>JAUJEN010000334.1:630000-961318 GCA_030448925.1 Citrus cavaleriei
AACATACCCTTTAAAGAGAAAGAGTGAAAGAGAAGCTAATTCTTACTTTGCCCACGAGGATTTCATTGGTGTAGGGTCCGTAAATATCGGAGGTGTCGAGTAAAGTGATGCCACTGTTAATGGCATGGTGGATCAAAGCGATCATATCGGGTTCGGGCTCCGGTGGCCCGTATAAACAGGACATGGCCATGCACCCTAAGCCTTGTGCTGAAACCTCCAGACCTTGTGAACCTAGCTTGATTCTCTTCACTGTCCCCGCCATTTCCTTGTTACTGTTACTGTTACTGATACTATATTATGTTAAGGCACTCACTGAAAGATGTATTTGTGTGTGTGTGTGTGTGTGTGTGTGGTGTGTATATTTTCTTGGTTCTGTTACAGTGCAACACTAAGGTGTTTCCCTCCGCCTATGATGGAAAAGCCACCATTGATAAGAAAAGTGATCAACGAACGAAGAATAATGGAACCCCCTCAACAGTGCCTCTTTGTCACTACCTATGGACAGATTTTCAGCTATTAGCTTGAGATGCCCGTTCATTCTAAAGGATTAAATCTGGTCCCCTCATTTCGTGTCGTTGCACGTTTCCCTTCATCTCGGAACGCGCCACAATTTATTCTGGAATCTGGATATTGGCTCTAGGCTTCGTGGCTTACTACTGACTGATCAGAAAGTTCATAATTGTAATCCTGTCACGTGTCTCGCCTGTGGCCAGAAACTATCAATTTGGTTCAGTTTTTTGACACAATAAAAAATTGGTTCTTTTTTTTTCCCCATAATTCTAGAATCAAGAACCGAATCGGAAAATCAAAATTTTTAATATATTTTTAAATTCAAACATGTGTCATGTAATTATTGGTGAATAAAAATAAAAAAACAACTAAAAATAAAGAAATGAACAAAATTATAATAATAATAATCCAAAAACCGATCTAGAGTCAATTGATCAGTGTATGTTTGATTCGGATTCGGATTTATTTTAGGTTATAATTTTTTTTATTCTCTTAAAATCAACAACGAACTGAAATCATCAACGAACTGATTCGATGATCACTTTTAATTTCACCTAAATACGATACGTGATGTTGGGTCGTTCATCTCGTACTTAGTAATTCTGAAATATTTTAAGTTTTTTTTAAGTTTTATTAATTATTTTGTACTTGTGTATTTTATGAATATTTTTACTGATTGTTTTAACACATAATGTAATGTAAATGGTTCATGATTGATACCTATAAGTAAAAAGATGCTTCTAGAGCAAGACATACAAAAATAGTGGTAGGGTAGTTTTCCTCACCATTGTGTAATCACACCCATCTACTAAGGTCAATTATTAAATTTATATTAACTTGTTAAAGCAGTTCTAGTGGCTAAACGCGATCAACACAAGAAAACCGCCACCCTTTGAGCAGGGCCGGCTTTAGAGTGTTTGGGGCCTTAGGCGAAATTTTTTTATGATGCCTCTATTTGTTTTGCAATTTCAATACTTAAAGAAATAAAAAAAGGCTCAAAATTTATTTCATTTGTAATTCTTGATTTTAAAAATAAAACCTTTAAAAAACAAGTTAAGAAGACATTTTTTATTCCATTAAAACTATTACAAAATAAACAATCAAATTAATACGAATAATATTATTTTCAAATAGGATATTTAGAATGATAGAATATAAAAAGTTGAGATGATGAATTAATGATCAGATAATAGAAATGGACTTTGTAATTCTATAAATTGATTTTTTTTTAAAATGAACCAATGAATATAATATTTTTCTTTCTAGAGAAGTGAGGAAGAAATTTTTTTATTTACTGATTTTTGAGATTACAAAGTTTTTAATGGAAATTAAAAGAAATGCTAAAAGTCAAATATTCTAACATTAAATAATTAATTTTTTTGAGGAAATTGAAAAGATAATTAATTTAATTTTTTTTGAAAGATTAATAATGAATGAATTAATGATTAAATCATATTATTAGTTATATCTATTTAACATTAATGTTATCAAATATAGATTTTTCATAAAAAATAATTCTTAACTGTAGTATAATTAATAATTAGAGAGATATTAATAAGCTTTTTGATTTTCTAAAATATGTAATTTAAAAAAATGAGAATTATCAAAAAAATTTAAAAAATGAGACCTTCACAAAATATGGAACCTTAGACGACCGCCTTATTCGCCTATACCTAAAGCCACCCCTGCCTTTGAGTTATTGTTTTTGGATTTGTCATAATGAATAATCTCGAGCAAAAAGGACATTTCACGCACCGCCGCACGTTTGTAACTAAAATGTTCGCTAAATTGCTCCCTAAGCACCCAAGAAAAGTGACGCCACTGTTAATGGCATGGTGGATCAAGGCGATCAAATCGGGATCGGGCTTGGGGTGCCCTTAGAACGCGGACATGCCGATGCATCCTAAGCCTTGTGCTGAAGCCTGCAGACCTTGTGAACCGACTCACCCAGCTTGAATGCTTGATTCTCTTCACTGTCTCCGCCTTGGGATGGCAATGGGGAGGGGAGGAGACCTACCTCCCTGTACTAATCTATGATATTTTACATATGTTCCCATCCTTAACAAAATTATCTTAGAAAATTCTTGTCTCTTCCTTGAATAATAATAGGGAATTTCTGAGGGTCTCCGATCTCCGAATAATTAATACGTTTTTTTATCTTAATTTAATCATATTTAAATAAAGATAAAGCTTGATGATATATCTTACATTAACATAAATCCATTACAAAATATAAATCACTATAATAATTATCTTTGTCAATCTTTATAATCCTACAATAAAAAAAAGAAATTATTTTTATATCAACAATGAAATAAATAAAATGGATATAAATACTTAATCAATATTTCTAATAAAAGTATTTACTTTTTGCGCCTTCTGCTCCTCTTATTCTTCCACTGGTGCTAAAAACTAATTCAGAAGCAACAATTGTAATTAGGATTGTCAAAATATCTCTAGCAATGCGTGCCAATATAATATACTTATAGGTATTTGTTTTCCATCAACTCAATATTAAAATCTTCCATCGGTGGCATAACTTTCTCATCCAAATATGACTCTAGTCAATTAGACCCAAAAGTTTAATAATATAATTATTTTTATATTTGTTATTTAAACTACTATTTAATAATTAATCATTGACATTTTATTATTTATTTACTAATAATTTAAAAAATTAAATTAAAATTAAAATTAAAATGGGGAAAATAGGGAGGGGATGAGGATTCTACCTCATCTCTATCTTTTCTCCGAATAAGAAGTTGGGTAAAAAATTATCCCCGTCCCTTCCCCGAAAAAGAAATTAAGTAAAAATTTATTCATGTATCCTCCCCGAATGTGAAAAATTCCCAAGAGTCCTCATCCCGTGGGATTTCTGCCATTCTTATCTCTGCCATTTTCTCAATTACTTTCTATTAATTAAATTACTCAAGTCTCAACACGCATATATAACATATGTACATGAACTAAATATAATTATTATTTATATAACAATTTTTTAAATAAATATACATATGTCATATTTTTATTAAGTGAATATAGTATAATAAAATTACTCTTAAATCTCTTTACTTGCAGCAACAAAAACGACAAGAGAATGAATAAAATATCTCTACGTTTCTGGATGCAAAAGGAAGCAAGAAAATTTTAGTGAGAAAACTGAAAAAGAGACAAACGGGGAAGACTGTGGAAGGTCAAATATAAACGAAATATTGGTTAAAACTAAAGACTTGTATACTTCTACTGTAGTTACTTTTGCTAATGGTAGACTGGTAGTGGCCTCCCTTTCTTTTTTTTTTTCTTTTTTTATTCAAAAATAGTAGTGGCAAAACGAATAATCCGATCGTATTTAAATTAAATTGTAAATAAATTAGATTAAAATTCTGTTGATTCGAATTCGATTCGTTTATTAAACGAATTGAAATCTTAGGCTTCGGATTCAATTCGTTTATTAAATGAATATTCGGTTCGATTCATTTAATTCGTTTAGTAGAATTAATAAATGAATCAAATCGAATCTGGATTCGTTCACTATTCGTTTATCCTATAATGAATCTACAACAAATCGAATTTAATATGAATTTGTTTGCAAAAATATAATTAATAATAAAAATATAATTAATAATAAAAATTAAGCAAAATAAAATATAAAAAGACAAAATTTAACATCTTACAAAATAAAAATTTATTATCATTTATAATTAGTATATTAGTCTTCAAACTTTAAAATTTTTTCAATAATATTTATGGATAAATAAGTAATTTTGATTAAACGAATAATAAACAAATTTTAAATGAATGGATCATATTCAATTAGTTTATGATGCATTTATTAAACGAATTTTAAACGAATAAACAAATTAATGTCCTCAAACCCGGATTCGATTAATTTAATAAGCGAATCGAATCAAATTTACTCATTTATTAAATAAATCAATTTTTTTCAAACCTAAACTCATTTAATTTGCATCGAATCGAATAAACAAATCATTACCACCCTTATCCAAAAATGGGTTATTTACACTGCTTACCCTTTTTTCTCTAACATTTCCAAGAAAATCACAAATTTCTAGATATTTGACACATGAATCCTCTATGTCCAAATTGTTTCCATTTTCTCATTTAGATTCTTAATCTCAAGGTTTTTCTTTTTAACTTGTTATAATTCTGTAGATATTTTACAATCTAAAATTTGGTCAGATTTTAGATACATGTAATACAATTTAGATGTGTACTAAACATTGGCTCAAAATATATACTTCTACAAATAAATGGGGGAGAAATCTACACAAAGCACAATATTTTTATAGCCTAAAGTCCATATAATTTGCATGACAACATAGACGTGTACGTAATACATGTTTCCATAATATATCAAATTTTTAATAAGTTATATAAATTGTAAAATCACATTCGGAAGAGAAGAAAGTGTGGAGAAGAATGAGTATAGCAAGCGGAGAAGAAGAGAAGAACAAAGTTGATAGAGACATGAAGAACAAGGAAAGACCCAATCATGAGGGAAAATGAGAGCATAAAGATAGAAATATTGGTTTATTAAATGATATAAAAAATATATAGTATCCATTAAAAAGAAAAAAAAACTAATCAACTACAAAAATATTGATTTTAAAATAACATAGTCAACAACAAAAATTATTTAAAAGAAAATATATCAAGTATGTAGTGTTTTTTTTTTTTATGTGTACAATAGCACATGTGATTTATTTTTAAATTCTGACATAAATTCTACCATGATAAATCTACCAATGATAATTAGTCGGATAAAAGAAGAATTTTAATTAGGCTTTTATATGTTAGAAAATAAAATTCAGGGTAAATTTTACTGCACAACCAAATAAATTGAATATCGTTACACCACCCTTAATTAAATTTAACAGAAAAACTGATGGCTGAGATTGATTAATGACTTTTTGAAATACTGGAGTGGAGTAATGATAATGAATTAACGAGGTGTACAGTCATATTTTCCCATATGTTAATTGTGTGAAGCTAGTTTTAAGAGTAAGTCAAAATATATAAAATTTTAACAATTGTTTTTCCATGAATATCTTCTAAATATAAGATTTAATTACTTATTTTTTAAATAAAAAAATTATACCGATATTTTTATTTACATTTCCGTATCTACAATTTTGAATATTAATTGAATAATAAAATATTAAAATTTATTAAAAATAAATAAAATTTATATTTTCTCATGCTTATTAATGTAAATGATCTTACTAAATTTTTCTGTATTTATAATGTTAATAGTAATACTTAAAAAAATCGAAATGGAAATATCTTATTAGAACAATAATAATTGAGTATATATGTATTCGAAAATGTCTTATTAGAAAAATTATATACTTAATTTCTCATAGAATATTTAACTTTACTTTTTATTTTTTTAAACTCTTTTTGGCATTAACAAATGTTTTCATTAATTAGGGTGCACATTGAATATTGTCGTTCAAGCAGGGATGTAATAGCATTTGTCAAAAAGGAAGGGTACTTTTTGAAATTAATCCGAATACTGACCAGCCGAATTTGACTTTTACTGTGAGAGTAAAGTACCGTTTATGTGCTTGCAAATTAAAACGAAAAACGAAAAAAGAAATTAAAATTTTCTGTTTAAAAAAAAAAATATATATTTTATAAAGATATTTTAAAATATAATATTTTCTTCCCATTCATGTCTCTTCTCATTAGATGAAAATTACAAAATTTTATTTTTTTATTCGTATATAAATATTTAAAAACATACATAAATTGTAAAAAATAAACAAATAAATCTTAACAAAATTAAAACTAATAAAATTTAAGACTTAGGTGGCGTTTGTTTTTTAACTTAATGACTTAAAGTGACTTAACTTAATTAATTAAGTTAATTAGAAGTGTTTATTTTTATAACTTAATGAGACTTTTTAGATAATTTTGACTTAATAAAATAAGCTAATTTTTTTTTACTTTTTACTTAATAGAGAAATCTAAATTAAGTCAATTACTTGCTAATGTCAAAAATATCCCTGTTTTATAATTTATTTTTCATCCAAAACTCATATAGATATTCTGCATAAAATTTCCTATTTTTTAACTTTCTTATATTATATACGATAAAATTTGAAATTTATGGTATTTTATATATTAAAATTTTAAAATAATTATGTATTCGAATATAGTTTCTTTATAAATGTTAAAATATTGTGGTATTTAATATATTATTTATTTGATAAGGATCTGAAATGTAAAATACGTATTTTTTTTTAAGTTGAAAAAAAAAAAACTTATCTTATTTTTGATTAGACGAAAAAGCAAACGTATTATTGATTAGATTCGAATTAAAATTGAAATTAATTCGATTGATTTGAAAAAAAAAACCTTAATAGATTAACAAATAACTCCTCAGGCAAAATTTATTCAACGGGCCTACTGATGGTAATGGAGGCCCGATGGTAATGCAAGCCCCGGCCCGGCGACTGATATTCAAAGCCGGGGCCCTCAAAATGTCGGCCCCCTCGGCCACTGGTCAAGAAAATAGCCGTACACAATCATCTGGTAAACCAATAAGCAAGCAATTACACCACAAGTCCAGGATCGTCAATGGGTCCAGAAATTTCAGAATAATATTACAGCCGTGTTGTTTTATTTAATGTGTCTCATATCCTTTGCTTACACTAAATCCAACCTCTAATATCTTATACAAATAGAATCCACATGCAAAAGACAATGATTTTATCCCAAACACAACATAGGAACTCATGGCAATTATAGAACTCTCAATATGCTTGTGGATTGTGCAACACGGTCGAAGATGACAGGATACCAATGGCCTTTAAGAAGGTTTCCATGAAGACAGAGGTGGAGTTTCGGAGTCTTCGTAAGTAGATGCCTTACCCACATACCGATCGCCCTTTACAGCATCTGCTGAAGCAATGGATTCAAGTTCCACCATTTCTTCTAGAGTTAGTTTCACGGACAGAGCTTTAATATTTTGATTGCAGTTCTCAATCTTGGTGGTTCCAGGAATCGGACATACGTCATCTCCTTGGTGATGAACCCATGCTAATGCAAGCTGTGATGGGGTGCATCCTTTCCTCGTTGCTATTTCATTAACACGCTCAAATAACTTTTTGTTATGCTCCAAATTTTCAGCTTGGAACCTCGGTAGATACTGCAACAATTAGAAAAAGACAATTAGAAAAAGAACATTCGACACTAAAAGTGAAACTGAACCTTTAAAGAAAGAACATTTTGGATAAAACACTTTCACTGGGTTCCTAAGTGTACCAAGCCCTAATCTGCTGCATATAATATGAAATGCTAGAGAATACAGACTTGTCCACAAAGAAAGGCTCAAAGATGTTAATGGCTTTGGTATGAGATGTATGTGTTGTTTTCATGCATGTCAGTAGGCAATCTCACGGATTCTTACAGAATCTGAGAAGAAAGATGCTGATTAGCTTACAGTTCTATAATCAGAGGCAGCTAACTACTAAAACATGTCCTAGGGCAGGATAAATTATATGAACGTGAAAGGGACTGCATGAAAATGCTTGGAAAGATACCGAAAGGTGAAAAAAAGAACTACATGAAATAGCGAGATGGATATGCATGGTAACATATCATTGCCATCAGAGAGCACTCCTCCATATCTGTGGATTAATTGCATTCACTCTGATTCCATCCAAAACTATTGAGTTACAATCTTTGAGGCAAAAGAATAACTTCACTATGATTCCTATGATCCTTGGATCGGGAAAAAAATGTTAAATTAGGCAAACAATTGATGTAGTTATGAAAAACTACGTAAGACTGAATCAAGTTGTTTTTAGAAAATTGTAATTGTTCCAGTGTCTTAAATTGACAAAATGATTAGTCAAGGGACTTCTCGCAAAGAGAAGAGGTGAATTATGGAAAAACATTTTGGGAACTGAAGAAAATGTCTCACAAGGAGTAAACCCCATTTGGATGGGTCAATGGAATTTCACTTTAGGAAGCATAAGGCATAAGCAATGCAAAAATGCAATGCAACAATATGGAAACTACCATAATAATGAAGTCTTGGAGAGTCCTTGTTATTAAACTTCTTGAGGATCCAGCAATAGTTGAGGTAAGGGTACAATTCCCTTTTTTTTTTTGTCGGGTGTCCTTTTAATGATCCAAACCCGGATAAGGACTTTAACCTTCAACTCGATATTAGGGGGACGCATTATTGTGTACATCCATTTAATATTTAATTTCATGTTAAATTTTTTAAGAATTAACAAAACTTGCATATGCAATTCCTCATACTTTCATTGCAAAGAAAATACGACTTATTTTCAAAGAAATTAATATACATGATATCAGAAAGCACATTTGAAAACTATAACAAATTTCATTAGTATAGAGTAAAACTAAACAGGTGTAATGACGCATGAGCTTCTAACTGAAGAAATAAACAAAAGACATTTACTTAATGATGAGTAAGTTTTGGTAGCCATGATGTCAACTGGACATGAATTTGGAGTGTATTAAGTTATTGAATTTTCTTATTACTCCAGATTTTCCATGCGTTTCATTGGAGTGAACTATAGGTACAGGTTGTTTTTAAAAAAAAAATAAATTCAGAGCTTTATGCAAGTCAATCCAGGGTACCTTCAGAGAAGGTGCTTGCCAGGCTTGCAAACTTACAATAATGATGCTAGAAAACATTCTAAGGCTAAATGCACATGTAATTCATCCCAAATGCTAGTAATTGCTTGGTAGATTTACAAACCTGTCTAAAATCTTCCTTTGAAAAGCTTTCAACCAACTTAGGCCCTGAGGAAAAAAATCCTCGTCCTAGAGGACTGTATGCAACAATTCCAATGCCAAGTTCCCTGAGCAATCACAAGGTTTCCGTTGGCACATATTAAACAATTCCTCTCATAATTTCTTTTCCTTTAAATCTACTAACAATTCAGTATTCGCTTACCTGCAAGTAGGAACAATCTCTGCCTCCACATCTCGTGACCACAAGGACCATTCCAACTGCACAGCTGTTATTGGATGGACAGCATGAGCTCGTCTAATTGTTGAGGCAGAAGCCTCGGACAGACCTATATACTTTATCTTACCCTCTTCAACTAGTTTCTTGAGTTCTCCAATCTTCCAAAAGGATACAAAAAAGAATTAGTGAATATTCAATAGGAAGATTGATAAGTAGATAGGATCCGTAAAAAGTACATAACGATAAATGGAGACAGTGTTTCGAGACAATCACACTTCATTACCATAACAGATTGTTAGTTTAATAAAAAAGTTTCCAATAAAGAAATCCTGCTAAAATAAAAAGGGATTACCGCTCCTGACGTGACAAGCACTGCACTATGCCACTACTTGTTCAGGGGTTATTCATGATGATCAAAAAGTCTCTCCGTCAAGCATGCATCAAGACAAAATGCATTTTCTTAATGACAGTCATCAAATAAGATATTGTCCCATCTTCTTTGATGATTCGACAATTAATATGCATGCTATTAGTTAAATAGATTTGTTTTTCTTTTCTTTTCATTTTTCTCTATTTCAGGTTCTAACTAACTTTTACCAAACAATAAATCAGATGATGTAAATAACAGGGTTCAGCACATTGCCAAAAAATGTAAATGACAAGCAAGTGAAAAAAATGAAAGAATTACGCAATGGAAGAGGGGGAAAGGAAAAAAAAAAAAATCTCATAATGAATCAAGACTGAGACATATATAAAAAAGGGGGGCAAACCGTGACTTCAATGGGAACTCGTGTATCAATGCGATGTTGGTAATAAAGATCAATACAATCAATATCCAGACGCTTCAAGCTGGCCTCACATGCAGCTCTCACATAAGCCGGGTCACCGCGAATTTCCCTTTTACCATCCGCAAAGCTGATACCAAATTTAGTAGCCAATTCAACTCTCTCCCTCATTCCTCCTTTCAAAGCCTACTCCCCCAAACAAAATTAAAACAACATTACATATTTACATAAAAAAACAAAAGCCCATTTCACAGATATTTGTGACAAAATTGTGCACTGAAATGTTCAATAAACACCCAATTTTTACTAGGCAGCTAAATGTACCAACTACCACTAATTTTTACTCAATTCTAGCCATACCCTTTGAAAGAAAGGGGAGAGGGGCAGCAAATTATTACCTTTCCCAGAAGGATTTCATTGGTGTGGGGCCCGTAAATATCGGAGGTGTCAAGTAGAGTGATGCCACTGTTAATGGCATGGTGGATCAAGGCGATCATGTCGGACTCGGGCTTCGGGGGCCCGTAGAAGGCGGACATGCCCATGCATCCTAAGCCTTGTGCTGAAACCTCTAGACCTTGTGAACCAAGCTTGATTCTCTTCACTGCCCCCGCCATTTCCTTTCTTCTTTTTTTTTTTTTTATTTTGATATAAACTATAAGTACTCACCGAAGGATGTATAAATAGATTGTTTAAAAGAAGAACAAAAGAGTTGGTGGATTAATCGATGACATCGATGATGATCCCAACACTTGTACTGATAACGCAATTGATTACGTTAGCACTGACGTGATCAACGCATAAAGCACAAATTAGTGCCATATACACTGAGTGAATGATAAATATAAAAAAATACGTGTTATAATTTTAATAATGTAATTATAAAAACGTATTTTTCTTTAAAACAGTTTCAACGTTACTGGATTTATTAATTAATTATCGAAATTAATTATTTACTTAGGGTGCATTTGGTACACTGTATTGTATTATTTTAATATTAGTATATTATATTATATTGTATTATTTTAAAATGTATTTTTCTTTAAAACAGTTTCAACGTTACTGGATTTATTAATTAATTATCGAAATTAATTATTTATTTAGGGTGCATTTGGCACACTGTATTGTATTATTTTAATATTAGTGTATTATATTATATTATATTATTTTAGCACTGTATTATAATAATATTGTACAATGTTTCGTGCTACACTATACTGTATTAATTTTTTTGTAATTAATTTAAATTATATATTTTATTATATTATTATTTTATATTCTTATTTATATTCTTATTAATTTTAAATTAATATTATTCAAATTTATTTATATCTAAATATTTATTATTAGTTATATTATATTATATTATATATTTATATATTTATATTAAATTATAATTTAAAAATAAAAATATTATATAATATTATATTAAATTAAAAAGTTATATTTATTTTTTTTTATTATTATAAGCAAATGTAAAAGAAGGAAAAAGGAAAAAAAAAACGCAAGCTGCAAACGCAAAAGAAGAAAAAGAGAAAAAAAAAAGGTCAAACCTAACTCACAGTCGGGTTTGATCTAATGCGGTAGTTGCCGCATTAGCACGCCCTCCGATGCCAATCTCAATGACCTAAAATTATTCCCTAAACATGTAATTGTTATAAATTAATATTAAGCCCACTCTTAATACAATATAATAGCAGACACCAAACACACCCTTATTGTTTTATTCAAAGCAACATCTCGCATACTAAATGGGGTGGTTTAATAGGCCTATAGACGTTGATTTCGTTACCTAAAAGGGTTGGGCCTCGATTCTGTTAGCAAGACCTGAATAATTAAGAAAATATAAATTCATCAGTTTTCAATTTAAATTGAATCGAATTAAAAATAATCGGTTCAATGTTAAAATTTAAAAAATAAATTTAATTTATATATAATAATTTTTTATTGATATTTTTTCATAAAACATGAATAATTAGTTATTATAATTGAATTAGGCTAAAAAAATTAAATTTAAGCTAAAAGTATAAAACTATAAAATTTTGGTTAATATATAAAAAAAAAAAAAATTTCATGAACCTATATAAAACTGAACCAAACCGAACATATTCAATTATTAAGTTCGTTTCTTACTTGGTTTATAATTTTTTGAACCATTAGGTTCGGTTCGGTTTGATTTTTGAGCAAATTGAACCAAACGAATTTATGCCCAATAAGCACAACAAAAATGGGCTTGGTGGGCCTCAGTTTCTGGTTCATTGTTGAGTGAAAGTGAAGTCAGTCGAGTGCATAATGCCTTTTTTTTTTTTCTTTCGGTGAAGCTATTGGCATCCTTTCATTATCCTTATAAAAACTCCAGTTTGAATAAAATTACAGTTAAAAATAAATAAGAATTAAATACACATAATTTTTTTTCTTATCAAATTACTTACATTTATAGGCAATCATTTTTTTTTAATTTCTTATCTGTTACTTTTTATCTAACTAAAATAGAGTGCACAAACTTAGAATAATATATTTCTCTTTCATATTTCTCATTGATTAAATATGCTTGTACTTACGATTGCTATCCAATTATAATGTAAAATATGTGTAATTTCAGCTAATGATTAACACTAAAAAATTCATCACCAAGAATATTTTTTAATTTGTGTGTAAAGTAATAATAAGATTGTAAAGAAATGAAAAATAAGACAATACTATTTTGAGTTTTTTTAAAAAATAAATGAAAAATTAGAAGTGTAGAGAAAAAAAAGAATTTTTTCAAAAATAAAATAAATATAACTGAAAAAGAGGTTTCTTAAGTAGATTAGAGGGATGCCAATAGTCTAAGGTTGCATTTGTTTTTTTATCTGAAATCTGAATAGATCTGAATTTAATTGAAGTCTGAATAGGTCTGAATGAGAATATCTGAATGACATGTTTTTTTTTTCTTTTTCAACATCTGAAGAGAAAAACTTAAAAACTAGTAGTTTGACATAAATATCCTTTTAAATGGTGCATATATTTGTTCTTCAAAATTTATAATTTTTACAAGTTGATTAGTCCGGTAACATAAAAAAAATACTATCATTGTTGATCTTAATTTAATTTTTTAATGAAAGATGTAATTATAACATAATATTTTATTAAAAAATCAACACTGTTATTTTATTTTTGATTCATTACAATTGACATAATTTGATTTATTCAATATTTCAGTTTAGTTAATGTTATTATGTGAATAAAAATTTAAAGCAATAAAAAAATAACTTCAAGAATAATACAAAAATACAAGGTTTATACATAATATTGGAAATACATGAATTGTTAAGGGTATTTTTGAGATTTAAAATTAAAATTTTCATTTAAACTTCAGACTTCAGATAAAAGTGGATTTTTTCTACTTTTTCTATTCAAATAAAATTATCTGACAATAAATAATAAGTTAAAAAAACAAATAAGTTAAAATAAACAAATGTCTAAAAAAATTAAATTTAAACTTCAAACTAAAAAACAAACAGCACCTAATTTTTTTTCTTTTTTTCCTTTTTTTTTTCAAAAACAAACTCATACAACAGCTTCTTCAATCAGTTATTTTCCCGCCATAAGCAAGATAAGCCCCATTTTCTGAAGTAGAGGAAAAAGTAAAAAAAAAAAAAAATGAAATAAGAAAAACCACCGCAAGAACTAAACGATCTCTGTAATAAATAAATAAATAAAATAAAGAAATCCATAGACCTTGAAACACTGACGGAGCTAGCATAAGACCAGTTGGGACATGGACCCTAGTTGGCTTTGAAAAATTTGAAGAGTAATTTAAAATCAGTTCATAATTATTTTGAATTTTTATAATACCTCAGCTCAATTTTATAATTACTAAAATTGCCTAGATAATTTTGAAGAGATTCAAATTTAAGCTTTGTTAAAAAAAAATAAAATTTATTAGTTAGGTTGATTCTATAAATATGAATTAGCCACTCCTAAATAACGACAATAAATTTAACAAAACAGGATATAATAATTAAAAACCATTAAACTATAAAAGAAAAAGAAGTTTCTTATTTTTTTCCTTCATTATCTTCTTCTTCTTCTTCATAATTAGTTATATAAATGAAAATATTATATATTATTGTATTGACAATCATGCTGCGTTTACTAAACTGGAATCGGAATGAGTTGGAATCGGAATGAGCTGGAATCGGAATGGGTAGGAATGAGAATGAGCTGGAATCGGAATAGGGAATGAGAATAAAAATAAGTTGTTTACTTGAATTGTATGAATCGAAATCAGAATGAACTGGATTGCCATTAATGTGTTTATTTTGTCTTGGAATATGAATCGGAATGAGTTAGATTGTAACAAATTACTAAAAAGTATTTAATGGATTATTGTCATAATTATTATTAACTAATATATTAATAATTGTAAAAATTTTTAATTAATTGATTATAATAACTATATTATCAATTATTATAAAAATATATTAACTAATAATATTAATATTAATTACTTAATTAAAAAATATATTAATTATTGTGATTATTTATTCAAAAATTATAATTATTAATAATTATTGTTAATAATATATTAATTAGTAGTAATAATTATATTATTTTTTTAATTAATAATATTAATAATAATATATGAATTAATTATAATAATTATATTAATAATGATTATAATGGTATATTAATTAATTAATAATAATATTAATTATTGTGATTATTTATTCAAGAACTATAATTTTTAATAATTATAGTTAATAATATATTTATATATGAATTAATCATAATATATGAATTAATTAATTATACTATTATATTAATTAATTATTAAAAGAGGACAAAGTGGACATTTTTAATTTTGGGGAGGGCAAAATAGTCAATACTGGGAATGGAATACTCATTTCCACCTCCCCCATGGGATAGAATCAATCTTCCATTCCCCATTCCCAAATAGTGGTGGGTCCCATCATTTCAATTCATTCTCCATATTTATGAAGTAAATGCCGTCAATCATTTCGATTCCCCAATCTGGGAAGTAAACGTACCATCAAATCATTTTATATCATTTTCAAAACACAAAATTTTCTGCTGACAATTGTAATTAATAAAAATCTATTAATAAATAATAATATAATATAGTTATAATCTCATATATTGTTATTTGAATATATTGAAATTGTATTATATCTTTTATTTTAAAAAAAAAAGATAAAAGAAGATGAGAAGCATTATCTACTAAACATCAATTCTTACTTTCTATTATTACTCGAACTATATTGCTTTCGATTATTACTTTCTATCATGATAGTTATTATATGAGTCAGTTAAACTACACTCATGATCTATATAATATGTTCAATGTCAATTTTAAGGGTTTGGTAGAACTTTCTGCTATATACTTTGTAAAATGTCCAATAATACATTTTTTACTACTTTTTAAATAATTTTTTAATAAAACTATAAATTTTAAAAACATAATTATTCAATACATAATACTACAATAGACTAGAAACTTAAAAATAATTATCCAATACATGATTATCCAAACACACAAAATACTAATGCAATAAGCACACAACATAATAAACCATAACTACTAATATAAAAAACAAATTAATCCAATATTTTACGGGCCATCTTCTTCCTCATCCTTCAATTCCTCGCTAGTAAGAAGTTATCACTCTATATTTCTTCTTGAACATTTTCTGACTCCGCATATGGATTTGAAGGCAAATTAGTATTAGAAGATATAGAAGCATTTTCCATTATAAACCTATACAAAATTAACGGAGATAAGATATTAGATTAATTAATTATTTATTTATTTAATTAAATATCATTTAATTTTTTTTAATAACACTTAAAATTTTCTAAGAATACAGAATTTCTAATTTTTACATCATTGATCATTATGTTATAATAAATTTACAAGCTCAGGACATCATAAATTCTAAAATTCATAATGCTTCATTCACAAATTACAAATAAATTTGCAATGTCCAGAATTGATTGAAAAACAAAAGCCCCAAATTTGCAAACCAACGACCAACAATCAACAACAAAACCAACAACACAACTCAAAATCATTAACCAAGCACAATATTCTTCAACATTTTCTACATTAATCAACAACCATCCTAAATTCTTCACGATATTCTTCATAGCTCAAAAACAAAAAATTCTTCACAATACTCTTCACCAAATTAGCCAATTACATATATTTAGGCATGATATTATACAATAAAAAAATTGATCCTTAATTGAGGTGGAGTATCGGAGTTGGTGATGGCTTGTTGGTTTGAATCACGTCGGCACTGGTTTGGGTCGCGTTGGAACATATCGGTGCTGCTGCCTCACGCGCATTGAGTGGTTGCTGCTGCAGCGTCGCGCGACTGTGCTGGGGGTCGGGAGATGGTGGGTGGCTGAACACTTCACGCTCGCGGTTTTGGACTCTCGCGGCTTGCTGGTGGCCGTTCGCTGCTGTGCTGGACGCTGTGGGATGCTCTGGGTTGCTGGCGGCGTGAACAGTGAGATGGGGGAAACCGGAAATGAGGGATTTAGTTTAGGAATTGATTTTGGTTTCGGGTTCAAGATCGATTTGAATCTAGTATTCCGTTTTGTTTTTTCTTTTAATTTTTCAGTTTATAATATGTATAAAGTTTTGGATTTAAAATATATATATATAATTCATTATAAAGCTCCAGCTTAAGTTTAGGCTTTTAAGTAAAGCTCTTGACTGAGCCTATTACATATGAGGAGAAAGCTACGGTGCAACGGTGATAAGGTATGCGGATCCGTGGATAAATGGATCTGGGATCCGAATCTGACGGTGATCACATATATGCTTTATAAATTACGAGTTCTTTCCATGATTTAATGGGGCTTGGTTTCTGTCATTAATTCTTTATTTGTAGAAATAATTAGCTGTGAAGAGAATCAGTTAAGTGTTTGGTAAATTTTATTTTTAAAAGTACTGTGAATTTTGAAAGCAGTTATGGGTGTTTTGTAAATCTTATTGTTAAACTGCTATAAGAAAATAAATGACTAAAATGTACATAATGTAGAATGAAACTTACTTATACATATAAAAATGTACACGTACAATATTATAATAAAAATTACATAAGCATAGAATTGTTTATATATAAACAAACCCAAATAAGACAAACAACAAATATTATAATAAAAATTACATTGAATATGCATGAAAAGGGTGATGAATCACTTACTGTTATTGAATATGGTGATGAAACACATACTGGATCTTGCTTTGTTGCACTAGAGAAGTTTTGATAGAACACAAAATATGAAGAAATAGGGTAAACGAAAGGTGTGTGTTAATTATAATAAAAAATTATTAAAATATTGATTTTATTTCCAATTTAAATAAGGATAATTTCGTGTTTAAGTAATAATTGTAAGGATATTTATGGAATTATATTAAAGGATAAAATTGATTCTCAAAATCAGAATCTAAAAGTTCTTTCATAAAATCAAGTAGGAGGTGATTACAAAAGTGATTTTGATTTTTTTTTAACAAACACCAAAATTAGCTTTTAGATTTTTAAAATCACTTTTAACCCTCCCAAAAGCAATCCCAAACGGGGCCTTAATCTCAGTTGAAAAAAATTTCTGACAACCTCCCTATCATGAAAGATCTTTTTTTTTTTTTTTCCCCCTCTCTTTTTCAAAGATTTGAACCAGGAATAGGAAGTTGAGAAAATGAAGTAAGAACCGCGAGCGTTGATTACAAAGTGTGAGAGGCAGAGAAGGCTGGGTTGCAATTGGTTAAATGAAAAGCATCAACGGGAAAAATATAAAGGCAATAGAACAGGCATGCCGTGGAGGAATAGGCTGCGAGTACCGTTGGCTCTCCTTCCTTCAGCCACATGATGCTTTAATTATTATGCTATATATTTTGTTCTCTTTTGGTCTGACCATGTTCAATCCCACAGATTTTTGTAAGAAAATGTAAAGATAATGGGAAGTACTGCCAACATGAAGCTATTCAACCTGCAACTCGGACAGATATCTGCATCTGCTTATGACTATCAGTTAATTGCGTTGCTCAAATTGAAGTCATTCATCAAGTTTTTGTGTTGGAATCTCTCAGTTTTCTCGACGGTCCTTTGCTTCGGGAGATTTATTGTTACAACTTTCTAAGTTGAAATTCTGTACTTTGTATTCAATACTGGAACATCTTTATTATGAACATACTTACTCATAGGGAATAAGGATGGCAAAATTCGGTTCCGGATTCGGATGCACTTCCGGATCCGTAATAAAAAAAAAAAAAGACGATTCGGATGCGGGTAATATCCGCACAGATCGCGGGTGGATTTTTTGGATATCCGAATATGAATAATAATAAATTTAAATATAATTTATATTAAATAATTTATCTAATAATATCAAATAAAATTAAATTATAATTTAACAATCAACAATTTAACATCAATTCAAAATAAATAACGTACAACAACACCATAAATTGACAAACAATAATTTCACAACATGAATCAAACATAAAAAAAATAAAAAAAAAATCTAAGGTAAACCGATTCATTACAACATTCTCTAATTATTATTATTATCTTTTTTTAGTTTTTTAACATATTTTTCATAGTCAATGAAGATTATAGAGTTAATTATACTCATACATATTAAATAAATAATTTAATTTATATATATTTTCAATTGAAATTTAATTAAATAAATAATTTAATTACAAAATAATGCGGATCCGGATATCTGATTTTTCGAATGTACTTGAATCCATTTTCGAATCCGCACACATCTTGATTTTTAAGATCCGCATTTTTTAACATGCAGATTCAGTTTTCCCTGGATCCAGATCTTCTGGATCTTTGCAGATCCGGACCGGATCTAGAGTTTATTGTCATCCCTAAAGAGATGTATCTCTTAGATTAAGTTAATACATTTTAAATTAATTATAACTTCACTAAGAGATATGACTAATTCTCAAAAGACGTAACTTTCCTTATAACATAAGTGTCATGTATGTATAAAGGGTTTGTTGAACAGTTATGAATAGTTTATAAATAGACTATTATACGCATTTCAAATGAACTCACTTATAAATATTTCAAATCATTGAAAATTATGAGTATAAGACATTAAGAGTTCTTGGAAACTCCTTTATCTGAATGACTCTTAGTTATATTTGATTTTCAGTATAAGGAGAATTCTCTTAGAATTACTTCGAAGGGGACCAACAAAAGAAGAAAGAGGAAGAAAAGGAGAGATCAAGGAGAGGTTTACGGTTTTAAGGCTTGATTTATGAGACAAAGCCTAGCTTCACCAATTAGTATTATTTAATCTTAAACTAACCCAATCCCAACATGTGTGCATTTACTAGTATAACATTTACACTTTAATTTTTTCTTCAATATAAAATTATTAAAGTCCTTGGATTTATTACAAACTAGAAAATAGAACCGCGCTTCACGTAGCTTTGAAAAAAGAATTTAGTATTATCTTTTTTTCTTATTTTATACTTAATGAAACTGATAAAAAATATGAATTGATTTTTTTTAAAGATGAAATTTTATAAAAATAAAAAAGATATTAAATAAAATAAAGAAGCGCAAGATAAAAGTAAAATGAGAGAATATATTATAGATTTTATTATTCCAATTGATAAAAGCAAAAGATGAAATTTCTCTTTTATAATTCATAATCATTTCTATGAAATTAATGAAAAATTATGGATCATAATTTCTGAGATGGAAGTTATAGGGAAGTTAAAGGTTCTTTAATGAGAGATAGTGGGAAGAGATATATATTATAAATATCTACATTTATTTTAATAAATTCATAACACTGGATGTTTATTCTGAAAGAATATCGCCATTAAAACTTTACATAATTATTGTGTAATAACAATCAAATTAATTATGAGAAGATGAAAATCAAATCTAAAGAAAATTTCTATTTATTAGATAATAGAGAATATCTGAATGAAAATGGTGATCTTTCAATCATTTATATATATATAGATAGATTGTTATTGATAGAAATTTTAACGCGACTTGAATTTGACATGATGAATAAATAAATGTGTTGTAAAATTTGACAGGTTTAATAAATAGATCATGTTTTGAATAATTTAAATTTATCGCGACATTAAATCGAGATAATTGGAATGCGATCCAATGGCAATGTAGTGGGATTTTATTTTCAATTCGGGTCCGGTGTTAGTCTGAAAAAAAAAAAGGGGTGACCGTCTCTAGGGGAGAGAGGAAGGGAGAGAAAGAGAGAGAGAGAGAGAGAGAGAGAGAGCTGAACCGGTTCAACCTGACCCGACCCGCGAACTTGAAACGTGACCCGGTTGGATTTCGCAATTTCGACCACCTCACCGGCCGCGAAAGTACCAATCTGAAGCTTGAAGACTGGCCATCATATCGCAGCCGTTACCGCCGACGGAAAACGACCAGAACAGCGGCAATCCAAGCTTGAAAGCCCGCGACTTTTCCACTTTACTCCGCCACGATTTTCGCCGGATTTTGGATGCATCACCATTTGGGTTTTGTTCCTCAGGTCACCCTCATCTTTTTCCGACCGGTCCCGTCACCTGAAACGGCCGGATTGGCACCGATTGGCCGCCGGAAAGCTCACGGATTTGGGAGCTCGATTCGCCGCCGTCGTCGCGAGTGGAAGGTCACCGCCTGCGTCATTGAACTCAGCTCGGACAGAATTGTCTAACCTGGGCTTCCCGACCACCGTTGACTGAATTTCGGTTGCCCTTGGCCGGCAAGGGTATTTCCGTAATTTCATAACTTCAGTGATAATATTGTAATTTTAGATTGGTGGATAATTTAGTAATTTCAGACTAAGGGCAGTTAGGTAAATTCGAATCATTGGAGGGTAATTTGGTAATTTAAGCGTTAAGGGGCAATTTGGTAATTTCACATCCAGGGGTAATTTTGTAAATTCAAATCATGGTGGACAATTTGGTAATTTCATGTTGAGGGTAGTTTAATAATTTGACATTCCAGGAGTAATTTGATAATTTATGTTTCCGGGGAATTTTGGTAATTTTAAGAGAGGGGTATTTTAGTAATTTTTTAGAAACATGGTTGTATGAGAGTAATAAATGATCACTTAGAGTTTAATTGCATAGCGTTGATTTCATTTCACATTATCGGATAGTAATTATGTCATTTGCTTGAATTAGGAGGATCCGTGAACGAGAATCAATTCATAGACGTGGATGATAGCCGAGTTTGAGCGTCGTCATTATGAGTGGAATATATAAAATCTATTTACATAATATATTATGATTTTACGATACAGTACAACATGTTTGATAAATAAGTATTTAATGCTCCAATTTAATGATTTTATAGAAAATGAATTTTTATCTACGTATTGATATTTATTATTAAAAATACATATGATTAATGATTTATTATCGACTTTGAGTAAATGCATGACAATGGTGTTACTACAATGGATAGACATGAAGTAGTTGAACTAGTAAATAAGAAGACAAGCAGTATGGTTGAAATCTTTTGGTTGATCTCTGAAATTCTGGAAATTCTGGTAAAAAAGAAGAATTTCCAAAACTTCAAAACCTAGCACATCTCTAGGAACTGTAATGGCATAGCTCATAAGTTAGCTAAGTTAGCCTTGCAAAAGAAGGAAATTGTATTATGGTTGGATGAAATTCCAATGAACATTATGTATTTGTGCTCAAGTTAATTTTATGAAAGGCATACTTTTTTTTTTTTTTAAAGTATAAAATAAAGTGGATTTAAAGTATATAAATGAAAAAAAGAAATGAGATTTAAAGTGTGATTATACATTTATGTATAGGTGTATAAAATATTTGCAAAATTATTGACGTTTATTATATATACGCTCGATGACATATAAGATTACTTTTTCCTGTCTATCCATTGCAGTTTCGGGGCGTGATGATTTCTTGATTGCCTGTATGTTGAGATCTGGATATGACAAGATTATTCCCGCTGAGTACTTGTTTAGTGACAGTTTTCAAAATTCAATATTTGAGATTACAGTGTGTTATGATTTTCTTGATTTTTCTACGGTATTACATATTATGTTTATGTTAGTGTATGATTTATATTTAAATAAGTTATTTAAGTTTCTTATGATAATTTTGGTAAAGTAAATTTTGAAATTATGGCCACGTGATGGTATTAGGAGTCTTAGATGTTTTTGCTGGGATATTTCAGATTGTATAATTTTGTTATAATTTGTGATTAAAAATAATTTATTGTATTTTGATATTAGATGTTTTGATGATATTTGATATTTTGATTGAGGAAGTTGTTGTAGAGGTTGGTTGAATATTGAGTTATTTTGAGAGTGTTTGTTCTATAATTTGCAGGTGTGGGAATTTCATAATTATAGGAGAGATTTTGCTGAATTTTTGGCAGAATTCTTAGACATTAAATTATTTTTAATTTCGATTAGACGAGAGTAGATAGACTCACCCTAGGTGTTTGGGGCAGGTCGTTTCAAGTTGGCATCAGAGCATTTTGTAATTATAATAAGTTTTGCCGTTGTTGAAATGAGAATTGATATTTTGTAGGCACCATCATGCTTCGTCGTAGCAATAGAAGTGGTCGTGGCCGTGGCCGTGGCCGTGGCCGTTTTAGGCTAGTAGCTGAGTTGGCTCCTAGTTATGTACCTGCGGGGGAAAATGAACTTCTGAATGAGAGAATAGTAGAGTCTTCAATGCATGAGGTTGCACAACAGACACTAAGAAATGTACCGAACATTGAGCAGTCATTTGATAGGCTAGCTCAGATCATAACTGCTGTTGTACAGAATCAGACTCAAGCACATGCTAGTCATGTAGACAGTATCGAACGTGTACGAAGTTTAAGGGCAAAGAGTTTTAATGGTTTTGGAGAGCCACCTAAGGCTGAAGTCGTGGTTTGTCAAGCTAGAACGTATTTTTAATGTGATGAAATGCTCAGATGAGGACATACTTTCCTTTGCCACTTTTCTACTCGAGGATAGAGCTTATCATTGGTGACAAACAATAGAGCGTCGATATCAAGGACATGCTGCTATCACTTGGGCTATTTTCCGTAAGGAATTCTATGACCATTATTTTCCAGTGGTGTACCAAGATATTAAACGGAGTGAATTTCCTCAATTAGTCCAGGGATCTATGACGGTTGAAGAATATGAGAAGAAGTTTATGGATCTTTCTAAATTTGCCATATCTATAGTGGACGATGAAAGAGAGAGATGCAGGCAATTTGAGGAGGGTCTTCGATTCGAGATTCGTACCACAATAACTGCATCACGATACACTGAGTTTGTAGAGGTAGTTGAGGCAGCCAAGAGAGTAGAACACAATATCTCAGAGGGACGCAGAGTGCAAGCTTTAAGACAAAAGCGTAACCAGAGTTGGACAAAGGGTGCCTCTAGTAGTAGGCCACCTAAGAGAAGAGGCACATATGCCAGCTACTCTAATAACATTCAAATGAGTCAGGGTATAGGCGGCAAGGGAGATATGAGACAGGATGTTAGTCACGGTTCAGTACAACAGTCAATAGTGAGTAATGTCAAGGCTCAAGGACAATATGATAGGAATAGTGGAGGACACCGTTGTGATCATTCTAGGAGTATACAACCGACTTCTTGCCCATCGTGTGGCAAGAACCATCCGGGCCAGTGTCGTGTTGGAGATAAGGTGTGTTATTTATGTGGAGAACCCGGACATATCAAGAGATTCTATCCCACTTTGCCTCAGGGTGATAATTCTGCTTGAGGTGACTCACAATATCAGTCTCACTCTAAACCAACCCAGGATCATAAAGGTGTGCAGACAAGGCGTTCTACATTTACTTTTAGGAGTCAAATGATTGCTCCAAGTCAGAGAAGTGAAACCGGTCGACCTCATACTCAGGCTCGAGTTTTTGCTTTGACGCAGCAGGAGGCTCATGCTACACCAGAAGTTATTATGGGTAGATTATCTATTTTTGGCTGCGAGACCTATATTCTTATTGATTTTGGATCCACACATTCTTTTGTTTCCCGTACTTTTGCCATACATATAGAGTGAGAGCTTGAACCACTTGATTGTGGTTAGTTGTTAGTACACCTATTAGGAGGTCACTATTTGCTGAGAGTGTGTATCGAGATTGTATGATTAGATTGGGGAGTATGAATTTGGGGCGAATTTGATTATTTTAGACATTCGAGATTTCGATGCCATTTTGGGCATGGATTGGCTTACATCTCACTATGCTATTGTGAATTGTTTTAAAAAGAAAGTTGTGTTCAAAAAGCTAGGAAAAGCTGAGGTGAAATTTTGTGGTGAGCGCAGAGTTTTACCCTCATGAGTTATATCGGTTGTTGGGGCTAGACGGTTGCTAAGAAAATGATGCTCAACTTATTTTGCACATGTGATAGATATTGAAACTCGAGAGTTGAAATTGGAGAATAATAGTAAACACACCATTAAATGAAAGGGAGGGGTGGGCATTGGGTACTAAACAAACAAATAATAATTTGTTCAAATGTCGCTAATATGCCCCCTTCATTCAGAAATGAGAAAACCTCCAAGATTTGATTAAATACTCATATAGACCTCCTTAATTCACAAAAGGTCTCATATTTTATTTTGTTAGTATTATTATTTTACTATTGTACCTTTGACTATAATTATCATGAATTTCCTTTACACATAATAATTAACACTCTCTTTGAAGTTAATTTTGATAGAATATTATGATAACAAATACTTATAATACAATTAAATAAATTAAAATTAATTTACGATAACGACCATTCCCCTAAATATAAGTTTTCATCATCATTGAAGAATAGAAGGAGCTTTATAATAAACTATAAACACAAGAAAAATTAAAAAAACAACAAAAACATAGAAACATTCCAATCCAGGATTCTCGACTTGTTAAAATCTAAGAAAATTATTAAATCACATAATTTAATATTGTAATGACATTATACTATTGAATCATAATTTTTTTGGATATTAATAAAGTCCAAGATCATGGATTACACACACACACACACACACATATATATATATAATATAAAATAATTATTCATAAAGGACGTATCTCTCATGATTACTTTAATGGGACCAACTTAAAAGAAGAAGAACAAGAGAAGGGGCTAACAAGGAGAGGCTTACAATTTTAAGGCTTGGCTTTTTTTTTTTTTTTTTTGAAGGGAAAGTAAAGCTTTCCATTAAACTGACTTTGAAAACAACAGCAAAACATTTTCTGGAAAATTTTCCAGCCACAGAGCAAGTCTTTCAAAACTTAAAGCTAATTTAGCTAATGAATCAGCTAAAGCATTACAAACTCTCGGGACAAATTGAATTCTTGAGGGATTTTGGTTCTTTAAAAACAACTGAATGTCAGCAATTGTCCAACCTATCTCTGCTAAGCTACCCTTTCTGTTGATAGAAAGCTCCACCACCTCTGATGAATCTGATATCATAGGCCTACAGTTTACTTGAAAAGCATTTTGAATACCAAAGAGGACCTCGATATCAACCACCCTATATAGAACTCTCTTAATGTATCTTTCCCCGAATTCTCGATCACTACCCCAGACCCAAAGTATTTATTGCATCCACATTCACTTTGTACCAACCTTGGGGCATCAAGCAATTTTTTCAGCCTTTAAGGCAGCTTGATCATTCGAGCATTTTATCCTCTTGTAGGATTCCACTATGGCTTCTGCTCTTGCAACTGGTAATAGGGGGTCCTCTTGTTTCCCCTAAAAAAATTGGAGATTTCTTGAATGCCAGATAGCCCAACAGATTGCAGCTACCATCTCCCTGCCCTCTTTGCTTCTTTTCAAAGCTACTTCTTGGATCATACTTAAGATATCTTGTTGAGCCATCATCTTTATATCTTTGTAAAATTCTGTCTTTTTCCAAACCCTTCTAGCAGCCTTACATTCCAGCAAAGCATGGACCACATCTCCTCTCCTACACCCACATCTTACGCACACTGGCTCCTCCACAATTTTCCTTTTCCATAAGTTACTCGCTGTTGGCAGCAGATTTTTGACAGCCCTCCACATAAATATTTTCACCTTTTCTTGAAGCTCATTGGACCAAAAGACATCCCATCGTGATTTGGAGCTATCAGAACAACTTGGGACTTCTTGGAATTTTTCCTTCACAACTATTTGGTAACCACTCTTAACTGAGTATTTCCCATGCTTGTCAAATTGCCATATCAGAGCATCTGGTTGAGGAATTCTCGGGAGAGGTAGTCTTAAGATTTCTGCTGAAGTGTCCTCTGAGAAACTTTGAGCTATTAGATCTCCATTCCATTGCTGGCCATCCTTTATCAGATCAGCCACAACAGCTTCAGGATGTAGACTTGACCAAGGGACTAGACTGAAGACACTATTCTGAATCCAATTTCTGCTGTGCACTGAGATTTGCTTCATGTTCCCAATCCTCCACCTCAATCCCTCTTTTAGCAGATGTCTTCCTTAGAGAATGCTTCTTCAAACAAAGGAGGGGTTAGACCCCAACTTAGCATCCATAAATCCAGCACCTTTGAAGTATTTAGCTTTCAGAATTTTCGCCCTTAAAGAATCAGGATTGTGAAGAATTCTCCACCCTTGTTTTGCTATTAAAGCTTGATTAAAACAAGAAAGGTCTATAAATCCCAGCCCTCCCTTTGTTTTTGCTTGGCATAGTCTATTCCAACTAGACCAGTGAATGCTCCTTTTTCCTCCAGTAGAACCCCACCAAAATCTTGCTATAGCCTTTTCTATGTCGTCGCAAAGGGTTTGGGGGATTTCGAATACACTCATCGCATAAGCGGGCACCGCTTGAGCCACCGCTTTTATAAGAACTTCCTTCCCTCCACTGGAAAAACATTTACTCTGCCAGCTTGATAATTTGCTCAACACTCGTAGCTTTATGTCGTTAAAGAAATTGATTTATGCTCTCCCCACCATAGAAGGAAGTCCAAGATATTTCTCATGCTTGGACACTACAGCCAAATCAAAATGTCTTATTTCCTCCTCACCGACTTGTGCTAGAAAAACATGGAGGACTTTTCATAATTGAAAATCTGCCCTGAGGCTGCAGTGTAACAGTCAAAAACTTTCTTTAGCTCTCTGCACTCAGCATTAGAAGCTCTTGTGAACACTAGGCTGTCATCTGCGAACAAAAGATGAGTGACCGAAATCTCTCTACTGAATTTCAAGCCGTGAAATAGGTTTTGACCTTCTGCTCTTACCAGTAAATTTGAGAATACTTCAGCACACATTATGAACATGTATGGCGAAAGCGGGCATCCTTGTCTCAATCCACGTTGAGGATGGATGAGACCTTTTGCCACTCTATTTATCAAGACTGAAAAGCTAGCTGTGGATATGCAATTCATAATCAAATTCACCAACCTCACCGAAAAGCCTAGCTTTTGCATTGTTCCTTTAACAAAACTCCACTCCACCCTATTATAGGCCTTACTAATATATAATTTCAGAGCTATCAATCCATTTCGGCTCCCTCGACTCTGTCTAATTTTGTTTAGACACTCATATCCTATGATTATGTTATCAGTTATAAGCCTATTAGGAACAAAAGCACTTTGATTGGGAGATATAATATCATTCAGAACTGTTTTGAGTCTATTTGCTATTGTTTTTGCGACAATTCTGTAAATGACATTACAAAGACTAATTGGTCTGAACTCTGTCACTTTCCTAGGCTTTGACACTTTCGGGACTAAAGTAATAAAAGTGTGGTTCAAAAGAGTAAGATTACCTCCCTCATTTAGGATGTGAAGACATGTTGAAACCACCCCCTCATTGACAGAGCTCCAATGCTTCTGGAAAAAGGCTGCCGGAAGACCATCTGGACCTGGTGCCTTCATGGGGCACATTTTAGCGAGAGCTTCAAATATCTCCTCCTTCGTGAACAGTTGGTCTAATTGACTATTCATCTCCCTGAAACTTTGACTGGCACAGCTTCAAGAGTTGCATTCAGCTGGGTTGTAGATGAGCTTGATGTGGTGAAAATATTTGTAAAATATTCGCCAAAAAGCCTTTCCACTACCTCGGCATCTTTAGTCCAATCACCATTTTCGTCTTCAATGCCATGGATTCTGTTTTTTTTTTCCTCCTAGCCGAAGCCTTTGTATGGAAATATTTTGTGTTCCTATCACCCTCTTTCAGCCAATCCGCTCTCGATCTTTGCTTCTAAAAAATTTCTTCATCAGCTAGAATATTATCTATCTAATTTTCAACTCGTTTTAATTCATCTCCACTTTCAAAATGACAGTAATCTTTTTTCATGCTTTCCAGCTTGTTTACAAGTTTCTCCAGCTTCTTTTTCCTTCCATTAAATTCTCCATTGCTCCAAATTTTCAGCTCAGCCAAGGTTTCTTTCGATTTTTTCATGAAGATTTCAACCGGGTTGCTACTATTCCAGCAGCACTGCTCCTTCCATTCATGCTTCACAATTGTCTTGCACTTCTCGTATGGGCTCCACATATCTTCATAATGGAGCCTATGATACGTTCTCTTCAAGTAGCCCTTGCCCCTACCTTTCTCCAGCACTTCCATCATAATCGGGATGTGGTCCGAACTCCACGAAGTCAAATTCGAAGCTGCATTTTCCTGATAAAAGCTTCCCTATTTTCTGTTGCACAAGAATCTATCGAGTTTCTCTTCGATTATGTGAGGCCCAAACCTCCTATTTGACCAAGTGAAAGGGTATCCGCTACTTCCCAAATCCTTCAAATCACAATCCCTCAATGCTCTCCTAAACTCATTCACCTCAATTATCTGTTTCTCCTTTCCCCCAATCTTCTCATTTAAGCTCAACACTTCATTAAAATCCCCAACACACAACCATGGTAATGAAGACAACTTTGCCAACCTTCTCAGCAGCTCCCAAGTGTGTTTTTTTTTTGTCGGATTCCGGATGTCCGTAAACACCCGTGTACCTCCAGTAGCTTCCATTTTCACTATGCACCACGGCATCAACATGGTGTTTACTGTAAGACTTGATATCAACTGTAACCTCTTCATTCCACAATAAAGCCAAATCGTCCCCCAGACCCTCTCTATTAACTGCGAAGTAGTTTTGATACCTCAACCTTTTTGCTTTCTCTTGCATTTGCTTAACCTTCAATTTAGTTTCACAAAGGAACATAATTTCAGGCCTATGCTCACGCAAAAGTTGTTGGGCTTCTCGGAACGTTCGGTCATTGAGCTACTCAACCTTTTTAATCCCATAACATCTTCATTTGTTTCCATATTCCCTTCCACGTTGCGGGCTTGAAATTTCCACTTCTTTTTCTTGGGCTTTGATTTATCCATTCTGAGCCCATTCTCTCCATTCTCCACTTCTGATTCCATTTGGTGTGAACACGTATACATGTTTAGCTTATGGTCCCCATCTTCTATACTGCATTTCCTTACATTTTCTTCCCGCTCCCCTTTTCCCGCTCTATCTAATCCCACATTTTACATTTTTATTGACTTTTTATGTTGGAGGTTCGCTTCCTACTCTTTTTCTTTTCCATCTATAGTTCCCGCCTCCTTGTCCATCTCCCACAGCACTGCACCTCCCTCTGCTTGATTTTTACTGACATTATGGCTGGCCGCTGGCTCTGCAGTCTTTGTTGCCTCTTTCATTAATTGTTCCCCAGTCCCCAATTGATCCCTGCTCCTCGTTCCACTCAAACTCCCCATGCCCGAATCCTATTGAATCATTTTTCGAACCCTCCATTCTGTTGGTCTTTCTCCATCATATCATTTTCTCTAGCCCTTTTTATTGGATCTGAAGCATTTGGATGATTGTTTCTGATATCTGAATCCCATCTATCTTACATTCTACCCTGTTTCAATTTCTCAGTAATCGTGAGTGCTTTAAGCCATGGACCATACGACATTTCATCCTTGGACTGAGATTTATAGTGGACACACTCTCTGTATTGGTGACCTATCCGCCCGCAACAGAAGCAAAAATCCTGCAGTCTTTCGTACATGACCCGCATAGGAATGTCTTCCTCATCCTCCCCTTTTTGCTCTAGCTCAATTAATTTCTTCAAAGGCTTCGTGACATCCACAGAAATTCTTAATCTCAAAAATTGTCCAAAGCATTCCCCTGTTGCATCTGTTTCAATTTCTTCAACTTTTCCAATGACATTCCCTAGCTCCAATGCCATCTCCTTTGACATGCACATGATGGGGACATCGTGTATCTGCACCCAGAAAGATACGTAATTGATTTTCTGCTTCTTTACATCACCAATTCCTACTGGTTCGGTGAGCACAATGAGTGCTATGTCAAAATGCCAAGGGCCACCCATTAATATGCTTCTTTTATCCGCCTCAGTTCCAAACTTAAACATGAACACATTATCACCCAGACCTTCTATCTTTACTTCGCGTGAGGTTCTCCATACCCTTTGCATAACAGACTTCAACCCCTCAATACTGACTCCCCTCGTATGCAGAACTTTCCCGATCAAACACCCCGCAACTATTTTTTCCCATGTGGCCTTCATTTTACTCTTGAAAGAAACTCTTCCCTCCTCTTCATCACTCAACTTTATTGCTCTACATCTTCTGATTAGCTCCTCTGGGTCCATCCTCTCTACCACACAAACTTGCAGGCTAGAAAGGATTAGTTTGGAGCTTGGAGCCTTTAAGGAGTTGACTTTTGAAAGAGAATTTCACCAACTACTCAGCACTCTTCCACAGATTGACTGACCTAAATCCCGTACATCATTAAATAATGAAAGTGATAAAAACAATAGGAAGAAAACCCACCCACATTAGAGTGACTTAAAGGAGCCATGACGCCTCTATTTTTCCTCTCATCGTTGTAAGTTTTCAGAGAAAACTCATAAGGAGGAGACTTCATCCTTCACTCGTAATGCTTGGTTTTTGAGACTAAAGCCTATCTCCACTAATTAGCTAGGGGGCAGTTTTAGCAAGACTTAAATCTTGTGTTCAAATTTCATGTAGTGTGAGTATGGGTTTAATTACTAATTTTTTTTATTTAAAAAAAGAGAAGAAAGAAAGTTTGAATTCTAAACTGTAATCTTGTTAATTTTGCTACAAAGTTTGTTGCTGTGTTTACAATTAGTTTTCATTTAGGTTGCCCCATGTGTTGTTCCTTCATGATCTAAAGCTCTAAGATTATGAAAAGGCCGGCCTAAATAATAAGAAGAAAATCTAATTACTCTTCAAATCCACACAAGCGTCCAACTGTTTGTGAATTATTATAACTCAACTAGTGTGTGGCTATAGAAAACTCTTTCAAAACCAAAGAAGAGAAGAGAAGAGCAATCCTATTCAGTCCCCGATTTATTTATTATTAAAATTTTAACCTAGAGTTAATTTTAAGGTAGATACTTGAAATGGGATTAGATAAGATGAAATTTAGTTTAATGAATATACTACTACACAAGACCCTAGACTTGCCAAATGAAAGCAAAACGTGTGACAAAAAAGTGTGAATATAATTCATTTAGATTCCCGTCTAAAAATCCTATCAAAAAAAGAAAAAAAAAAGATCAGTCTAAAAACATCATGATTTTGTTATTCATTTCAAACTCAACACTGTCTTATGTTACTTTCTTCTCTTTTTTTTTTCTGTAACTTTGTTGAAACCTTCGATTCCGAAAATTGAAAAGAAATATATATATATATGGTAGTTGTTAAGATACATTATTGTGTACCATCCATTAACCCCACAATTATTATAAGTAATGCAAAAGTAGAACCACGTACACATGTTTTCCTAATAGAGCTTATGGTTCCTCACCAGGTAATGAAGACATGAATTGGTCTTTTATGGACCAATGTGGAGTTGATTTGGATGTTATGATTGAATATGAAAATGTTAGAGCTGATCATTATTCTGAAATTTATAATGTTGTTCCCAGATGAACGAACAACTTCGTTTTGGTTGTTTGTGGCATGAAAAATAATTAGAAGTAAAAACTAGGTGTACAATTAAATGCAAATAGTAAAGAATTGTAGTGCGAACCGAATTGTAGCTTTTGTTAATAAATACTTACATGATAAAAGCTTGTTTATTCTCCATATGTGAGGGTAGTGTCCTTTTGGTCTTTATATTTTTTTAAATATCTTAAAATATTATTGTCAGTAAACTATTGACCTCCTATTATTACTTTTTGTTCTTTTTAACTTGTTTTTAGAATATAATCCTCTTAAAATAATATTTTTTGGATAAAAAGAAAAAATTAAATTATTAATTTAGCCCCCAAAAAAAAAAATATATATCTTAGTTTTTGTCGAAGCTCATGTTGTACAAGAAAATTAATATTGTAAAAAAAATTAAATTATCAATTTTTTTGCCATTAATAAAAAATTATATATTAACTCCTTAGCAGAGTGTTGCACAAAAATTAATATATATTCTTTTTGTTTCTATTTTATTTTAGGGATTAAATTGGTAATTTAATTTTTTCTTCTTATTAATGTCCCAAAAAGGAAAAAGAAACATTATTGTAAGAGGGTGATATTATAAAAGCAAACCAAAAGGAATAAAAAGTAATGGAAATGTGTCAATAATTTAATAGCAAGAATGTTTTGGGGTATTTTTAAAAATAAGAGAACTAAAGGGGCACCAACCTCAAAATATAGGGACTAAATGTGTTTTTAACTTATTTACGGTGCCTTTACAAATTTGGAACAAGAATGACGTGGAGTCCAAATAGAGTATGACAATCTGTGGTGTGTTGTTTGCTTCAGTTGTAGGAATTGGAATTAGAATTAGAATCATAATCAATGTATTCCCATTGATATGTTTACTTTGTCATGTAATTAGAATGAATTGTTAAAAATATTGAAAATACCTTTAATTAAAGGGAAATTATCGTTCTTTTTTTTGTTTTATGTTATTTTTTCTTTTTAAATTTATATCAATTAACCACTTTTACACTAACACCGTTCAATAATTTAAATGAAATAACAATTTTACCCCTAAATAAATTAAAAGATAATTTTATTTTATAAAATTTTTGAAAATAAAAAAATTATAATTATAAAAATACTCCTAAATTTAATAAAAAAAATCCTAAGATTAGAATTTTTATTTTTAATAAAAATATTTTAATGAAAAATTACAATTATAAAAATAATTACAAAATTTTGGGATTTAATAAAAATTTCCTAACTTATTAAAATTTTGGAATTTATTTTTTTAATAAATAAATTCAGTTATTTTTTTATTAAAATTTTGTAAAATTATAAAAAAAATTTTAAAATTTTTGCAAAATCATAAAATTTTATAAAAATAAGCCGAGCACCTCTATTTGGGATTTATTTTATTAAATTAAGGGGTATTTTTATAATTATAATTTTTTTATTTTTCAAAGCTTTTATAAGATAAAATGGTCTTTTAATTTATTTAGGGATAAAATTGTCATTTTGTTTAAATTATTTAACGGTGTTAAAATAATTAAAATTTAAAAAAAAAAACGTGTTAGAATTTAATTAACAAAACAACAAATAATGATGAAATGATAATTTTCCTTAATATAATAAAAATTAAAATATAATATAATATAATATTATTGAATAATAAATTATTAATTTATTAATTTCTAAAAATAATTATAAAGTAAAAATAAAATATAAAATATAAATTATCTTTAATTAAAAAATATATTTATTTATGAGTATCACAAAGACTTGTAAGTCAATTAACATCAGGCAAGAAATAAATAACCGAAAAAGACCAGATTAATGCAAAAAATAAAAGAATGCCTGAGAATAGATTCAAAGATTTAATCTCCCTCTAGCTGAAAGTGCCCATAAACGGTGGCCTTGAATTAACTGAAAGGAATCAAGACATAAATTTTTTTTCAATGGAATTACCAGAATCTCTCTCATGAATAGAGTGGAGAGTGGGAGAGACGCTCTCAGGACTCAAAACGATATTTTTCTTCAGAGGTTTTTCTATTATCTGATGAATCAAATGTTGATTTGAGGGTTGAGTGCCTGCTTGTACCGATGTTTGAAGGTTTGGAAGCTTGAAGATAATGGAGCGAATCGTGACTGCAGGTTTTAAAGGAATTTTGGCTCCATCACTTCTCAATAGTCATGACCTCAATCACTGCGGTATGGTTGAGGTTTCAGCTGCGATGTCATGTCTACCCAAAACGTTGTGATCAGAGGCAAGATAACATTGGTTGAAAGTGACTAAAATTTTGATTTATAGCTAACTTGAGTTCATCATATAATTTCAGTCACGAAAGAATAATTACTTTATATTTTTCAGAATCAGAGCCAAAACTTATTCTGAAAAATTATTATCACACATTCGATCGAATAAATGGTAGCTTCGAATAAGTGACTATCATTATCCAATTGCAGAATCATATTCAAAGATGATTCAATTAAAGTGAGGGAATCCCACTTGCACGCTGCCTCTATATATATTTCAAAACTCGATTTGATCACCAGGCAAACAAAAACAGACCTAAAGAAAAACCCTAAGCTCCTTATTTCCTTCGTTTACAATGTCCCTGCCGCAGCCAACCAAGAGGGGCAGACCCTAGTTTGGGTCCTACGGTGGTGTTCGGCAATCCAATAAGTCCAGTTACGGATGGGGCAGTTTCGGTTCAGGCGCAAGCGGCGGCCTGCTGGATAAGAATACTGGCCTCACTGCTACTGTTGACCACCGTGGCACTCAGCATGCAGGTGATGTGGGACGACGAATGATATGGCCCTTGCTGGTTACATGAAGCTACGCAACACACATAACATACAAATAAAATAATAAATAAAAGGCGTTCATGCAGGACATGGATATGTAATCCTGTGTAGCTTCAAATGTGTACTATGTGTTTATGAATCTAGTATATATTTTTATGCTATTTTACTGCATTTTTTATAATTTTAGGATTACGATTCAGTGCTGAGTTTTTTTTTTTGTTGAGCACTGAATCAATGATCAAGATTTATTTTGAATTTTTATTTATTTATTTATCTTACCTAACAATTATTGATTCAGTGTTCTGTAAAAACTCAGTCGAGCACTGAATTCTTATCCATAATTTTAATGTTTACGATCACATTTTTCATATGATTAAGTGGGCAATATAGCAATTAAAGAGAAATTAGCTAAGCATAAGCTAATGACCATCATATGATACTTTTTTATCTAACATTCTATGTTTAGTGTCTATTTTCGTATCGCCAATGTGAGAAATTTGTAGTTGGTCTCCATATTACAAACAAAAATAGAAATTTGTGGTGCCAAAGTTTGCATAGAAGTTTTGATCAATTTGGATCCTTTTCCATCATAAAAAGCTCAAGAGTTAAATGTTGTCTCAAGTTTAGATTCATCTAGGATAAGTTCATAGCTAATATGGGATATTCTTCTTGTAAGTACCATAATATTTAGTTACTTACACTGCACCACATGTTAGCAAAGACTATAAAGGCATTCTGGAATTATACAGTAAAACACATAAAAAAAATCCTCAGAAAACAAGAGCTTGTGAGTCACTTAACATCACATGACAAATAAATAAGTTCAAAAGCACTAGATTCAACCAATAATAATAATAATAATAATAATAAATAAATAAATAGAAAGAGAACGGCTGAGAATTAATCTAAAGATCTAATCTCCCTCCAACTGAAAGTGCCTACAAATAGAGGCCTTGAACTAACAAACAGGAATCCGAACATAAATTCTCAAAAAGGAATAAACACTGATTTGAGTATCGGAGTGTGTTTTAAGGTACTAGACCGACATTTAGAACTTTGAGAACTTGAAAATGGAAGATAGATTTGTAACTTCCGGGTATTGAAGAAAATTTTGCCCCTTTATTGCTCAATAGTCAAGACCTCAATCACCGCAATGTGCTTGAGGCTTGAGTTCAGATATTATGCATCTACCCAAAACTTTGTGATCAGAGGCAAGATAACATTTTTGTTACAAGAAATGCTGGTACCATGAATTTTGCGGAAGGATCATTATCCTGCAGCATGGTCAAGAAAGTCAAAAAAGGAATGCTGCTGCCATGAATCTACAGCAGGATGCTTATCCTGCGGCGGGGTCATGAAAAGTAAAAGAAGAAATGCGGTGCCATGAATCTTGCAGCAGGATCATTGGCCTGCAGCAGGATTATAAATAAGTTAAAAGGTGGCGCTAGAGTTGCGAAACTTACTACAGAATCATAGAACCTGCAGTGGGATCATTATTAGTTCCACGGAAAAGCACATGAAACCTGCATCAGAACCATTAGATCTGCGGCAAAGCCATTAGCCTGTGTAACAATTGTTAGATCATGGACCATGTAAAAGACGGTGTAAGAAAGTCCGAATCCAAACTGTAAGATATTAATGCTGCATTTACTTTTTGGATTGGAGTGGGAATCCTAAGGAGTGGGAATTCTTGGATTAGGAGTGTGGAGTGGGAGTGGGAGTGGGAGTAGGGTGTTTACTTAGACTAAATAAAAGTGTGGATTGTCAATCAGAATCCCAATTATTTGTTTACTTTGTCTTGGATTGAGAGTAAATTGTTTTAAATTATAATTTTATCTTTATGTAAAGAATTATAATTTGTAATTAAAAAATTAATAAAAATATATTTGGAAAATAAAATAAATATTTTATTATATTTATAAATTAATAATAATTAATAATATTCTTAATTATGTAAATCATAATTTTTTATTAATTTTAATTCTAATATAAAATGAAACATTATTTTATTTAATATAATTATATTAAATTTATTATTATATAAAATAATAATATAATATTATTTAGTACAAAATTAATATTTTCTTAGAATAAAATATTTATTATTATTAATATTAAATAAATATAGTACTATTATTTTTAAAATAAATACAATAATATTATATTATTAATTCTCTATTAATATAATAATATTATTTTAAAATAATTTTAACTTAGAATCAATGCAAATTATTATTTAGTTAAATATAATAATATTATTCAAATAAATATAATATTATTTATTTTATTAATTATAAAATATTAAATTGAATTAAAATTAAAAAAAAGGTAGAAAATGAAGAGGTGGGAGTGGGAATCCTAATGGGAGTCTCACTCCCACTTCAAAAATGGATGGGCTGGAGATTCTCCTTCACTAAATAAGTGAAGTAAATGAGAAATCCACTCCCTCAAAGAAACACCCTAAATGAATATTTGGTCATAAAGTGAATATTTGGTCAGACGCGGCCCAGCTCCAAATGCACAAGAATCTAAAAGACTGATTTTAAAGAGCAGGCATAAAGATACGGTTTCATACATAGATATGGATGATTGAGGAGAGTTGAATTACAATGTTAACAATAGAAGGCTATAAATATAAGTTTTCTCTTGATACAAAGGGATAAGTTGACTGTAACGGTAAAAATTGTAATATTTTCAATAGTGAAAAATTTTAATTTTTGTCCATGGACGTTGGCCAAAAGGCTGAATTATGCTTAAATTTTGTCTTTTCTATTACATCGTTCCACCTATTTATTTTTCTAATTTACCATGTTGATTGAAGGAGACACTTTAAACTTTAATTTATGGCTCCAATTTTTAGTTTCAGTCAGGAAAGAGTAATAACATTATATATTATTTTTCAGAAACAACTAGGGGTGACAATTTGGTTTAGAATTCATTTATTCGATTTGATTCGATTTGATGCGAATTTAAGTGGGTTTGGGTTTGAAAATTTTGATCAGTTTAATAAATAAGTGAATTCGATTTGATTCATTAAATAAATGAATTGAATATGGATTCAGGGACATTTATTCACTTATTTGCTTAGGATTTGTTTGATAAATGAGTGTAAACGAATCGAATACAGTCCATTTGTTTAAAATTTATTAATTAAATTATTTAGTTATCCTTAAATTTATATTAAAAATTTTTTAAATTTAAAGGTTAATTTAGTAATTATAAATGATAATAAGACAAAATATATAAGTGAAAGCAAAAACTAGGGCACAGTCAGCCTTAATTTTTTTAACCTCATCATTTCCACTCTTTCTTTCTTTTCTTTCTTCTCTTGGTCTCCATCCTCCACGGCAATTCTTTTTATTTTCTCTGCAATTTTTTTTTTTGTTTAGAGAAGTTAGCAACTTCTCACCTAATGGTAAGCTCTTTTTTTTTTTTTTTGAGCTACGAGTTTATATTTTACCCAGGTAGCTTATCAACTTTGTCAAGCTTTTGCTGGCAAATGGGTCTGTTAAAATGGCATTGCCCACAAAAAAAATTAGGAAAATGAATAAGATTTTAGCAAGAAAGTAAGGTCCTTTTAGATTATAAGCCATTTTTTTAATATTGGTATTGGGTAATGAGGTTTATAAAGAAGACATGATCGTGCCAAAGCAAAAATGGTGGAGAGTTTGATTCGATGATGTTTTGGGATCTTTTTTTCTTTTTTTTTTTAATTTTTTTTTTCTCAACAAGAATTAGTAATTTGGTGTTTGTATGACAATATATTTTAATTTTAGAATATGGTTGGATTATTTGTATTTTGTAGGATGTTAAATTTGTAGTTTTTAATATTTTATTTTACTTAGTTTTATCTATTAATTATATTTTGTAAATAAATTTATATTCAATTCGATTCGTTAAGGATTTGTTTATTAAAGGACAAATAAATAGTAAATGAATCCAGATTTAATTCGATTCATTTATTAATTCTACAAAACGAATTAAACAAATCAAATCAAATATTCATTTAACAAACGAATTGGATCGAATCAAATCTTGAGATTTTGATTCATTTAATGAATAAATAAAATTTGAATCAGTAAAATTTTGACCCAATTCGTATAAGATTTGATTCGAAATCAAATTGTTTATTTGTTTTCCACACTAGTCAAAACTCACTTGACCTGTTTTTTGTAAGAAATTACTATAACATAGTCCATCAGAGGATAGCTTCGAATAAGTGACTATCATTATCCAATAGCAGAATCATATTCAAAGATGACATAATTAAAGTGAGGAAATCCCACTTCCATGTTGCCTATAGATATATATTTACATATATATTTGATCACCACGCAAACAAAAACAGACCTAAAGAAAAGCCCTAGGCTCCTTATTTCCTTTGTTTACAATAAATGAATGGCAATTCATCGCGAAGCCAATCCGACGTCAATAGGGTCGGACCCCAGTTTGAGTCGTACGGCGGTGTGCATGGCAGTACGGAGCAGCAAACAAAATGAGTCCAGCTACGGATGGAGCAGTTTCCTTTCAGGCGCAAGCTTCAGCCTGGGGAATACGAACACCGGCCCTTCTGCTAGAACTGGCTACCATGGCACTCAGCATGCGGGTAATGTGAGTAATGTTTAGCGGGACACTGACAAATACGAATGATGCGGCTCTCGCTGCTTACATGAGGGCTACGCAGCACATATAACATATAAATAAAGTAATAAATAAAAGGAGTCCATGCAGGACATGGATATATAATCCTCTGTAGCTTCAAGTGTGAATACGTGTTTATGGATCTAATATATATGATTGTGCTATTTGTCTGCGCTTCTAATAATTTTAATATTTATAATCACACTTTTCATATGCTTAACTGGGCAAAATAATAATTAAAGTTAGCTAAGCAAAAGCTAATAACCATCATATGCACCTTTTTTTTTTTTGTCTGCAAAGCATCTTCTATCTACGCGAAAATTAATTTACAAGTAAGTTTTAACTATTTACCGTAGCATTGAAACAGTTATTGCTTGGTCTACAAACTCGTAAATTCTGGTTGAACATCATATCTACAAATCAAGGGCGGAGATAACATATTGATTGATTGGGGGCTTATTCAACAACAATATAAAAAAAATAATAAAGATATAAATTTGAAAGATTTATAATACTTCAACATATGTTTACAATTTTTCTTTACGAGTTTTCATATATTGATACATTGTATTACAACTTTATTATCAATATTATTAAATAAGTCATTTTCTAAGTAAACAATCAAAATAAAAAGATGTTTGGGGATTTTTGATGGGTGCTAAACTAGTGGTGGAACTAGAAAAGATAAGATTAATAAAAAATTATTAATGAGTTTGTGGGCCATCTATTTATATTAATTAGGTTCTAAAGCCCATTTCTTTTTATTTGAATTTAAAAATCTGGAGTGTGAAAATTTAAGTGTAACTATGTATTGCGGGTTGGACTATAAATCAGTGGGGATTTGAGAAAAAATTATTAGAAATTTTAGGCAAACTAAATTAATTATTAAAGAAACTTTTTTTTTTCCAATGCGATTTTTTTTTATAGAGAAAATATTACTTTCATTCATTCAACTATGAGAATAGATACCAAAATTGGGTTGATATATTGTCCACCCAAATAACAATATCATTGAGCTCTAATTCTAGCTTTGCAAATGAGTGAGCCACACTATTACACTTTCTTGGAGTATATTGCACTTTCACTTGCTTCAATCTTCTTACCCGCTCCTGGACTTCAGCTACAACCCAAAAAATCTCAGTTTTTGTGCCTTTTTTGAAAGAGACTAAATTTACAAGCGAATCATATTCTATAATCACAGGAATGCATCCTGCATGCTCTGCTATTTCTAATCCAAACTTAGCTGCTTCAGCTTCTGCATCGTCCACTTTATCCAAGAATCTTGTGGTCTTCATAGCTGCTGCTACGAATTTGCCCTTTGAGTTCCTGATTACAACTCCCAATCTAGTTCTTTTCTGATCAATCTTCACTGCTGCATCTACATTAACCTTGAACCAGCCTGCTGGTGGAGGTTTCCAATAGTTCTGGACAACATTACTTTGTTTTGAAATTTCCTGCATTTGCGGCATTTGGATCTTCTATAGGCCTGCACAACTACTTCTGTTGCAGCAACTGATGATTGGGAATCTTCTCTTTTGTTTTTGAAAATGAGGAGATTCCTTGAATGCCAAATGCTCCAAAATAATGCAACCATCACTTCCATTTCAGCCTTGTTCCTTTTTCCCGTCATGGCTTGAAGTAAGCTAAAAACATCTCTGATCTTGCTAAGGCTGAAGTCCTTTTCAAAACATGTCAGCTGCCATATTCTTTTAGAGGCTTTACATTCAAAGAGAGTATGAAAAGTAGTCTCCTTTGTCCTGTTACATCTCTGACACCAGGGGAATTGCACAATTTTCCTCTTCTATATTCTCTGCTGTTGGCAACAAATTGTTGCTGCCCTCCACATTAAGATCTTGGCGTTTTCTGGAATTTGAAGGTACCATATAGAATTTCAAGAGTTTTGCTTCTCATCTGAACAACTTGGCTTGTCTGGGAATTTCATCTTTAAAGCCAATTGGTATCCACTCTTCACTGAGCATTCACCTCTTTTGTGGTAATGCCACAACACCTGATCCGGCTTTGGCTGCTTTGGGAGAGGGATTTTTGTAATTTGTTCTGCATCATCTCTAAAAAAAACGTTGCTGAATCATTTATTCTTTCTATTCATGGTTATCACTTATTAGCTCCGAAACAGTTGTCTCTAAATGTAGGTTAGGGGGGGATATCAGCTTAAGTGTGTCAGGTCTTGGAATCCATTTACTATGATACATTTGCACCTACTCACCATTCCCAATTCTCCATCTTAAACCGTTCTCGACAGCTTCTCTTCCCTAAAGAATGCTCCTCCATATGAATGAAAAGTAAGAGCCTATTTTTGCTGTCATTACTCTAGCTACTAGGGAATCAGGCTCTTGAATAAACCTCTAGCCCTGCTTTGTTACTAGAGCTTGATTGAAGCTCTACAAATCTCGAAATCTCAGTCCACCTCTACTCTTAGCCTGACACATCCTCTCCCACTTTGACCAATGAATTGGCCTATGATCTTTGTTGTTTCTGCACCAAAATTGAGCAATAGCTTTTTGCATAACTTCACAAAACCCTAATGGGAGCTTGAACACACTTATAGTATAAGCCGACACTGCTTGGGCAACTGCCTTTATTAAGATTTCCTTCCCACCATATGAAAACAACTTTGCTTGCCAACTGGATATCTTGCTATGGATTCTAAGCTTGATATCATTAAAAAAGTTGATCTTGTTTCTACCAACCATAGAGGGCAGTCCAAGATATTTCTCATGTCTGGAGACAACATGCAGTTGAAAGATATTCTTTATCGAAGTAATCAGTTCATGTTTTGTGTTTTGACTAAAGAACATGGATGACTTTTCATAATTAAATACTTGGCCTGAGGTAGCAGTATAACAATAAAAAAAAAATTTCAAACATGAGCAATCTTCTTTTGTAGCTCTTGTGAAGATCAAGCTGTCATCTGCAAACAAAAGATGAGTAATAGACAACTCCTTGCAGAATTTTATTCCATGAATTTACTTTTATGATTCTCCTTGTTTAAAGAGGTTAGTAAAAACCTCTTCACAAATAAGAAACAAATATGGAAACAGAGGACATCTTTGCCTTGGCCCTCTTTGAGACTTAATCAAGCCCTTAGCTAATCCATTTATCAGCACATAGAAGAATGGTGTAGTTATGCACCTCATAATCAACTCAACAAATTTTAATGAGAACCCCATTTTTTCTAATGTACATTTCAAAAAATTCTATTCCAGCATATCATATGCTTTGCTAATATCCAATTTCAAGGCTACTAACCCTTGCTTTTTCTCTTTACTAAGCCTTATTTTCGTGGAGACATTCATAACCGATAATTATATTACCGATTATGAGTCTATTAGGAACAAAGACATTTTGGTTTGGGGAAATAACTTGATTAAAAAATAATTTCAGCCCATTTGCAATAGTTTTTACAATAATTCTATAGATCACATTATATAGGCTAATTGGTCTATAATCCACCACTTTCCTAGGCGTAACAACCTTTGGAATTAGAGCAATATATGTGTGGTTCAAGGGAGTGATATTATCTTTATCATTGAGAACATGCAAGCAAGTAGCGATGACTCTTTGGCTCACATGCTTCCAATGCTTTTGGAAGAAAGTTGCTGCCAGGTCATCTGGGCTGGGAGCTTTTATTGGGTGCATTTGATTCAAAGCTTCTGTGACATCTGTTTCTGTGTAAGGCTGATCAAGTTGTGCATTCATCTTATTTTAGATTTTACAGGGCATGTCTTTATAAGTTGACTCCGTACGGTGTTGAGTTGGATTATTAGGGTAAATAGATTATCAAAATATTCACAGAAGATCTTCTCAATTTCATCAGCTTCTTCTATCCATTGATTGTTGTCATCAATAATTCCTCTTCTCCTGTTTTTTCTCTTTCTCAAAGTAGCCTTAGAGTGGAAAAACTTTGTATTTTGGTCTCACTCCCGTAACCAAACAACCCTTGACCTCTGCCTCTAGTAGATTTCTTCATCAGTAAGCAAGTTATCAATTTGTCTCTCTATTGATTGAATTTCAATGCCATTGACATATTGATTATTGCTCTTTCTATAAGCCTTTAACTCCTCTAACAGCTTCTGTAATTTTTCCTCTCTGCCTCAAAATTCCTCCTTACTCCACAATTGTAGTTCTGCCAGAGAGTCTTTAGCTGCCTTTTTAAGCCGAGTAACATGATCTTCACAGTTCCAATTGCTCTTCACTTTCCACTCATGTTGGACAATCTCTTGACATTTCTCGTAGGGGCTCCACATATCTTCGTAATAGACCCTTGAGAAAGTTCTTTTGTTGTACCTTTTATTTCTGCCTCTTTCTTCTACCATCATCGGAACTGGATTGTGATCAGACGTCCATGTCTCGAGGTGTTCTGCTGTTGTTTCATGAAACATACTTCCCCACTCTCTGCAGTAAAGAAATTGATCTAACATTTCCTCCACCAATTGGGGACCAAACCTTCTGTTAGATCATGTAAATGGGTAGCCTTTATAGTCTAAATCTTTCAATCCATAAAAATTGACAACTTCTCGGAATTCATTTATGCTAGACACACGCCTATCATTCTTTCTCGTCTTCTCATTCAGCTGTAAAATCCCATTAAAGTCTCCAAAACAAAGCCATGGTAAAGAAAACAGCCCAACTAATCTTCTCAACAAGGTCCATGTATGTTGTTTTTGGTCTGTTTTCGGGTGCCCATAAATTCTCGTACACCTCCACAAGTTACCATTTCCAGAATGAACTATTGTATCCTGCATTTGCCTAATCTTCATCTTAGTTTCACATAATAACATGATCTCAGGCCTATGCATTTGGAGTCACGGAACGCTCAGTCATTCCCCAGACCCCCAATGTTCCAACTTAACACTCTCATGGCTGTCGGCAGGGCTGACGACCAGCTCTCGCCGTTAATCTTTCCACCATTGTTGCTGTTGTCATCTCTGTTGAGTGTTAGAAAATGCATATTTATAAAGGAGAAAACCGTCATTTTACATTTCAAGTCTTACTAACAACCCTTACTTTTATGTATTTAACATTCTTGTGATTTAATTACGTGTGTTTTATTTTAATTAAGTAATTTATGTATTTTAGGGGCATTATAGTCATTTCACAATAAAGGAGAGATCAGACGGCAAAACGGACATCACTTTTGAACTCAGGACGGTCGAAAACCTTAGGAGGAGCATAAAAGGAAAAATGACACTATTCACATGTACGGTACTGTATACGTTACTGTTCACGGCACTGTTCACATAGACGGATCGATGACGTGGCATTGACCGATGATGTGGCATTGACTGATGAGGTGTCACGATCCTGTTGGGCTAAAATTCTTATGTACTGTTGATGGTGACGTGGCAGTATATCAGTGGATGAAAAATCTCGCGTACGGTGCATCATCGAGTTATTTTCAACAAACCGTTCTTTCATCCGGTCAAACCGCGTTCTTGTTCAAAGTCGGGTCAAACGTATTCTTGTTCATCCGTGGTCAAACCGTGGACTGATTGATGGCGCAATCCTGAAGCGTCAATGTTTTAATCGATGGCCATGATTTACTCCATGTATCTATAAAAAGGGGGCCTCTCCCCCCTAATTTGATATCCCTGAATCCATTTTGGACTCCATTTTCTGTAATTCTCTCTCCATCTTGTATTTTCTTTGTATTTTAATAAATTCTCATTTTGCCCCTAGTTCAATTATGAGTGGCTAGTTTTTTTCAAGCTTGGGTTGAAGGTGAAGTCTCGACATGTGTCATGGGCTTTATTTGGTAAATTTATTTTCTTTTCCCTCTAGTTTTGTGGATGATTTGACTTATAAATAAATATCTTGATCTTGTCTGAATATCGCAGGTTACTCTCTAGTATAAGGTTATTATTATTTGGCACGATAAGCCGTATTGATTAGGCGTGGTTAAGCGAGGTGTGGATTCCCCTCATGATTTAATTGGTATTAATAAGGAATATTTGTGATGCATGATGATACGGATCGAATACCGTCATTTCAATAGAATTATCTTGAATTTATTCTCGCCATTGCAATTCCAATTTTAGAATTTATTCTCATTTTAATTTAAGTTTTAGCATATTCAAACCATTTCCACCGTAGATCCAACCACCCATTTACAAAATTAATTACATAATTAAAATCCACCTGGGATGGCACTCGTTACATCTTCGATAGATTCTTGCGAGTACATTAAAATTTGCACAACAATCTCCACGTCTCCATCTTGTTGAATTTCCCTCCAAATTTTGCTCTTTGCTGTTGGAGAGTAAATATTCATTTGAAGTGGGCTGCACATTCTCCTTATTTTTTCATTTGGATTTCCCCAACAATTGTCTTCCTTGGGCCTTTTTAAGCTCTTTGGCCCAATGTCTGGTACCATTCTTTTCTATATGGTTCTTGCTTGAAGCTTCCATATCTGTTTTCTTATTTTAGTGTGTGTGCCATCCAATCCCTCATTTTCCCCACATGTTATTTCAAAGTGGGCTTGTGTCGTAGTTTTTCCAAACCGGGCCACCATATCTTTTGGACTATCTTCACTTTTATTTCATTCCCTCTCATTTTTCTTTTGTTCAAATTCTATCTCCCATTCCCTCTCATTTATGCTGTTGTTTCCCGCCTCAATTCTCTGTTCTTGAGGTGCGTGTCACTTCCAACTGGCTGCATAAGCTTTTAACAGAGTTTTCCTGACCATTTTGGTTTTCCTGCCACTTCCGTCCTTGACCCACCCATATTCAAATTAGCTTGAATTCAAGTTAACTCATATTCATTTTCCAGGTCACTGTTATTGTCTCTTGATTGGCTTTGCATCAAATCGGGATTGGCATTGACTGTCGTTTGGATTGAATCATCAAGGCCATGTTTACTAGCTTCCTTTTTCCACTGTTCCCTTCCTCTATTCAATCTCATTTTTTCCGCCATTGTGATCCCCTTCAACCATGGCCCACAAGCCATTTCTTTTCTAACTGGGTTTTTGTATTAAGTACATTCCCTGTATTGATGATCGATACAACCACAAATAAAGCAGAAATACGGTAACCTTTCATACAGCACTGGCATGAGAATGACTTTCTTTTTGGCATTTTCTTTGTTTCCATTTTGTATCTCTATATATTCTCCTTCTATGTTCTCATTCTCTGTATCTTCCTCTTCAACATTCTTTTCTTCTCCAGCATCCTCATCTTTTAATTCTAACACCTTTATCAGTGGTTTAGTCACATCAATCGAGATTCTAAGCCTGATAAATTTGCCAAAACATTCTCTAGTAGCATTAGTTCCCACTTCGTCCACCTTCTCGATTTCTTCACCAATCTCTTTTATTGTTTTGTCATTCATACACATGATAGGGACATTGTGTATTTGGACCTAAAAAGATGCATGAGTAAAGACTTGTTTGGTTACCTCGCCAATGCCACTTGGTTAAACTAGGACTATAAGCGCTCTGTCGAAGTGCCACGACCCCCAGTTAAAATATTCTTTTTATCAACATTAATTCCAAATTTGAAGATGAAGATGTTGTCGCCCATTTCTTCAATCTGAACTTCTCTTATAGTTTTCCACACCTGTTGCAATGCTGCCTTCAACCCCACAATTTTCAACTCTCTATTCAACAGAACCTTCCCCACCAAACATTCATCTGCCATCTTCATTTTACTTTTAAGAGATATTCTTCCTCTTTTTTCTCCACTCAATGATATTTCCTGGAACTTCTAAATCAACTCCTCAATATCCATTTAAAACAAATCTGCTCTTATGCTATTGTTGTGCAAATTTTAATGTCTTTCATGTGAATCATTGTAAGTATGGTAATGGTGGAGTGTCGATCCCACGAGGAGGTGGATTTTAATTGTGTATAGAATTAATTTTTTTAAATGGGGGGTTGGATTTATGGTGGAAATGGTTTGGAATATGCTAAAACTTAAATTAAGAATAAATTCTAAAAATTGGGTGCAATTGGCGAGAATAAATTGAAGATAATTCTATTGAAATAGGCGTGCAGGTATTGGATCCGTATCAACATGCATCATGGGCTAAATAATCAAGTATTAATACCATTAAATCATGAGGGGGAATCCACACGTCATGAACCATATTCTGTCAATATGGTGCTAAAACATCGTAAATAATAATAATCTTATCTAGAGGTGTAACCAAGGCGGTATGAACAAGATCAATATTATTTGTGACGATAAATCAAATCATCCACAAAAACTAGGGGAAAGAAAATAAATTTACAAATAAAGCCGTGACGTGTTGAGACTTACATGACTTGAAGAAAACTAGCCTCATAATGAATTAGGGCGAAATGGGAATTTATTAAATACAAAAGAAAATACAAGATGGAGAAAATTACGAGAAAATGAGTCAAAAATGGATTGGATATCAAATTAGGGGAGAGGCCTTTTTTATAGATCGTGGAATGCATCGTGGTAGTTAAAAAAGCAGTTTGGGCCTTCGGGAGATTAGCGCCCGCGTCATCGATCGCGGTTTGACCGTGGATGAAACGATACTTGAGCAGTTTGGCCGAATGAGCGATAGCGGTTTGGTTGAAAATAATCGCATGTGATCGTGTCTGCGAATTTTTCGTCCGTGATATCTTTGCGTCGCAATCAATGATGCAGCAAAATTTTACAGCGGGATCGTGACCATATCGCCGATCAATGCATCGATCTCGTCCGATCTATGAGCATCAAGTGAACGATGCGTATATCTAATCCGTATCGTGAATAATGTACAATGTGAATAGTGTCATTTTCCTTTTATCTCCTCACAGGTTTCGATCCAGGTTCAAAGTGATGTCCAGATTTTGCGTCGATCTCTCCTTTATTGAAAATGACTATAATGCCCTAAAATACATAAATTACTTAATTAAAATAAAACACGTAATTAAATCTAAGAATCTTAAATCGTAAAGTAAGTGTTGTTAGTAAGACTTGAAATGTAAAATGCGGTTTTCTCCTTTATAAATATGCATTTTCAACACACCCCAACGTATTTGATCACAGCAAATAAGCGAAAACAAAATTCAAATTCAAATGATTTTCTTTCTTTTTTGAAACACTATTTTATTCAATCGGATTAATGTGATCGAATAAAAGTATAAGCATTATCTCAGGGTCTAAGAAATATCACACTAATAACCATCGCATGAATCGATGAAAGACTTTGTTATATCTACTTTCGAAGAATGGCGTATGTCAAAAAATCTCGGCTGGAAGTGGTGACACTCTGAAAAGAAATTAAAGCCCGATAAACATTCCTCCGATGAATGTAATTGAGAGAGAAAATAATAAAGAAATGATATCGCGTACTCTCTCACAAGATGAAATAAATATGCCTCAATTTAGAAATAATCTGATCTCAAGGTCGAATAAAATGTTAGTCAACCCACTTTATTTATTTATTTTTTTTTTTATGCGTTATATCTTTTTAAGTATAACTAGCTTCTACTTGAACTATAGTTCACTCGTCGAAAGGACTTTTATTAGGACGTAACGTGAAATTTGGGATATGGTATGAAAAGAAATAAGGAAAACAAAGTGTATGTTTGAGAAAAATCAGAATTTTTTTTTTTTTTTGAAGTTGCAATTAGTTTCACCTATTATTGTTATTTTATTCTTTTGAAACAACTTTTGTTTTTTTGTTTTTTTTTACTTTTATTTGGCATAACTTCGAACAACATCTTATTTACATTTTGGCACTAAATAGGTGATGGAGCTTAAAAGGCGTTGGGTAATACTCAATCGGGTGGGTCGAGATGATAAGTTGACAAAGAAAAGGTTTTTGTTCTTTTTTTTTTTAAAGAAGGCTCGAAAGGTATGGATATTTAATAAAGGGATGGCTGAAAGGCTCAAACGGATCAAGATGGCCTTTCGTCTTTCAGGGTTAAATAATTATCATATCTCTTGGTTAGATGATATCGATGTGCATTTTTTCTTTTTCTTTTTTTAATTTTACCATTTTTTTAAAGGGTTAACTTAAAAGAAATCTAGAATCGTGTATAAAATAATAAAGCTAATTTGCGTATAGAAATAAAAAGTTACTCTCAGAAAATGATAATTTCAATGACTTTGGCACTTATTTATGACATATTCGTTCATTGACTTCGTATTTGTCGGCGTGTAGAGTAAAAACGTAATGTAACATCACTTAAGACCAAAGATAATCTGAAATCTAAAATTTGAAATTAATCATGTCATCGATGTTAAAACAAATCACACAATTTTTATTTTTTTATTTTAATGACATTCTATAAATATTCTAAGCATGAAGGAAAATATGCATGCGAAATGTCAAAATGATGCATAAAAACTAATTAGAAAAGTTACTGCGTAAAATGATGAAAGCAAAATGATTTTTTTTTTAAAGAAGATCGTTTCAGAGGCTACAAAAGGCTTCATATTCGGTATCTTGACTCAGTTGGAAAATGTATATTTATAGAGGAGAAATTAAAAGAAGAAAAATAAGCATAAACACATAATAAAGAAAAAAGAAAATGTCGAATTTTTTTCTTTTTTTAGTTTTTTTTTAATTTTTTTAAACGATGAAGATCGTTTAAAGTCACTACGCTCCGTATTCAGCCATCTTCAACAAAAAGTTATGCGAGTTAGTTTACCTGTGAAAAAATTAGTAAAACTTAACGAAATTCCCAATTGTCGATTTCCCTCCCAGAGCGAAACATTGTCCTCAATGTTTGAAATGAAAGCGATGAGTTTAAGACATCACGGGTGGTACCTTGAAGAAAATATTTACGAGCGGAGAGTTAAATCTAATTTGTATTCTTACTGCAAACTCTTGTTACCATCGTTATTTGGTCCGACACAAGAGAGATGCAGCTCCGGTTTATAAGCTTGTAACATATCAAGTAGCTCATTAGCGATTGTGAGCACAAATAAAGTTTTCACATTAGAATGAATGAAATAGTTTTATTGCATGGTTAAGAAATGCGATAAAGCCATCGTAAAGTTATTGACATTTAACCAGCAGTGGGTTTACGGTAGATATAGATGGTAGCCAGATGCTAGTGTCATAAGTGCCTCTAGTATTTGAAGATCTCTGGAAGGAAAATAAAAGCGTCGGCGTGATTAAGCATTTCGGTTATTACTTGCATCGCAGGACAACTCTTCTCCGGTTGATGAGTCGAGACGAGCGCGATGGTTTGAGACTCTTGGGATGATGCTAACACTTGACTTCCTATAAAAGCTTACGAGAACATTTTGATAACCCTCGGTTACACTCCTCCATACACCAAATGTAATTTTCATCGCTCTTTATGCTTGACGAAGATCTATGCATGCCTCCACCGAACTTTCTTTATGTTTGCCATGTAGGTAAATCGAGAAAACAATGTTCTTGAATTGTCTGTTGGGAGAATGGCGCCATTGTGATCTTGTGATACTAAAAACAATTTGTGGTGCTTGACAAAAGATAAATCACATTTAAGAATCTTGGTGGCGGTGGATCCATTTTGAATGAGTAACATGTCAGGTGTCAAATATGCAAAAACCGCACGTGGCTGTGAGTCGAAAGCAGTAAAAAGAAAAAGCAAAACAAAATTATTAAAGACAATAATGCAAACAATAAAACAAGGTGAAATGAAATAAAATAACGATGATAAAGTAAAGGATATTTACCGTGAATTCTGTTGTATGCTCACATCTTCCTCTTTGGTTTCACGTCGAAGCGAAGCGAGCAGCCGCTTTATGGGTAGGATGGGCTTCACGTCAGGTTTTTATAAAGCAAACATGGCCGTTTATAGTCGATTCAGTTATATCGTGCATGCTCTTTATGGAATAATGGCCATAGCGGAGAATCGCTCCTTGCACATATCCTTGGGATGCGTTTCAAAGAGCGAAGGATATCATCAAATGACTCATTTATTCGACCAAACCATCTACAATGGTTAATCTTATCTTCCACGTTATGAGACACCATTCACAAGAACATGGGTTTCTATCGCAACTCATTACTGGCGCACATGACGGCAAGAAATTCTTGAGCTCGTCGTTTTTCTTGCACGTAATTTCCTTTACCTGAGGCATGAATCGATAAATTTTGGAGGTAACTCACAGTCGTACTTGCTCGATTAACCAACGGATGTCAGCGTATGTTATTCTTCATAGTGTCGCATCGTTAGGATAGAGATTTATAGATCGTGGAGAGGGCATTACGAGGAAGTGAAAGGGAATCACTTGTGAAACCGCTTAGAATCTCGTTTACATCCGTACTTCCTCGAATATTATTATAGAAGCCCGAAATGTAGACTTGATTGTCATGAATCTGGATTATCGCCACTTCAGGGGTAACAAAAAGCACACAAAGGAAAAACAAATTAAAACACACAAAGAAAATTAAAATCGTCCTCTTATTGAATTTACCTCAAGCTCCATTGGATGTAAAAGTAAACACTTCTCTGATATGTCTACGAGTTGGCTTTAAACCATAACATAGAGCTCACCAACTTTCTGGTGGTTGTAGAGCCCAAATGCGATGTGTTTTACAAAATTGAATCTGCCTTTTGAGATGAGTTTTGACACGTTGAATTGGTTTAAGAATGTTCAGGAGGAACGGTCTAAGTAAGGTACTCATGATTAAAAATGATAAGAGAAAATGGTCCTAAACTTTATTCACCTAAACCATCACATCTGCCATAGTATTCACTACTATGGTTAGATCTGACGCTTTTGATTCTTTTGTTGAGTTGGTTTTCAATTTCAACCTTAAAATTTTTGAACACATCCAACCATTGTGGCTTTTCATGAAAGAAATATAGATAGTCATATCTAGAAAAGTTATTTATGAACTTATAACATATTGTTGACCATTCAAAGAAGCCATAAGAAATGGCCCACAATTATCCGTATGTACGAGTTATAGGACTTTTGAATTTCTGTTGGCTTTAAATCTCCTTTTATTAGTTTGTTTCTTATTTATACACTTAACACAAACATCAAAATATGTAAATTCTAAGTTGTCGAGAATTTCAACTGATACAATTCTCTCTGTTATCTATCTAAAAATATGACATTATCTCTTGTGCCATAATGCAGTTAAATTTTCTTATTGGTTAATTTTTTCTTTAAATATCGTGCACTATGTTGGAGGGATTTATTAAATGAAGCAATTGTATCAATCAAATAAAGTTTATCATAACCTAACAAAAAACCGAAACTAACTAATTTTGAATCATAAAACAACTTGAATTTTTCATTTCCAAATGAATAAGAAAAACCATATTTGTTCAAAGTAGAAGTGGAAATCAAATTATGTTTAAAAAGTGGAGCAATAAATGTTTCATTGAGATCCATCCAGTATTTAATAATAATCTAAATTTTCTTATTGCTTCAACTTTAATTGTCTTGCCATTACCCATATAGATGTATCCTATACCATCACTAGGCTTTCAGCAATTCAAACAACCATGCATAGATATACTGAAGTGAGTTATTGCACCAAAATCTATCTACCACATATGTCTAGGTACTGAAGTTAAATTAACCTCAAAACAAATTAAATTAATAAGCATACTCTTCTTAGCATGCCACGCGTGATAGTTAGTGGAATGCTACTTTTTATGCCGTTTGCTCCACAAAAAACAACTAGCACCTTCTAGATTATTCAACGTCTTTTTTTATTTGAGGTGCTATATCTACAGCTTCCTTATTCTTCTTTCTTTTCTTGCCCTTATCCTTGCCATTAGACGTAGAGGCTGGGTGAGCACTTTTTGCTATATCTTTCTTCAACTTATCCTCTTCCTGAACGTAGTATGATATGAGCTCATTCAGAGACTAAATCTCTTCTTGACAATTATATATCACCTTAAACTAGTTGAACTATGTTGGTAAAGATATCAAGACCAAATGCGTTAGCAATTCCTCAGAGATTTCAAGCTTAAATGCTCTCAGCTTAAAAGCAAGATGAGACATCTCTATGATGTACTTATTGATATTGACTTTGGTTATATAACTCATTGAAAATAAACTTGTTAATAGCATATCAGTTTCTGCCTTTTTATTCTTAACAAATCTTTTTCAAGTATCCGCAACGTATTCCCCAATCCTATTTATCTTTACAAACATTGAGTCCTTAAATGCTTCCACAATGACCTTCTTCAAGATCATCATACACATATGATTTGTTTCTCCCACCTTTTGAAATCCTTCTTGTCGTCATCAGAAGTATTGTCATCCATAAAAGGTAGAGGGGATCAGTCCTTAATGCAAGGTTGAGATCCATGAACTATTAAGAGGTTTTCTTGTCATGACTTAAAATTAGAGTAATTTAGAATATGAATAGAATTGATGTTGACAATAATATTAACAGGAGTCATAACAGAACAGAGAATAACAAACAAACAAAACAAGTTCATATAATTCTTAAAACAAAACTAAATTCAAGTAAAGATAAACCCATCTTAAAATACCAGACACTCCACTAATATTTCATCTTTGGACAAAATATTAACTTATAAGTGATATCCTGATGTAATAATCAAAAACTAATAATATAAGTATGTCAAACAATAAATCTTCATTTGCGTCAATTTATTATTCACATGTAAAACCAAATAATCATCACGTCTTCATTACCACAGGCACATGTGTAATTCTATCAAACATGGACCTTTCTTTGGACTGATTGATATTCGCATAAATTACATACACATAATCATTTATATATCAAAACAAATCAATTTCCATAAGAGAGGTCGCGTTGGTGACATGTTGCTTCAAGTATTTCATCTTAAAATATATATAAATATACCAATATTAAAATTTAAAATTGTACCAAACTTATCCAAAAAATTCTGGATTAAGTTAAAGTTAAAGTCAACAGTCAACAATCAATTGTTGATTGGTCGACCCAACCCGAATCCTGAACCAACTTCAAAACTTCAATGAGGGTAGGGTTGGTCCAGGTCAAGTTAACTCGATTCAAATCCTAAACCAACCCTAACTCTAATTTTTTTGCCTTTTTCTTCATGCGGCAACCATGACCGCCACTTCTCCCAATCGCCGTGGCCAAATGGCTGCAGTTTCACGCGGGGCCATACCTTGCCCTCAATCTTTTTTTTTTTTTTTTATAATTCTTCTTGATGGCTACCACTTTTCCACTAGCTTGCTTGCAGATGCCCAAGAGCCGCAACCGCTCAATGCCCACAACTTGTACAACCTCCTAATATGATGGCCATGGTTGTCGCTTTGCTAGCTTGCCGCTGTTTTGTTTGTTGCCAGCCACAACTTTATGAAACTGGATTTATATATTTCCAAAGTCCCTGAATCTTAATTCTGAATTTCTGAATTTTTGAAAAACCAAATCTATTTACTTCTATAAGACAAGCATCAATTTGTTCTCAAACTTAATAATACCAGAATTATTAAATTCACAAACATCAAAACTTTAATTATTAATAAAAAAAGAATTCGATTCTCAATGATTCAACATAAAGAGGCTTTGATACCATTTGTTAGAACAATAAATCTTTGGTGAAAACCCTCACCTAAATTGTAAGAACATTCATATTGTATCACCAAGAATTAATAATCAAATATATGAAAGCATACATAAATCCATAATGTTGAATTACTCTCTAAAACCATGTGGTTAGACTTCCAGATCAACATATTTTCTTATAGAATCTTTTAAGTTTCTCTATGCATGCACTTTCTCTGATAATAAGATATTAGAAAAGAATAAAATAATATGTGTGATCTGGAGATCATAATTTTTTATATAAATAACTTTTTCTCTTATCTTTATATGTTCCTATTTCAATTCATCATATAAATAGAAATTACACTTAGGTCTCTATACATTTAAGGTTCACAACTTATTAGATATATTAAAGATCAAATTACCGAAAAGCTTAATAAATCAAGTTTAATTAGGCTTAACCTTATATGACAATTCACAACACATAATTATTTATATATAAACCCGATATTGAATTAAGGATCCAATGACATTGGATTAAAGATCCAACAGTAAGTTGATGTTTTCACACTTTTAGGGATAAATTAAAGAGTGTCATTGTAAGTAGGGAGTAAATTGAAGTTTACCTTTAATATTTTCCTACTTGTAATACTACTAGATATCAATCCTTTTTTTCATAAGTAATCACATACATGCATAAAAGGTCTTATTCCTTCAGGCATTAGGAGTTTGAGGAATCTTGTTGATTTGGATTTATCTGTTAGTCCCTTCAATTACGGTAGTTTAACCAAGTTGAAATATATGAACCTTTCTTACAATATGATAAATGGTTATTGTATGAAATCAATGATTCAAAATTTGAGTAATAATTTTTCCTATATATATTACATGATAAAATTCATAATATAATACATAAATATAAATATAATAAAAAATAATTGACACGACCACCCGAATTCCATTATGGGATTAGGAGAGAATCTTTCAATACTAAGATCAATCATCCTTTTCGGGGAAAAAAACAATAGAACAATAGAAAGGTTCATATAGCGATGATGAGCACATATCTAAGCCGTCCACGCTTCAGATAAATGCGGTTATGAATCATATGATTCAAGTTAGAACAATAGAAACAAACCCATGGAATTCCAACCCTTTGCCAAAGTGGCATTTGAAATTCGAAAAAAGAACAAAAAATATATATATGTTGGGTCGTAACCGAATTAAAATGTTGGCTCCCTTTTAAAACAAAATCCTTAACAAGCGCTCTTCAACGGTCTAATTTTCCCACTAACTTCTTCTCCATAATATTCAAACCCTAAAAATAAACCCCAAAATTCATTTTCCGAAAATTTAAAAAAACAACAAATTCTCTCAGAAAATCCACAAAATCTCACTTCCGTTCCTGCAAAGGCCAAGCAAGGAGGCATTTCTTCTTGTTAGGTTCATTTAATGTCGGATTATAAGATTTTGAGTTGGTGTATTTCTTTCAGGATTTCAAATTAAAAAAATATTTTTTTTTTAATTTCTCTCTTGCAATTTGATTTTGATGAACTGAGTCTAATATGTTATATAAATACATTTCGTTATGTTAATGTATGAGTTATATTTTATTTTTGTACCCAATTAAATATAACATTTTACGATTGAAACACAACGAAGAAAAAGAACCTAAATTTATATGAATTTCTTGAGAAATTTTATATTTTTCTAGAATATTTGGGGTGAAATTCTACAATTTTGCATTTTTGTTATGACAGGCCCGAGCAGTTCATCATGTCTAATCATAACGATCCGTTTCTGCAAGTGGAGACGACTAGTGGATCACTTATAGAACAACTTCAGGTTCCTTATTCGTAAGCCCTTGAGATAAAAAATTTATTTGATCCCATGTACTTGTAGTTTTGTTATTTGTATGTAGCTGAGGAAACTATCTACGATTTGTGCTAGATTATATGGGATGAAGTTGGGGAGACGGACACAGATAAGGATAAAATGCTGCTTGAGCTTGAACAAGAGTGTCTTCAAGTGTACAGAAGGAAGGTGGATGAGGCCAATCGCTGTCGAGCACATCTGAGGCAGACAATTGCCGACTATGAAGCTGAGCTTGCTGCCATATGTTCTGCAATGGCTGAGCCACCGGTGCATAATAGGCAGGTTAGAAATATCATCTGGATTTGTATAATATTTGGAAATGAATTATAAACAAAATGGGCCAATGGTCAAATGTACATTAATTATGAAAACCATTTATAGGAGGTTGTGAAGCATTTTAAGAGAGATATTAGGAGCGAAGAAGTTGTTAGCTGGATACATGCATGCATGCGTGCATACATACATATATACATATTCGTTATCTAGTGTGGGTTTCTTTACTTTAATAAAGTGCAGGAACCCTCACTGGAACATTTCTTTTGTGTGTGTGTGTGTGCATACACACACACACAAGTGATACACTATGTCTATAGTTATTCAATGTTTGTAGAAACTAGATCAGATTAACTTGCAAAGCTTGATTGAAAGAAGAAGTTAGGAAGGAGGGTTTGATTTCATTTGAAGTCGTTATTGCCTGGACATGCGAATAAAATTTTTGAATATTTTTCACTATTTTATTTTCTAAAATAATTTTTTGTGAAGTTTAGTGCATTATCTCCTTCAGACAATTTGCTTAGCCTGTATTTTCAGTCTGATCAAACTGCAGGAAATTTGAAGGAAGAGCTCAGGAACATTCTTCCTCAACTGGAGGAAATGAGGAAAAGAAAATCTGACAGAAAAGAGCAATTTGTACAAGTGTTAGAGCAAATACAAATGATCAAAAATGAAATCTACAGATCAACGATATATATTTCTTCTAAAACAGTTGTGGATGAAACAGATTTGTCATTGAGAAAGCTTGAAGAATTTCACAGAGAACTCCATGAACTTCAGAAAGAGAAGGTCTGGATCAGTTACTTCTCTTTTATTTATGTTCAATTGTCATTGGACTTCAAATATTATCTACATCTTTTAACTTTTGATATTGTTTGTGCGGTATGCAGAGTGATAGGATGAAGCAGGTTCAGGACCACCTAAACACTTTGAATTCTCTTTGCTCAGTACTCGGAATGGATTTCAAGCTTACAGTTAGTCAGATTCATCCTAGTTTTGGCAATTCTGAAGGATCAAGGAGTATAAGTGATGATACAATTGAACAGCTGACTATTGCAATACAAAAACTACGAGAGGTTAAGATACAGAGAATGCAAAAGGTAAACAACTGTTTTAGTTATTTATCCATTAGATGATTTTAATTTTATTCTGTTGAATCATTCAAAACTCTCTTCTTTCTCTTTGACCATTGTTATTACCCTTTGTGCCACGGCAGCTCCAAGACCTTGCAACAACCATGTTGGAGCTGTGGAATTTGATGGATACTCCTATTGAAGAGCAGCAAATGTTTCAGAATGTGACCTGCAACATTGCTGCTTCAGAACGTGAAATAACCGAGCGCAACACTCTCTCTGTGGACTTCATTGATCATGTCAGTTATTAATTAGCATGTGTTACCTTGAGTGTCTTCCAGACCTCTTGGGCTGTATATTTTTATAAGTCAGCGTGGGATTTTGCTTTGGGTGTGAGATAGCGAGGTAATTATATTTTGCAGGTAGAGGTGGAAGTGACTCGATTGGAAGAGTTAAAGTCAAGCAAAATGAAGGAGCTTGTTCTGAAGAAGCAGTCAGAACTAGAGGAGATTTGCAGAAAAAATCATATGGTTCCAGAAAATGATAGTTCAATGGAATACCCTCTTGAAGCCATTGAATCTGGTTTGAGCTAGCTGATATATCATTGCATCATTGATTACTTTTGCCTTAAAGTTTTACTGAACATTTTAGAATTTCTAATGATGCAGGAACCACGGATCCAGCTAATGTACTTGAACAGATTGAACTTCAAATAGCTAAGGCTAAAGAAGAAGCTTTTAGCAGGAAAGACATACTTGAGAAGATTGACAAGTGGTTGGCAGCACGTGAAGAGGAATCTTGGCTTGAAGATTATAATAGGGTTGGCCGTTACACCATCTCTAATTCTTTCATATTTTATTGTGTGATATCTCCATCACTTTACTTAAGTATGACCTGACATGGTTATAAAGGATGAAAACCGATACAATGCTGGAAGAGGTTCCCATCTTATACTCAAGCGTGCAGAGAAAGCTCGCTCACTGGTTAATAAACTTCCAGGTACCCTCAGCTTCATCTATGTTGACAAGCACTATCTGGTACAAGCTTTAGTTAGAGATTTTTATATGATGGATCAATTAGGTTATATCATTAGAGGTCACACCACATGCTTTTGTTTATCAGAGTTCCATTTATTGATCAACTCTTATATTCACTGTTTTAAGTAGCATCATTGAACAACTCTCTTATTTGCTACTGAGGATTGAAACAATTTCTTTTCAACTTCTCTTACAAAATTTTAGTTTATTTTTTTGCTCCCGTCTATATAAGGCTCTTTTCCAACCTGTCTTTATATTTTTATATTTTGGCTGTAGAAAAAAAAATTGTACCATATATATATATATATATATTAATGAATATTGTACCATATTGGCCCAGGGATGGTGGAGACATTGGCTTCAAAAACCATTGCCTGGGAAACTGAAAGAGGTGTTGAGTTCTTATATGATGGTGTAAGCACCTTTCTCTTGTCTAAAGGTCACAGTCATTTCTGGTTCTTACTTTTCTCTGAACTCTTTCCTTTTACTTGTCACTTATCAGGTTCGTCTACATTCTATGCTTGATGAGTACACTATTTTACGGCAAGAGAAGGAGCAAGAACGCCGTAGGCAGCGAGTATGAACATACCATTTTACTCATCCCCTGCACACTGTAGAAGAACTTATATTGCTCCACTTTCATCTAGTGCTTTTGTTGTTGATATTCTGCAATTTATGATATTGTGCAAATTATGATCTACATACTTGTCTCCTTTAGGACCAGAAGAAACTTAAGGAACAACTCGTAGCAGAGCAGGAAGCACTTTATGGATCAAAACCAAGCCCTTTGAAGGCCCAGAGTGTGAAGAAAGTCCCCAGGGTTTCATCCGGAGGTCCAAATAATAGAAGACTTCCTGTTGGAGGAACCATGCTTCAGACTCCTAAGCCTGATTCACTTGGCTCCATAAAAGCTACTCCTCATTTACGTCCTATCAAGAAAATTGATCGAACACTCCAACATGACCCTTCAAATCTCCATCTGGATGATGGTTGTGCAACTGAATCAGCTGGTAATTTCTTTGAAACCACTTTTAAAATCTTTTAAAGATTACATGAACTTTCACTGTAGCTCATTAGAAAATTTTTTATTTTTGTTTATTTTCTTTGAAAGAAGCGTCATATCATTTCAATGCTCAGTGTTAATAATAGCTTATTCATTTTCCTGTTCTCTGAATAACATTATTTTACTACCTTTTTCTACATTTTCACAGGCAGGAGAGGTTTGGACATTCCTGGTGAGCCTAAAAAGAAACAGTCCTCAGATGCTAGTGAACAAGATTCACCAATGAAGCGCAGACCATTTTCGGCTATCAATTCCACCACATCATCAAATGATGTGAATCCAAATGGTGAGACAGTACAGAAACCAGATCCACCTTTTGATTTATCATTCACTACTCCCTCGAACACAAATTCTTTTATTGATGACGAGAACATGACTCCCAAGTCAATGCCAATTCCTGTGCCCCCAACACCACCAACAATTTCAGTGCCAATGCAGACAACTACGACGACTCCTGCACCTGCAGATGCTCCAATCCCTTTCAATGTTTATCAAGTTGTGGAAACAGCAGAAGGGATTGATGAGTACTCATTTGAGGAAAGAAGAGCTGGTTTTGTGCTACCAGAAATACATAGCAAGCCATCGATACAAGTCTAATATTAAATCAAATTCTTGTTTCTTTTGAACCCGGAATAAGTCAATTGTAATTGCCTTTTTTCTGGTTTGTGTATATAGTCTACGAGAGTTTGCGTACTGTTAAACTCGAGCCGTGGCTTTTGAACGTGCATAAGAAAATCAGAAGATTTTTCCACTTTCTGATATCTGCTTTGAGTTTCCGTTAAGTGTGCATCTCATATTTGAGACGCTCTAAATGGCTTATTTAGAATTTTCAGATTTTTCTTCAATACAGATTATTTTTTACAAGATCTTCCAATCCTATGTGAGAGCAATCTTTGTGGGTTTGTTCATTTCTGTAGTCTGATTTGTATGATAAATAGCGGAATAAAAATAAAATATATGCATAAATTTATTTTATCAGGGGGCTAATGTGTGAAATACAATTGTATTTTATCTTTGTAGTGAAAACAAAATAAGAATAAATTTTGACACACATAATTAACTAAGTATGACCTTTAGCCTACGAGCATTTCATTAACCAATCTACTATTTAAATGTAATATGAGATTTTACAAGAGGATGCTTACAAGTTTTTTTTTTTTTAAATAGAAAATAGACCTTTCATTCCAAATGAACAACACTATCGAATACATTCTGCATATCTGCTGGTATTGATCCAGTCCAGACAACAGCTGAAACATTCCTTAAAGCAAATTTAGCTAAGGCATGGGCATAAGCATTACAGATTCTAGGGACAAAATAAAATTGGACATTATGAAACTCCTTTTTTTGACTTCGGATATTTGAAATTATTCAGTAGATCTATGTTCTGCTACCCTTAGTGTTGTTAACTAATTCAGCCACTTCTTTACAATCAGTCTCCACAGTCAAACAAGATATGGCTGCTTCTTTTGCCACTTGCAGACCCCATTGGATGGCTTCTGCTTCTGCAAAACTGACACTTTCCCTTAATTGAGCTCGCTTAATTCCTGCAGCTATTACCTTCCCATCTGAATCTCTGATGACTGCTCCCAAGCCTATCTTCCGGTCTTTGCTGTTTATAACTGCATCTACATTGAGCTTTAAAACATTTTCTGGGGGAGGTTTCCATCACTGATTTTTTCCTCTTCTAGCATTGCTTAAATGAGCTGTTCCTGATTTCCTCACTCTTTGACAAGCCAACAAGACCGATTCAGCTTTAGCTGCTGAAACCCTTGGATCTATCTTCTTCCTTTCAAAGATGAATTTATTTCTTGCAAACCATATTACCCAACAGTAAACCACGATAAGCTTTGCATCCACTTTCCTTGACCTGGAGTACATTTCTTGGACAACATTGAAAATATCTTGATTTTGATCATTATAGTGCTGGAGTGTGAAAGGAGCTAGATCCCAAATCTTCCTCGCTGCTTTTCATTCCCACAGAACATGCTTTATAGTTTCCACATTCTTCTTATATCTTTGATAGATTGGTTCTTGCAGACTCTTCCTTCTCCAAAGATTTTCAGCAGTCGGCAGAATGTTTTTTGTAACCCTCCACACGAAAATCTTGATCTTCTCGGGTAATTCAAGCATCCATAGAAATTTCCATTGTCTAGAATTGCTGTCTGAGCTGCTGCTAGGCTCATTAGGAAATTTGAGGTTAAGTGCTAACTGATAGCCACTTATCACAGAGTACTCTCCTCTCTTATGAAAGTGCCACAGCACTTCATCTTCTTCTTGGCTTCTTGGAAGAGGCATTTGAAGAATTGCTTCAACATCTTCATTCAAAAAAATGTTGCTCCAGCTTATCTGCTCTCCACCTGTTTTCAGCATCAATCAGTTCAGCCACAAACAATCTCAGCTGGTAAATTTTGAGGTGGTATTGGCTTGAAAGTAACTGGTCTTGAGATCCAATTGTCTTTGGATACAAAAACTTGCCTCCCATCTCCTATTCTCCATCTCACCCCTTTCTTGATCACTTGTCTTCCCCATAAGATGCTTCTCCACTATAAAAGAGGAATGGAGCCTGCCTTTGCATTAAAAAATGTGGAACTTTTGTAATATATAGCTTGCATCACTCTAGCCATTAAAGAATCGGGAAACCGAAGTAATCTCCACCCTTGCTTGGTCACCAAGACTTGGTTGAAACTAGTGAGATCCCTGAAACCCAGCCCTCATCTGCTTTTTGCTTTACAAGTTACAACATCAATAATAAACAACATAAAATTAGTTTTCTTAGACTTTTCAGTAGAGGCAGCTTCCATTCATTCTCATGGATATTTTACCAATAAAGGAATTTGATTAATAGATAGATAGTAGAGGGGCTATACAGAATTCTAAAATTGAATTATATTGATTGTATATTTCAATAATGGTGTCTCGTAACACCTCAGTGTGTTAACCCGCTTTCTCTTTTCGCTTAAAAGGAATTCGCAGTGAACGAGATTATGTTTTTATTGTGGGTCCAGCTACGTTGCCTCTGGGGTTTGGTGCCCCATTTTTTGTCTTTTTTAAATTCACCATTGGATGCAAAGCAAGACTTGCATAATCGCTTAGATGGGATTTTAGGTTATTAACATTAAAGACCTCTCTTGTTCATGCAAAATAAGAAAAATCCAAAGTTTTATAATTATGACATAAAAGTCCATAATATATATATATATATATATTTACACTATTGAATTAGATTTCTAATTAAATGACTTATTCTTATATGTATTAATATCTATTTAAATTAATAAATTTACTTATTAATTAACAAATTAACTAGTTTATTATATAGTTAAACTATGTATATTATTTACGAACCATAATTAATGATAAATATAAATATGATTTTTTTTTTTAAATTTAACATAATGGCAACCAGTTTCTCTCACCCATATGACTAAGGTTCAAACCCCATAATATTTTTTATTTCAACACAAGAGATTTTACTATCTCAAGTAAATGTAATGTACAAAATATGAAAATAAATTTAATTTGATATTCTATGTAGTTAATTTTTTTTTTGTAACATAAGATTTATTTAACATATTATGAATTATTTAATTATGTAGTAAAAATATGTTAATTTACTAATAATAATAAAGTGTTAGTTTATGAATTTGTAAAATAATTTTTGTTTGTTTGAACAATGAGTTTGTATTTTTGGTTGAGTTTTTATCCTTAAATAAAAAGAATAAATTTAATTGCACACTTAAATAAGTTAATATTTGTTACTCCACCCCAACAGTTTAAATAGTTATTAGCACACGTCCATATTGTTGAGATCTTTCATTAACTTAACTAAGAGAAGGGTAAAAATTTTTTAAATAATTTCTCTATTTGAAAATAACTTAAATATTTCCTTAGTTTTCTTTTAATTAAAATAATTAAAATAATTCAAAAAACTTTTCTTTTAATTTACTAGTGTTTGTGTGTATAAAGAGAATACGTGTTTGAATTCTAAACAAATCATGGCTTCCAAAAGCATTAATGCAATTAAAAATCTTTAAGTGCAGGACTAATGTGTGAAAATTTAAAAGTTTTTAATTTTTTTTTTTATAATCAATAATAAGATTTTATTGTAGTTGACCTTAAAGAAGACAAAAGAAAAGGTAACAAACCCATGTTGCACCGTAGTTTTGCCCTTTTATTGTTGGTGTTATTTTAATTAGGGTTCAATTTTACGGGTTGTCCGCCGATGTGGTGCCGTAAAATTGAACCCTGTAAAATTGAACCCTCATATAATATGATTCATTAATTAATTTCTAAAAGTGGTGCCAACCGATTGGTCCGCGTGGCGTTGTCTTATTGGCTCCGTAGTAGTTGAAAAAATATCTGTCAAAACTCAGTTCAAAGTTGTGGTGTCCAGAATCCCAATATAGAAGAAGGGGAAAGGAACTGCAACGGCAAACCGGCAAACCGGCAAACCGGCAAAAGAAAAGAGATTTGAGAAGAGATGGGTGAAGAAAAAGTGAAAGAAGAAGCGATGCAGATAATTGGAATGTTCCAAGTTGTCCCTCGTTTAGTCGTCTTCGATCTTGATTACACTCTCTGGCCTTTCTACTGGTACCCCCTTTTCTTCATTAGGTTTTGAGACTTGTTTGTTCTGCAACAAAAACCCAGATATTATCTTTTGAAAATATTTGTTCTCCTGTTTGTATTCTTCAATTTAATCAAGAAATGTTAACTGCCCAGTTCACTATTTTATTTACAAGTAATTAATTAAACGTTAAGATTCATGGAGGAACATTGTTAATGTGTTTTCAGTTATCGACAGGTTCCTGAATAGTTTGTTTAATGAATTTTTCTTTTGTGTGAATTCGGCTATTAATTCTAATGTGAAATGTGAACTTGTTTTGTATTTGTTGTATAAATGGTTGTTTTTCAGTGAATGTCGCTCCAAACGTGAAATGCCATCTTTGTATCCTCATGCTAAAGGCCTATTACATGCTCTCAAGGACAAAGGGATTGATGTAGCTGTTGCTTCTCGGTCGCCGAGCCCTGATATAGCAAACACGTTTCTCGAAAAATTGAACATCAAGTCCATGTTTGTTGCAAAGGTGAGCCCTCGATTACTCCTTCTATGATCTGTCTATTGTGCATATGTAACAACAAGAGTCAGTCAATTGAATATTATTCTTGAACTAACACAGTTAGATCATGAGAAGCTATATTACAGCCTCTTTAATGGCTAACATTCAACAGAAGTTTTTGTGATGCAATATTCTTTGCCACCTCTCTCTCTCTCTCCCTCTTTTGGGTCATTTGGTATCAATTCAGAGGCTTTTTGGAAGAGTTCGATGTTTGTAATTATCCGTCAGTTGCCGAGAGCATTTTTTTAAATGTCTGTCCTATGTGCGTGTACTTGCTGCTACAAATGACAATCTGGTCTTTGTTGTTGATATATTTGTCTGGTCTGCATCTTTGTTACTAGGCTTATGAGCTTATTCAGGTTGCTGATATTTGCTGCAATAAGAAATGACAAATAAGTGACCTTCCCATTGGTTTGGCTAATTGTCTTTTGATTATTCAGGAGATATTTTCCAGTTGGTCACATAAGACCGATCACTTCCAGAGAATTCATTCTAGAACTGGAGTTCCTTTTAACTCGATGCTCTTTTTTGATGATGAGGATCGGAACATTGATGCGGTAAAGTGACCTGTTCCACTCTTTTTCATATGCTTAAAAGCTTGTTACATTGAGTTATTTTTGGGAGTATCATCTCAGGTTCTCTTATATATGTTATTTAGCTGAAGTTTGTAAATTGTAATGGTCATTACAGGTTTCAAAAATGGGGGTGACAGGCATTTTGGTTGGTAATGGGGTTAATCTTGGAGCATTAAGGCAAGGTCTTACAAAATTCTCGCAAAACTGGAATACATCTCAGAAGAACAAGCAAAAATGGATATCCAAGTTCTCTCAAAAGCCAGATTCATCTGAGAAGATAGACCAGAAATGAAGAGCTCTGTATAAGGGCATTTGCTCATTCTTACACCAATTTAACACCCTGAAAATTGTTTCCATGGCTGTTGTGGATTATTTTGAAAATCCAGATCTGTTTATGAACTGATTAGTATTGTTTTTCAACGGTCAAAAAGAGTATGTTTTGGACTGTTACCTTACAATATATACATTTTATACTGATTAAAATTTAAGAGTGACTTGTATGCATACTATTGTTTGGAGAAATATTGTGAATATTGCTAACTTTATGCTTAATCATGGAGACATCGTTGTTCAAATGACTGAAATGGCTTTTAAGGAGATGAGCTTTCGCATTTAATAGCTTGCAATAAGCTTAGAAAATCCCGATTTTAAGCCATAAGAAGTATAGAAATTTCTTCGTTTAGTAGAACATAAACTGTAAAATGCAAATTTTTCAGTCTCATGTGAAGCTCCTCTATTTGTTTCCTTTTCACCCATCAATTCGGATCCATAAGCAGCTATATCATCTTTCACATTTTCCATTTTAGAGTGACTTGTTTTAGACTTCGTGCAACTATTACTGCGAACCTGCTGCGTAATTCATGAATCTCTTGCTCCAGGTGTGCAATGCTGAATTCTTGATTCTTCAAAGAGTTTCTCCTTTCTTTCCCAGTAAGTTTCTCAGCCTTGCAATCTGCTTATCTCTTTTGAGCAGTCAAGCATTCCTTCTTTCCATCTTTGACTTTTCTTCATCCCACTCATTCTTGCCACGCAATTCAAGTTTGGATTTTCGATTTTCAAAGGGTTTCCTCGTGCTTTCTAGATGAGCCGAAGCTTGGTTGCAGATCTGTATTTGGTTTTGACAGCCAAACGCGATTCTAGTTCAAGAAACCAAGCTTATCTGCAATGAAGAAATCTCTTGAAGCATTGTTGAAGAAACCTCTTTTGTGAGCATTCTAAAGCAGCTGGAACTGTACTTCCCTCTATGAGCTTATACTAAATTAGCGAATTTATGAAAGTTCAGATTATTTCTCCAGTTTGTTAATTAGAAATAATTTTAATTACCAAATGGCTTTAATAAGCCTGTACTTCCGTCTCTGTATTCTTTTGAAGGAATACTGTACATGTGAGTTTGAATACAGTTTGTTACGATAATTTCAAATATCATAACATATTTTCTTTTTTTCTTTTTTAAAAAAAAGAATATAACAAGCTGTAAGATCAGAATTTTGTGTATAAGCATGCGATGAACAAACCGAACAAAATTCCCAATAAAGTATGGTAGCTGCAGATGCAAATGTACAAATTAAAGATCAAATAGAAAGCATCAAAACAATTTCTTACTTATGCCATCTTGACAATGTAATACAAGAAACGCAGACAGAGCTTTCTACAGCTCAAAGTGGATATTCAAAGAATCAAGAGATGCACACAAACTAAACAGATCTAAAACAAAAGGTAATGTAAATGAAAAGATGGTTCCTGCCGAGTATACAAATCAATGAAAGGGACCCAGAAGTAGAACTGTGACCTCTATAAGATGATCCTAAGGTTATACTGACAAATTGTTTCAAACTCTTTCTGCCACGAGCAACTGTTCAAGTTCCTCCCTACGCCGCTCCAAATCCTGTTAATGTTCATGAGATTTTTATAAATAATAAGTCCATACTGAAACACATGAACAGAATTTCAAGAGGGATGTTTACTTGGACTAATTAACAACATGAACGAAAGTCGACACTCAAAAGATGAAATGAACCTTTGCGTCTAATTTTCCACATAAGGTAGACCTGAAAGCAATCCTAATATTACCGCGGAATGCATTAAATCAGAAAGTCCCCGTACTGTCACCTCTGTAAAATAAATGCTGGATTCATATAAATTTCTACAACTGATTATGGAGCCTCTCGGCCAAATAAATGCTGGATTCATATAAACTTCTAGAACAGATTATGGAGCCTCTTAAAAACTTAAAATATAAACTAATTCTTTATATATCATGAACTTGAATTAACCACAAAGATACACAACAGGGCAGTATAGTCTTAGAACATGAATTCAAGTTTGGATTTACTCTCATTGATGTTCTACATTAGATGTTACTTTGTGTTTACATCTTTTTTTTGAAGCCAAGAGGGATAGATGAGGCTCGACCACTGGGAATAGACATATGGTAGCCACGTTGTATATTAGAGTGAACAGGTAGTACCATGAGGTTTTCAGTGCAGTCTGATTCTAGTTTTTCCAAATTTTTAGGCAGAACTCAAAACAAGCATGAAACTTCAAGAATAAGATGCTTTTTAAGGTCCTGGTACTGAAATCCCTTTTATGTATTCTCTATAAAATTGACCTCCACATAATGCTTATTTCAATAGCTCAGATGCAGCAATAGGAACAAAAAACACAATCATAGGCTGAAGTCATATGCAGAAAGAAAACCTCATTGAACTCTCAAGGAAACTATGGTAACACGATGCTTACCTCTAGATCCTTGACTGCTTGGTCCCTTGTCATTTCTTTCTGTTGGCGAGCACGTTTGATGCAGCCAATGCATAGAATTCCCTAAAATTTGGTATTGACATTAGAAAATATCAAACACCATCAGTTCCATTTATACTTCCCACAACAGAAGAACTAAAATGCTGTTTGGGATTTTTTCTATATAATTTTTATCAAATATATCATGAATATCAAGTCTCAACCAAATACTTTATAATAATTAAAAAATAATGACAAAAAAATACCAAATAAGTGATACTATTGAGGCTATATTTCCTTCAAAATCAGCCTTAATGATAAATGTTTAACAAAACTAAGAATCAATTTCAGTTAAGAATACTTCATTGACAAATTTAGACACCTGGCCTCTGAACTTTGACAGGAAATTTATTTATGCATTCAGGCACCAACCCACATTAGTAAAGGAAAAACAAAACGGAAGAAACAAAAAGATTCTGCTTAAAGTAAACGTATTGTGCTTTTCATCATCTTACTGATATGACATAGACTACACCACAAGCAAGAAGCATGTAGCTTGCTATATTCTGGAGAAGAATGAGATCCTTTTGCTTTGCAGAATAGTCAGGGAAAGCTCTTGTCATCACTGCAACACTGAATAGAAAGACCACAACTTTAAAAATTCAGTAATTACTAATAGGTCTGTGTTTTGCTATCAAATTGCCAGCCTTCAGAAAAAGTGATACTTTGATGACAATCCATCCAAATTATATGAGGACGTGACAGAAACGTCAGTTAGATTTACATGTTCAATATCTATCATCAGTTATTTCTGCAATTATCCTGCTTGGCATGGTGAAGTGTGAGAACCAACGTATTTTGATTTGTTCTCAACTGGGCTGAATTGTTTGTCATAAGGCCATTGAAACCTGACTTACTATTTCAAAGGGCGTTAGGGAATGACGCCTAGCTAAGAGAAGAAATAGAAAAAAAAGTTAATATATGCCTGTAAGTTGTCATTACTTTATTAGTATTGTGTTTGATATTTTAGGAGCCTAACTCAAAAGCACGATAATTCTAGAAGAAGAAAAAATTACAAGATCAAGAGACAAAATAAAATAAAATAAGTCTATAGTATAAGACATACAAGATCTGCAGCATACCCCGGGCAACCCAGTACTCCAATACCTGCAAATTATTAAACAAAATATAACTTAAGAGACAGCTAAATGATGTGACAAAATGATAACAATCAAAAAGAACAAAGGAATGACATACACACAAAACTAAGGTTCCTCCAAGGATGATTCAAAAAGGCAAATGTTCTGGCATTTTAAGTCAACTACAGAATAATACTACATGAGGGAGAAAAAAAAAAGGACGATATAGGAAGCTGTGTAGTGGTCCATCTTTAGAACACTGATTTAACCAGTAATACTGATCTTAATCAAACCAACCTACAACGATCAAATTGACAAACACAAGAACACCCAATCCACAACTCGAAGATTGATCAAGAATAGCAAAGCAGTAATGAACAACTGATACAAGTGTTTGACCTGGTTCAGTCATCCATGGGTTAAAAGCAGCAACAAATCTTCACTTGAAACTCGAATCGCTATTACAAAGGAATCACTCAATTACAGAGATTCAACAGCACACAACCTCAATTGAATTCATTAACCATCCAGAGCAAAATTGAATGGTATAATTGGGTTATTTATCAGCCCTTGAAAGCTGGAAAAAGGAGAGAACAACCGACTTTAACTAACTGGCTTTCCAAATCTGTTTAAGTAGACCCCACTTAACAACTTTTTAACAATCTTCTAAACAGATTTAGTATCATCTTCTACAAGTTTGTTGACAATCAAAGAAAAGAAAACGTATTGGCATGTGTCTATCTAAGCTAAACGAAATTCCATTAGAAAATGAGAGAAATTTCTTTAATTCAAGCTAAAAGCATGTGTCTATCTCTAGCTCCAAGGAGGAAACATTCATATTCTCAGTACGGAATCACTCTTTTCCTAGAGGCAGTGCTTCTTCTATATGTGAAACATTATAATAATAATCCCCACTCGAGCTTGATCCACAATAACAGCTCAGCAAATTGATTAGAAATCTTAGAGGACCAATAGGTTTACAACACAACAGCTCAAAATGAAAGTGGTCTAAATAAAGAAGACAGATAAGTCTCTTTCTTGTACAAGTTATGGCAAATTATATTAGCCAAAGCTAAATTATTATTAAAAAAATACTTTACAAAAAAGAAATATCTCACTCGAATTCATGCAATTCAACAGTACAACATAAGTATAATAATGAATTATGTACCAATTTAAACAAATAAATATAAAACGAACCTTCGTGAACTTCAAAACGAACTGCCATTCAGTCTCAGCAAGAGCGACGAAGAACGCAATTACAACCGCATAACACCGAAATATCCCGTCAAATATCTGAAATTAATAAAATAAAACAAATAAATCGCGTAGAAAACCAAAAACGACAATAAGAGACAATATAAAACGACGGACAAATGAACACATACGCACATCGGATCCGTTTTTGAAGGAGCGAATAGCAGAGAGAACGTTAACAGCAAGGCAGAGGAGAGCCGTGAGGGAAGTCAGCACGCTGAAGCACCTGCAAACCACCAGCAGCGGGTCAGCTCGAGTCCGAAGTCTCCCGCCCGACGCCGCTCTCGCCGGAGGTGGCGGCGGTTGTGGTTGTGGCGGTGGCTGTGAGATTTCTCCTACTCTCTCTCCATTTCTCGCCATTTTCTCGCGATTCCGAGAAATTCAACTCTTTATATCGAACAAACTATTTGAGCATTCTGTTTTTTGTTTTTTTTTTTTATCTTTTTCTCTTTTGATGCTTTCATCGACTGTGTACGCTGTTGTTGTTGGTTGGTTTCTGGAAAGCGGGATTCTTTCCTTTCACCTGCTGTTCAAGGGAGTCAGTTTTGCGACTGAATAGTGTCAGTTTTTGCAAGGCAATTAGATGGACACGTGTCGGTTTGCTGCCATGAGTACACGTGTCGGTTTATGCTTTCTTGGGGCATTTTATGTCTACCGTTAGACACTTGGCTAAATTCATATTTTCTTGATCCTTTTATCCATTTTAGGCGTTTTAATTATGTGTCCAAACACTCCAAACTCGTCCCTTTTTAAATTTTTTGTCTTTTATTTATTATTAAACAATTTAATGATTAATTTTAATGTAATTATTTATTAAGAGTTGAGTTGTATTCGGTAGAACTTTAGAGTGTTTGTAAATTTTTTATACTATTTGTTTTTGAATTTCAATACTCGAAATAAAAAAAAAAAATTTATTTCATTTGTAATTCTTGAATTTTAAAATAAAACCTAAAAAAAGTTAAGAAGATATTTTTTATTCCATTAAAACTATTACAAAATAAACAATCAAATAAATACTGAATAATATTATTTTCAAATAGGATATTTGAATGATAGAACGTAAAAAGTTGAGATGATGAATTAATGATCGATAATAGAAATGAACTTTGTATTTCTATAAATTGATTTTTTAAATGAACCAATGAATATAATATTTTTCTTTCTAGAGAAGTGAGGAAGAAATTTTTCATTCTTGATTTTTAGATTACAAATTTTTTAATGGAAATTAAAAGAAATACTAAAAGTCAAATATTCTAACATTAAATAATTAATTTTTTTGAGGAAATTGAAAAGATAACTAATTTAATTTTTTTTGGAAAGACTAATAATGAATGAATTAATGATTAAATAATATTATTAGTTATATCTATTTAACATTAATGTTATCAAATATAGTTTTTTTCATAAAAAATAATTCTTAACTATATGATAATTAATAATTAGAGAGATGTTAATAAGCTTTTTGATTTCCTAAAATACGTAATTTAAAAAATGAAATTATTAAAAAATTCAAAAATGAGAACTTAAAATATGGGCGTTTTTATACCTAAAGCCACCCTTGGTTGTATTAATAATGTTATAAATATAATTACGTTAAATCGATTCGTAAAATGAAAATATTTGTAGGGAGAGTAATTAAAAAAAATATTGGCAGAACTTATTCTTTATTTGTGAGAAGGGGCTAATGTTGACAAGTTGTTACTGTTAAGAAAGTCGGATGATGTTTGGAAGTAAGGACAAAATTACTCTAATACAAATTTTGGTTATCCAATGAATTGCACGTAAGATGTGTTTACCTCTTTTGATCAATTGAGTTGTGTAAGATTGTTTTGAAATAATAATTTTATAATTAAATAATTAAATAATTAGTAATATAGTATGTAGGTGACGTATTCTAAAAGGTACCTAATCATGTCACGTGTCCATCTTATAAGATAACAAAAGTTATTTCAGGATAAACAACACCCAAACTATTCCGAAGTAAATAACAGTCAAGCTATTCTGGATTTCGAGATAAACAATATCCAAGTTATTCCGAAGTAAATAACACTCAAGCTATTCCGGGGTAAATAACACTCAAGTTACTCTGAAATAAACAACACTCAAGTTATTCCAGATTCTGGAGTAAACAACACCCAAGCTATTCCAAGATAAATAACATACAAGTTATTTCAGGATAAATAACACCAAAGCTATTTCAGGATAAATAACACCCAAGCTATTTCAGGATAAACAACGCCTAGTTATTCTAGGATAAACAACACCCAAACTATTCCGAGGGAACAATATCTAAGGAAAAATATTTCCGGAGCTTATAAAAATGACAAGAGGGTGGAATTAGTTTCGCAATCCATTAGTCCAAGGAAATCACGTTCAAAGGTCATATGAGTAAGGAAACATATAGGGTCAGAAATAATTCCCTAGATCATATTCACTTCCACGTGTGCAGGAATGATGGGTGACACATGTTGTTCGATTGAGGGTTCAAAGAAAAACCTTAAATTCACATCACTCATCATCTATAAATATACATTCATCTCTAAGAGAAAATGAGTATTTGGCCTCCAAAAAATCATTGTTTATGTCTAGAGAGAGAAAGTCATATCTCCATTTTTTCTTATTTCTTTTATTTTTTCAGGTACTCACCCCTCCGAATTCGAAGCCAAAAATCATAATAAGTTCTTCACAAATTATAAATACGTGTGAAGGTAAAAAAATTTCAGCCACCTTCATAGTAAAATATTGGAAATCAAGTTATAGTTCGAAATTTTGAACATAGTCATAAATCTCACCTTTAAAATTCTTTAATAAAATGCGACGAGTAAAATACCAACACATAAAATAAATGATTGTAGATATCACTTTTATTAAATTTAATTTGCAAATGACATGTGTCGTTTGTTGAATATAAGTGACAAAAGACATATCAGGACGAGAGTAACTTAGAAAATACAAACAAATTCGGATAGTGTAAAATAAATTAGAAGAAGAACAATTGATAAAAGAAATGATTTGTGTGTATATTTCACTATTTGCAGGTACATATTTATAGTACAGAATTGATGATAAAAAAAAGAAAGAGTACATGAGTTACGCATTTGTTATGGTAATTTCGTCAAACATGTGATGTGCCAAAATTAACTGCACAAGTTATGCTTCTAACGGGTAAAAGACATAGCCTACAATATTGCCAATAATCTTGGCTGATTGCCAATGATCATGGCTGAACCAATTCCAATACTCCCCCCTAAGTTGGAGCATGGATGTTGTGAATGCCCAACTTGCCACTAAGACGATAAATTTCCTTTCCAAGGGCTTTTGTAAAAATATCAGCAATTTGATGAGCAGATGAAACATGTGCTATCTTGATCAATCTTGCCTGGATTTTCTCTCGAACAAAGTGACAGTCCAACTCGATATGCTTGGTCCTTTCATGGAACATTGGATTGGCAGCAATATGAAGAGCAGCTTTATTGTCACAATATAGTTGCATAGGTTGTGGATGTGAAACGCCAAGATCATGTAAAAGCGATTTCAACCAAATTAATTCACAAGTAGCGGAAGCCATAGCCCTATATTCTGCTTCTGCTGTAGATCGAGCTACGGTTGCCTGTTTTTTGCTTTTCCACGAAATAAGACTTTCTCCAAGGAAGACATAATAGCCAGTGACAGATCTTCGAGTGGTTACACAGCCTCCCCAATCTGAATCACAATAAGCTTCAATTTGAAAAGAACTATTAGAAGATAATAAGATGCCTTTACCAGGAGAAGATTTTAAAAAAGCTAAAATTCTATAAGTAGCATCTAAATGAGGTTTACGCGGATTAGAGACAAATTGACTAAGTTTTTTAACTGAATACACCAAATCTGGTCTAGTAATGGTAAGATAAAGGAGGCGTCCCACTAGTCTTCTGAATAAGCTTGGATCTTCTAAGATATCACCATCATCTGGATCTAATTTTAAATTTTGCACCATTGGAAAATCAATTGGTTTAGCACCAAGAAGGCCTGCATCATTCAAGATCTCTAAGGCATATTTTCGTTGAGATAAAAAAATTCCTTTACTAGATCTAGCAATTTCAATTCCCAAAAAATATTTCAAAAATCCAAGGTCTTTCATGTGAAAACGATGATGCAAGAAATCCTTAAGAGCTTTTATGGCAAGTTCATTATTACCAGTAATGACGATATCATCAACATATACCAATACTACAGTAATGGAGGACCCTATTGTAGATGTAAATAATGAATAATCACAATGAGATTGTTTAAATCCAGCAAGACGAAGGACGGAAGAAAATTTTTCAAACCAATTACGAGAAGCTTGCTTAAGACCGTATAAGGACTTTTGAAGCCGACAAACTAAGTGCTTCCCTTGTTGACAAAAACCTGGAGGAGGTTTCATGTAGACTTCTTCATGAAGATCTCCATGAAGAAAAGCATTATGAACATCAAGCTGATATAAAGGCCAATTTTTTATAGCTGCAACAGCAAGAACACATCGAACAGTTGTTAGTTTAGCTACAGGGGAAAATGTTTCATGATAGTCCAAACCTTCTTTTTGAGTAAAGCCTTTAGCTACAAGGCGAGCCTTGTATCGCTCAACAGACCCGTCTGACCGAAACTTAATTTTATACACCCATTTACAGTCAATAGGCACTTTTCCAGGAGGAAGCTGTGTAAGAGTCCAAGTCTTGTTCTTATTAAGAGCTTGAATTTCAGCAACCATAGCTTCTCGCCATTTTGGGTGCCTAATTGCTTGAGCATAAGATGTTGGCTCAATTTCTGTAGAAATAGCAACTGTAAAAGCAAAATGTTTAGAAGATAATGTATTGTAAGATATAAAATTATGAAGAGGATAAGAGATTGTTTTAGACTTAGAAATGATTGGGAAAGGACGATGAGGTAATAAATTAGAGTGAGTGACTAGCGAACAATGATAATCTTGAAGATATGAAGGTGGTTGATGAGTCCTAGTGGAGCGACGAAGTGTATCAATGTCCAAGCCAGATGGTGGTGGCTGATTTTGTTGATCAAGCGTAGATAGTTGCAGATTTTCTTGATCACTTGGTGGTGGCTGAGCATTAGCCTCATTTGATGTTTCATTGATAACTTCATTTATAGGTATGGGCAAAACAATTGAGGGTTGATTTTGCTGAAGTTGTTTCTCCTGAAAAGGGAATATCCTTTCCTGAAAAGCGACATCACGATTAGTGAATACGACATGCTTTTCAAGATCATATATGCGATAACCTCGTTGAGCAAAGGGGTACCCGATAAAGATACCTTTAATTGCTCGAGGAGCAAATTTATGTTTCTTGGGAGATAAATTTTGAGCATAACATAAGCATCCAAAAACACGCAAATGGTCATAAGATGGCTTAGATTTAAGAAGAACTTCATGAGTCTTACCGAAAGCAAGGGTGTAGGCAAAGCGATTTATAAGATATGTTGCCGTTAGAACACATTCACCCAAAACTTAAGAGGTAAGTAAGCTTGAAAGCGAAGTGCAACTTCTAAGATGTGACGATGCTTGCATTCAAACACCATTTTGTTGGGGTGTGGCTACACAAATGCGTTGATGCAAAATGCCATGTTCATTAAAAAATGAGACATAGATATAAATTCAAGTCCATTATCACTCTGAATTTTCTTAATGGAACATTGAAATTGAGTTTTAATCATGGCAAAGAAATTTTTAAATGAATTTGAGTTTCAGATTTATGTCTCATTAAGTAAAGCCAAGTGCAACGTGGTGATCAACAATAGTTAAGAAATAGTGAGCTCCAGATAAAGAAGGAACTGAATAATCACCCCAAATGTCAACATGAATTAAATCAAAAGGTTCATTACACCGATTATTTTTATTAGGAAAAGGTAAGCGAGTGTGCTTAGATAAAGGGCACACATGGCAAAATAAATCATGACTAGAAGAAAAGTTATTAATACTCTTAGCTAAATAAGGAAGTCGAGATGCAGATGGATGACCCAAGCGCCAGTGCCATAGATCAAATGCAGGATGCTGTTGTTGAGTGAGCAAAACAGTAGGAAAAATGGTAGGATAATAGTAGTAAAGTCCATTGTGTTCTTTACCCAGACCAATCATCTGTTTCGACACAAGGTCCTGAAAAACACAGAAGTCAGGAAAGAAAATAACAGCACAATTTAAAGACTTAGTAATTTTACTGACAGATAAAAGATTAAAAGAAAAATCAGGTACACAAAGAACTTTGCTAAGTCTGATTTTTTCTGATAGATTGATATTCCCAATATGAGAGATTTGTGAGAAACTACCATTAGGCAAGCGAACAGGTTTATGAGCAGAGATAGGTGTAACATGTGATCATGAATCTATGGATGAAGTAATATGATCAGATGCACCAGTATCAATAATCCAAGATGAAAATGTAGAATTTGAATAATAAACAGAGTTACCCGTGAGATTTGCTGCTGGTGCAGTAGAGTTAAGATTGAGAATGGATATCAGCTGCTGATATTGCTCTGTTGTGAGGTGAGGAATTTCAACCTTATTTGTAGAAGCAGGAGCTGCAGCATTGTTTGTTGAAGGGACATCGGTTGTGGTGGAAGCTGCATGAGCTTGTTTTGGTGGATAACCGTGAAGTTTGTAGCATTTTGCTTTAACATGCCCAAGCTTACCGCAATGTTCGCACTTTGGTCGCTGCTTGCCTTTAGAATCACTATTTTGTGGACGAAATTTATCTTGATTGAATTCACCGCTTCTGACTAGTCTGGCGATTCGGGAAGGGGATTGGCATTAATATGAAGCTCTCTTTGTTTTTCTTCTTGGATGAATGTGGAGTAAACCTTTCCTAAGGTTGGCAGTGAACCCATAGCAAGAGTTTGACTTCGAAGGGCAGCATAAGAGTCATTTAACCCCATCAAGAATTGATAAACACGTTCTTGTTGTTGATATTCTTGAATTTCTTTGAGAGATCCGCAAGAACAATTTGGAATGGAAGTATAAGATGCAAGTTCATCCCATAGGGTCTTTAATTTTGTATAGTAAACATTTATGGATGACTGTTCTTGGAGAAGAGTGCATATAGCACGCTTGATTTGAAATATTCTAGCAAGATTTCCTTGAGAAAAACGATTGTAGAGATCATCCCAAACTTCTTTAGCTGTATCAGCATAAATAACACTGTTAGCAATATTAGGAGATATAGAATTCAATAGCCAAGATAATACCATATCATTACAACACTCCCATTCTGCAGCCTCAGGGCCCTCTGGTTTTAGGATGGTTCCGTTGACAAATCCCATTTTATTTTTGGCTGACAAAGCCATTCGAATTGCTCGACGCCAAGTGGGATAGTTATCACCGGTTAGGAGTTGAGACACTAGTACAATGCCTGGATTATCAGAGGGATGAAGATAATATGGAGAAGTATGATTTTGAGTGACCAACCCAGTGGATGTACTCGGATAAATTCGAAATTTGGATTGATACTCATGATGAAGAGAGTAATCAATGCTCTGATACCATGTAAAATAAATTAGAAGAAGAACAATTGATAAAAGAAATGATTTGTGTGTATATTTCACTATTTGCAGGTACATATTTATAGTACAGAATTGATGATAAAAAAAAGAAAGAGTACATGAGTTACGCATTTGTTATGGTAATTTCGTCAAACATGTGATGTGCCAAAATTAACTGCACAAGTTATGCTTCTAACGGGTAAAAGACATAGCCTACAATATTGCCAATAATCTTGGCTGATTGCCAATGATCATGGCTGAACCAATTCCAATAGATAGAGTAACAACTCTAGGGAATAGGGGTTAAAGCAAATAAGTGAAGCGCCATATGTCTGAATCAATTAAGAACACGTGGAGAACTCTTTAGAGCAATCAATCTACATCAAGACTTGCGCCTATTAGTGAGGAATTATGTCATAAATTTTTTTTAAGGTTATGGCTATATTGAAGTATATTTACGGTGGAGAATGAATTTTAACTACATATGTAAAGTGATAAGTAATAAAAAAAATTATTATAATTTTGATCATGTGGTTATGAAAGGGGTAATCTATCTTATAACAACTCCAAAATAACCAAACCCTTTTTTGAATGCGTATGAAAGCTCTATAACTTTACTATTTTATTATATTCTTTCATTTATGGTTCTCTTGTATCATTTTCCTACAAATCCTAATTTGAGTATTAGCGTGTCCTTGCAAGTACACCCCACACCTTTTTACTCAAGCTCAAAGTAGAGAAGAGAACCCAATTTGTGAAGGTTAAAATCTAGGGGTGGGCAATTTCGGATTCAGATCGGATTTGGATGAATCCGATCGGATTTCGGATAATTCGGATTGAAAAAAAATCCATCCGAATTCAATCCGAACCTTAATTCAATCCGATCCAAATTAATTCGGATTGGATTCGGATTAGATGAATATTTCGGATAATTTCATATTCTGATGAGTACGAATTTCGGATTATATTTCAAGTTCGGATTATATTTTAGATTCGGATTAATTCGGGTTTGGGACTTTTTTACAATTCTCACAAAAAAATAATGAAATATGTAATTAATGAACACAGTACGGAATTTAAAAAAAAAAAAAAACACAGGAACGATATTGATAAAATACATGCAGGTATATTCTAACTTCTAAGCAACCAAATCACTTATTTGCGAATGATCAAGACAAATCATATAAACAAGTAAAAATTTCAAAGTTTCAAACGCAAATCATTTGGGGGCTATCAGATTAGTGGATTACCATGAACAAGGCGAGGTTTCTGTCGCAATCAGCTGCTCATTGTGGGTTTGGATGACGTCGTGACGGTTGGGTTTGTGCCGAATCTGATCCAGTTGGGTTTGTGTCGAATCTGATCTGGTCTGGAGGATGTCGTGGCGTCTGGGTTTGTGTCGAATTCGTTCGGTTTGTGTCATCGACAACATGGTTGTGGGTTGGCTTGTTAGGTCGTGGCTCATGGGTGTGGTGTGGTTTGTGGTCGTGGATTGGCTCATCAAAGGCATGCGGTGGTGGTGTGTGGTTTTGTCATTTGGAAATTGGGATTTGGGAATTGGGTTTTGATTTTTCATCTTCAGTTTTTTTTTTTTTTAGTACAGTGCAATTTGATCGGATTATTTGGATTGACCCGAATCCAATCCGATCCAAATCAAATCTGATCGGATTGTAGAAACTATATCCGATCGGATTTGAAAGCAAATCCGAATCCGATCCGATGCCCACCCCTATAAAAATCAGTCCTTTCATGATAATAAAAGACAAAAAATACTTGAGTCAGGTTGATGTATTTTTCTCTTATTTCTTGTCAATGAATATGAAAGATTTGACTAATCTTTTACTCTTATGTACTAAATTCTAGAAGAGTAAGTCTAAATGAGCCAGTCCTCTCTTATATGAGAGTGAAAATATATGATAGGTAAAATTAAAATACCTATCCCATTATCGGATATAAGTTAAATATATTTTAAGATCACATATCAAGAATGGCTTAGAAATGAAATAAGTATAATAATAAACATCCTAGTCCGACAAATATGAGAAATAAAGATAAGAACGATATTAAAATTTATTAAAAACTCTCTCCACTATAAATCATCGTTGAGGAATTATTCATAAAAATATATCTGAATTTTAATTAAACTCAAAGTAATAGAATTATGTATCATTTGTTGAGATTTAAGACAATAAAAACTATTTTCAGTGCAAAAGCCCATTAACTATGATGTTAATTTATTATTTTCAGTTAAACATAAATTACTCCTTTATATGGCGTTACTTTTTGAAATAAAGCATCAAATTTTTTTTTATCTTTATTTCTTGTTTTAGATTATTTTTCTCTTGGTTTTTTCTTGAACGACGTCGCATCTCTTGTACCAGAAGTAATCAACTTTGCCGCCAACAAAACCCAAAATGTTGACTAGCCTTTGACTCTCTCTATTTCTTCATATAAGTGCTCATTATCTCTTTTCTCCTCTCATTTAACAATCCCAAGACCCCAAACTTTCTAAGACAACACTTTCCCAAGAAAATCAGAACACCCAAATTTTCCCAAGAAAATGGATCACAGAATCCTCCAACGCCTGCCTGCCCCACGCTTGCAAACAACCTTCATTATACTATTAATTGTCTCACATTTTCTTTTTTTTTCTACCTCTTCACTCTTAAAGCCATATTATCAATTATTTCAGATACTCATTTTCTTGCACCCTTGTCTCCTACTTTTCATTTTCATGCATTTTTGGGTTAATCAAGGTTTCTTTTACCTTTCTTTCTCATGTATTTATGCATTGTTTGGTTCAAGATTCTGCAAATATTTCATGTACTTATTACTGTTTTGTTTGGTTTATGAAGTTCCCTATGGAGTATGGATTAAGAATCTGAAATTTACTCGGACATCTTTCACTCACCGGAGACCTTAAAAGCGAATATGCGCAAATGGAGAGGGAATTCTAGTTACCAGACACCATGGAAGCTGAAAAGAAAGTTTGCAATTGAAGGATACTTCTTTAAGAAAATCAGAGAGAGTCGATTTTTGACTAATGATCCAGCCAAAGCACATCTCTTCTTTATCCCTGTTTCTTGTCACAAGATGAGAGGCAAGGTACAGATTAAAATTCGGTTATTTATATGATGCTTTGGTGCTTGAGTCTTGTGACTAATGAAGTTGTATAATTGGTTAATGGTTACACTGAAGCTAATTAATGCATTTGATGATTTTATAGTAATATGATATTTTCATGTTATCTTTAAGTCTAAGGATGGAATTATGAACCTATTGGGTTCTTGCTGTTGAATTTTAACTAAGCTTCACATTAGTTATAGGACTTTTGCCCTATAAGTGACAGAGAAAAGGTAGGTAGGTATATATATATATATATATGAGAATTTTAATCTTACCCAAGATTTTGAAAGTAAAAATATCAAAAAATAATAATAATAAATCAATTGCACAACACAAGAGTTAAAGTTAAAAACTTTTATATGGGAGATAAAACATGGTCACCAAGAACGATGAGTAAAAATACATAATGTGAAAAATTATTACAATCCCTCTAATATTTTCCTCACAATCAAAATTCCAATAACACCCAATTTCTCAATAGACCTATGGTTTCTCTCACATTAGAAATTGTTTATTTGCAGATAAACTTATTATTATGGCATGCAAACGAGTGAACCCAACTTCCTTATATATATATATATTGATTATTTCTTGTAGAACAAATATTTTTTTTCTTTTACAAGTTGTACTCCTCTTTGAAAAAGTTAAATCACAAAAGAAAAAAAATATTTATTTATTTTAAATAGAACACTCGTCAAAAACAAAATATCTTAGAAAATTCTTATTGAAAAATGAGATATATTTCCTAACATATACATATGTTGGTTGTGAAAATTCAAAAACATTCACCAATAGGAAGAGTCAATGAAATGAGTTCTTGTAGATAACAGAATCATGTCCATTGAGACAAAGTACCAAATAGGAATTTTGTGACATTGGGGAAGAAATATTCATAGCTCTCGTGATGTCTTCGGTTTCAAGACTTGGTTGCTAATTTGGTACTTTTTATGCATGCAAATTTGTCTATCATTTATGTTGCTAGAATCATTAAGAGACTAAAATTCACTGTACTCTGCAATTTCATATTCCAATATTCACTTATAGTGGACTAAAATCATATTTCGTGCCTCTGATGCACATCATATTCTTTTACAAACACGACTACCATTGTCAAGGACTATGTTGAGCTTAACTTTGAAGTATCCGTATTTGAATAGAACGCAAGGAGCTGATCATTTTTTTGTCACTTGCTATGACATTGGTGTGAGGGCTACTGAAGGATTTCATAACCTCTGGAAGAATTCTATTCGAGTTCTGAGCTCACGGCACAAGGGTGTTTCCCTTCCTCAAATTATACCTCCATTTCTTCTTTATGCTGGTGGAAATGACTTCGAGGATAGGTGATTCCAGATGATATATGCTTCATATTTCATATCATATTAATGATGACATTGTCGAAATTAGTGAACTTATGATAACATTTGAAAATGGCACAGTAGTGCAGGACTAGCCTTGCTCTTTGGACAGGTTATAGCAATTATTCAAAACTAAAAGACCTACTGGCACAGTTTTGGCAGAATGATGAACGTCAAATCCTGTCCAATCAAAGATATAAAAGAAGAATTCAACTGAAACGTGTCAAACAAATTTCTACAGGAGTAAGTTCTGCATCTGCCCTGGTGGTTCCCTAGGAAATTTTTCTCAAATAGTAGATTCCATCCACTGCGGATGTGTTCCTGGTAAGAAACTTTCCCCTAGCAACTGATTGTCTGAAATTATAGGTTGATTATCAATCATCATTAGGATTTAAGCACAGGATGTACTAATTGTGTTGAAACAAATTAAAAGGAAAAATGAAAATTTTTTTTTAATATGATCTGTTGTCACCTATTATGTACTGATTCTGCTTTTATATTATATGCCTGCTTCTAATTGGTTCTCTGATCAACTTGTTCGCTTTCTGCAGTTATCATATCTGACTTTCACGACCTGCCATTCAATGACATCCTCGACTGGAACAAGTTTTGAATGATTATCCGGGAGGATGATGTCCATCGACTTAACCCTATTTTAAAGGCATCATATCAAAGGGAAAATTCATTAATTCGCATAAAAACACATTCAAGGTGTATCAAATTTTCTACTCACTAATAAGTACATTCTGCTGCATTTACAGTCTAAATTTCGATCCTCTCTGCATGCAACTATGTGCTTTAATAGTATCATTTTCTCTGTTGTATTTTCAGAAAAACAATTTCTGGAAAAAACCCCTAATAAGAATCATGCATCTATAAATACATTTTTCTACAAAAATTTATCAGTCTCGTTTAATTGTTAATAACAGTAGCATCATAACATGTACGACATTATAGTATGCTGATTATGTGCTACCAATCAGAAGTGGGTTAAAGTTTTGTGTGGACTCAAGAGAACTATATTAGAAAGTACTTTTTGGGAACATACTTCTAATTTGAAAACTTCTATTTCGTAAAGTCTTATTTCTTTGATCTCTTGTATCTATTGATCAGGCTCAAAAGCAGTTTGAGTGGAATACACCACCAATAAAATATGGCACAACATTTCATATGGTAGTGTATGAGCTCTGGCTGCGCCGCTATTTTCTTAAGTACCGACTTTCTGAAAACCATACTTCTGATATTGCTCTGCACTGGACCTGAATTCAAAGAGGGGTGTCAGTTTCCGAAGGCTGAAACATGGGCATTACTTGATTCATTTTCCTTTGATCTTGCGACCTCATTTATGAGAACTTGATGAAACAGTTATTTACTGTACTTTTCCATCTTACGACATGTTGGAAAAATAACGCATAAATGGTTATTTTGAGGCTTGATTTTGTTAGAAAAATTAACAGTGAGTTAAATAGCAGCAAGAACAACAACTGGAATTAAAAACAACAGGAACATCAACTGGAATTAAAACAGACAGGGAAAAGAAATTAACGAAACAAAGGAAATGAACCCGAGGCCTGTAACACATTGTTCTTAAAACAAATTTACCACCTACTGTAGTGCTTTAGGTTTGTTGGTAACTGTTTCTCAGGATACAATGGGTACGAATTATCCGTCAAGCATAGACAAATAATTCCGGCGAACCACAACAGCGTTCAAACTCGATCAAAAACAGAACGTCAGAAGGAGGAAAGAAATTTTTAAGTGTTCTGTGTATTGGTTGTTCTTGTGTGTCAAAAACAGAAGAGGAAGCTACCTTTTTATACACATGTGAGTATGTAACAGTAGTATAAAATTGAATTTCCGAATTCAATATATGCCATTTAATTGTTGTAACAGCCAATTCAATTTAAACAATTCAATACAGCCTATTGAATTCAAAAATTGAATTGCATAACAGCCCAAAAAATAATTGCGAAACTGTTACAAATCCTTTGAATTCAAAAAATTCACAAACTGTTACAAAAATTTAAAAGGAAATTAAAAATATGCCATGCAAGCTTGGGTGATTTTGGGCTGACATTCGCATACGCAGGACGCGCGAGCGCACACGAGTTCAACCAAATCGGTCTTGGATTCGCACCCCCTTGCGCACGCGCGTGTGGAGAGAGCCTATATCCTTATAACTCTTACTCATGCATGGGTAAGTGTCTATATATAAACACAAATTGAAATATAAGTGTGCAACCCAAGAGGGGGGGGGGTGAATTGGAATTTTAAAAATTATCCTAGCAAATCCACACAACAAGCAATCTAATGTCTTAATAAAAATTGAAAGCAATAAGTTCAATCAAAGTACAATAATTAAAGAGCAAGGGAAGAGAAAGCAAACTCAAGGATTTTTACGTGGTTAATCACGCCCACGCCGGGCTTGAGGATTTCACTATCCAAGCCTTTCCAAGAAACTGACGATTAATTGACTTTGACAAGAGATTATATCTCCAATCTTTCACAATTTGATGAAAATGACAACAATGAATCTCTCTTTAAGAGTGGATATACAAATTATAGCTCAATGATGATTCAACAAATAATGATTTACGAAAATGAAAGCTCAATATATGTTGTGTGCACTTGTTTATGCTTGCTTGGATTACCAAAAATGAATTGGTTTTGAGTTTATATAGTTTGAGCTCAAAAACTAGCCGTTATGCACATTTTAGTCGCAACCGGATTACCGGTTATGGACATCCGGAATTCCGCTTAATGTTACCGTTACAGCCACAATTTTAAATTTCTGAACATCCGGATTGCCGCTTTGTCGCATCCGGATTTCCGCTTATGCTCAGAAGCTTACTGCCAACAACCGGATTTCCGTTTGTCAGGATCCGGATTTCCGCTTGCTACAGTGAACTGCTACAGTGAACTGTTTTTCAAAATTACAGTTTGACCCCAAAACGTTATACAACTGTACTATAGCCCAAAACGTTATGAAAATTTACAAATAGGTCCAATTTCAGAATTTCTAAGTAATGCTTTGTTAATCCCAAAATTTTCTGAAATTATGATATAGCCAAAAATGCTATGACACTTTTCAAATAAGTCTTTTACCAAAATTTCAAGCAATACTTGTTTATTTCAAAGTTTTCAAAATTCTTTCAATTAAACCATAAACTTTGAAAAACAACCAATTTCATAAAATCATTTTTCCATTAAATATGAAACATTTATAATGTGAAAATAATGATTTATTTAAAAAGAATAAAAACAATCAATTTCATAAAATCATTTTTCCATTAAATATAAAACCTTTATAATGTAAAAATAATGATTTATTTAAAAAGAATATTAAATAATTTGGGCTTAAAAGATTAATCATTCTTAATCTTGTTTGTTATCATCAAAATCAATATTATGAAAACATATATGTTAACAATCTCCCCCTTTTTGATGATGACAAACATTTCATGTATTTAAACAATCATGTTTCATAAAATCATTTTTCCATTAAATATAAAATATTTATAATGTGAAAATAATGATTTATTAAAAATATAAAAAATAATTTGAGCGTAAAAGATTAATCATTCTTAATCTTGTTTGTTATCATCAAAATCAATATTATGGAAACATATATGTTAACACAAATCCCTTGGCTTATTTTTCCCTTGTGGGATAAACCTCATTTCCTTTCAAATTTTCAACTTCAAGGGTGCACTTTGAGAGACAATTTCACATTCACCCAAGCACCATTTTGAGTAAATAAATATACACTTTCGAAGTATCCACGGAGTAGAATACGAACTTCACAAGATTTCTCACTTTCGCTAAGTGGGACCCACTCAAAATGTGCCCTCAAAATGGCATATTGATATGCCATTTTTTCAACAATCCCCCTACATGAATGAAAATTGGCAGTAAAACAGAAAAACCGCTAAATTTTGACATCAAAACTATTTTTGACCTTAATGATTGAGTTTATTGGATCGATACATAATACATGATAGGTAGGTCTTATCCTTTGAACCTTCCCTTGTGATAGTATATTTACTTTACTGGCTGATGATCAATAGATGCGATGTCTTTAAACTGTTCTACCGTTAGTGTAAACGATCATATACTACACATAGGTATTTCTCCTAACACTGTTGAGTTCTCATGGTTATGTTCGTTTTGGCCTTGAACATCTACCTGGTTCTGCAAGAGTTTCGAACATCTGAACCCCTAAGAGTAACCCGCATTACTCCGCTCGGATTTCTGACGCATACGAATCATTAAGAGTCTAGCTCAACCTTATTTTGCACGGGTATCACTGTTTCATCATAGGAATGGTCAATGAGGTAATTCTCTCAAGAGAATGACCCCCACAGTGATCCAATTTTAGTCTTTAACAGTTAGGTTGTCCTATTAAACCTAGATCTTGGGATCTCCAATCAACTAGGTTGGGTTTTCCTACGCTATTGACTAATCATTTTATGGGTTTTAATCATATTCCCCTTGATGATTTTTCTACTAGCTCTCTATTTAATCCTTTGGTTAGCGGAACTGCAATGTTATCCTTTGACCTCACATAGTCAATAGAAATAACTCTAGTAGAAATAAGTTGTGTAATGGTATTATGTCTACGACGTATGTGTCCAGACTTACCATTATGCATATTGCTCAGTGCCCTACCGATAGCTGATTGACTATCGCAATGAATACATATTGTAGGCACAAGCTTTGGCCATTTTGAAATACCTTCTAAAAAGTTGCGTAGCCATTCTGCTTTTTCGCCACATTTATCTAATGCAATGAATTCAGATTCCATTGTAGATCTGGCAATTACTGTCTGTTTAGAAGACCTCCATGATACAGCTGCACCTGCTAGTGTAAACACATAGCCGCTAGTGGATTTTGAATATTTTACATCAGATATCCAATTAGCATCACTAAATCCTTCTAATACTTCTGGATACCTAGTATAGTGCAGTCTATAATTACGAGTGTATCGAAGATACCTGAATACTCTTACGATAGCTTTCCAATGATAAGTTCCTGGATTACTCGTATATCTACTAAGTTTACTTACTGTATAGGATAGATCTGGTCTAGTACAGTTTGTTAAGTACATCAGACTGCCTATTATTCTAGCGTATTCTACTTGAGAAATATCATTTCCTTTGTTTTTTGATAGATGTATACTCGTATCTAATGGAGTTTTAGACACAATATTATCATCTTTATTAAATTTCCCAAGAATTTTATCTACATAATGAGTTTGACTTAAAATAAGTTCATTAGAAGCCCTTGAGATTTTAATCCCCAAAATGACATCCGCAAGACCCATGTCTTTCATGTCAAATTTAGACTTCAGCATATTCTTGGTAGATTTAATCATGTCATCATCACTCCCAACAATGAGCATGTCATCAACATATAAACATAAAATAACATAGCCATTTTTCTGTTTCTTTGACATAAATACATTTGTCACACTCGTTGATTTTAAATCCACTTGTGATCATCGTATGATCAAATTTTTCATGCCACTGTTTTGGTGCTTGTTTCAAGCCATATAATGACTTTACTAATTTACAAACTTTCTTTTCTTGTCTTGGAGCTATAAAACTTTCAGGCTGCTCTATGTAGATTTCTTCATCTAAATCTCCATTTAGAAAAGCCATCTTTACATCCATTTGATGTATCTCGAGATTGCGCAAAACAATAATTGCTATTATCATCCGAATGGAATTTATTCTCGTAACAGGAGAATAAGTATCAAAGTAATCAAGGCCTTCTCGTTGCCTATAACCTTTAATTACAAGTCTAGCCTTGTACTTATTGATTGATCCATCGGCTTTCATTTTCCTTTTGAAAATCCATTTATACCTCAAAGGTTTACATCCTGGAGGAAGATCTACTAGCTCCCAGGTATGATTTTGTAAAATAGATTCAACTTCACTGTTAATGACTTCTTTCCATAAAGTGCCTTCAGGTGAAGTTATAGCTTCTTTGAAGCTTTGAGGTTCACTTTCTAGCAAAAACGTCAGAAAGTCAGGACCAAAAGACTTTTCTATTCTAACTCTTTTGCTACGTCTAACCTCAACTTCTTATTCTTCTTCTTATTCTGGAACTTTATCATTTTCTTCATTTTGACTGTTTTCAATTATTATTTCATGAATTTGTGGTAGTTCTCTCGATTCCACTCTAGAATTGCAAGGAAACACATGTTCAAAAAACGATGTATTTCTTGATTCTATTATCGTATTTTGGTGGACATCTGAAACTTTAGACTCATGCACCAGAAATCGATAAGCACTACTATTTTGTGCATAACCAATGAAAATGCAGTTAACAATTTTTTGTCCTATTTTCACTTTTTTATTTGAAGGAACCACTACTTTAGCAAGACACCCCCATACTCGTAAGAATTTATAAGAAGGTGCTCTACATTTCCACTGCTCATACGAGGTTTTATCTTCTTGCTTTCAGAATATCTTATTTAATAAATAATTAGTTGACAAAACAACTTCTCCCCATATATTCTGGGGTAACCCATAACTTATCAACATTACATTCATCATTTCCTTTAAAGTTCGATTCTTTCGGTCTGCAATCCCATTAGATTGAGGTAAATATAGAGCCGTGACTTGATGTATGATTCCACTTTGTTCACATAGTGACTCAAACGGAACAACATGCTCACCACCATGGTCATTCCTTAATTATTTGATTTTTTTATTAAGTTGATTCTCAACTTCATTTTTGTAGAGAATAAACTTTTCTAAATCTTCATCTTTACTTTTCAACAAGTATACATAACAATATTTTGTGCAATCATCAATAAAGGTAATAAAATATTTATTACCGCCTCTTGTTTGAATGGATTTAAAATTACAAATATCACTATGTATTAAATCAAGTGGTTCAATGTTTCTTTTAATTGTTTGGAAAGATGACCTAGTTAGTTTTACCTCAACACAAGTTTCACACTTATGTTTCAAATCAATTTGGAAATTGAGAATATGCTTCATGTTAATTAATTTACGCAATGAATTAAAATTAACATATTCTAATCTACCATACCAAAGATTAGAAGACTCAAGCAAATAAGTAGAAGAACTAGCTTCATTATTAATTTTTGGTTTCAGAGTTATTACATTGAGCTTAAATAGCCCATCATTAACATAACCATTTCCCACATACATCCCATTCTTTGACAAAACTATCCTATTTGACTCAAACACCATTCGGAAACCATGTTTGTTCAACAACGATCCAGACACCAAGTTCTTTCAAATTTTTGGCACATAAAGCACATCGTTCAGAGTTAGCTCTTTCCCATAAATCATCTTCAGAATCACCTTCCCTTGACCCTCAATCTCAGACATAGCAAAATTCCCCATGAATAACTTCTCTCCATTACTAACTGCTTTAAATGAAGTGAACAACCCTCTGTACAAGCAAACATGTCTGGTTGCTCCCGTATCAATCCATCATTCTCTCGGATTAGAGCCAACCAGATTCACTTTTGAAACCACTGCAGAGAAGTTTATGTCTGAAACATGTTGAGTGATGTTTTCCACCACATTTGCCTCTCACTTCTTTTTAGGCAATCTGCAATCTGAAGCCTTGTGACCCATCTTGTCACAGTTAAAACACTTTCCTTGAAACTTTGTTTGCTTCTTGGAGATTCCTCATTTCGGTCCCAATTTTTTATTTTTCTTATTTTTAGGCCCATGTTCAACAACATTTGCCTTAGCCACATAAATAACCCTTTTTTTTTCTGCATTTCTGTTATTTTCCTCAATTCGGAGCTTGACAACCAACCCTTCAATATTTATTTCCTTGCGTTTATGCTTCAAGTAACTCTTGAAATCTTTCCAAGCATGAGGCAATTTTTCAATAATTGCAGCCACTTGAAAAGTTTCACTTAGCATCATCCATTCTGCAAGGATTTCAGATAATATGATTTGAAGCTCTTGTACTTGACTTATTACAATTTTGGAATCCACCATTTTATAGTCTAGGAAGTGGCCAACAACAAACTTTTTGGTACCCGCATCCTCAGTTTTATATTTTCGATCTAAGGATTCCCATAACTCCTTGGCTGTTTTTTTTCCTATGTATACATTATACAAGGAATCACTAAGCCCATTCATTACATAATTTTTACATAAAAAATAGAATGATGCCATGCATCAATTGCACTAGAAACTTGAATATCCACTTCACCCTATTTGGGTTTAGGAGCATCCTCCGTCAAGAACCTTGCAAGGTTTAACGTGGTTAGGTAAAAGAACATCTTTTGCTGCCAACGTTGGAAATTCTGGCCATTGAATTTTTCTAGCCTTTCCACATGATTCACAGGAATAGCCATAGCGACTGGATCTTTTACAATAGATGCCCCAGCTGTAGAAACTGAAATAGGACCAATCAGAATCACATCATTGGTTTCAGTTGTCATCTCAACGAAAATCTGTTTTAAGATTGTTAGAAAAAATAACAATGAGTTAAATAGTAGCAAGAACAACAACTGGAATTAAAAACAACAAGAACAACAACTAGAATTAAAACAGACAAGGAAAAGAAATTAGCGAAACAAAGGAAATGAACTCGAGGCCTGTAACACATTGTCCTTAAAACAGATTTACCACATACTGTAGTGCTTTAGGTTTGCTGGTAACTGTTTCTTAGGATACAATGGGTATGAATTATCCGTCAAGCACAGACAAATAATTCTAGCGAACCAGAACAGCGTTCAAACTCGATCAAAAACAGAATGTCAGAAGGAGGAAAGAAAATTTTAAGTGCTCTGTGTGCTGGTTGTTCTTGTGTGTCAAAAACAGAAGAGGAAGTTGACTTTTTATACACATGTGAGTATGTAACAGTAGCATAAAATTGAATTTTTGAATTCAATATATGCCATTGAATTGTTGTAACAACCAATTCAATTTAAACAGTTCAATACAACCTATTGAATTGCATAACAACCCAAAAAATAATTGCGAAGCTATTACAAATCTTTTGAATTCAAAAGATTCACAAACTGTTACAAAAATTTAAAAAGAAATTAAAAATGTGCCATGCAAGCTTGGGTGATTTTGGGCTGACATTCGTGTAGGTAGGACGCGCGGGCGCATACGAGTTCAACCAAATCGCTCTTGGATTCGCACCCCCCATGCGCATGCGCATGTGGAGAGAGTCTCTATCCTTATAATTCTTACTTATGTATGGGTAAATGTCTATATATAAACACAAATCCCTTGGCTTATTTTTTCCTAGTGAGATAACCCTCATTTCCTTCCAAAATTTCAACTTCAAGGGTACACTTTGAGAGACAATTTCTCATTCACCCAAGTACCATTTTGAGTAAATAAATATATACTTTCGAAGTATTCACGGAGTAAAATCCGAACTTCACAAGATTTCTCACTTTCAATAAGTGGGACCCACTCAAAATGTGCCCTCAAAATAATATATTGATATGCTATTTTTTCAACAAATTTCAAGTGGGATACACTTTTTTTTTTTTTATAGAAGGGGCCATAAACTTAGTACAAGTGAAATGTCGAAGTTCTTTCGAGTTTCCCTCCACGAATATTTCGAAATGGTATATTTATACGATCAAAATAATGCTCCGGTGAACAATAAATTATTATTTAAAGTACACCCCTAGAGTTAGAAAAGTCAGAGAAAGATCCACTTGTCCCACAAAGGAAAAATAACTAAGATATGAAAGGTTTATATATAATTACTTGTGCATAAACATTAAGAAATTATCATAGAGGTTCATGCACCTTGGAAGCAACCCCATAGTTTTCTTGGCCTTTTAACATTTATAATGTATTGAAGCGTTTGAGTAGGGGTTTATATACAGTGTTTTGTATTGAACAAAATTTTTAATTTATGAACTTGTTTTTTTCATTAATTATTTACTAATAATTTGATTGTTAAACTTTAGAATGTTGGATTTGTTGTAAGAATTTTAATATTGTGTTTTCTTTAATTTTTCCAATTTATTAATTTATTTTTGTTTAATATTAAATTGCACTATAAAAATATTTTTTTTCAAAAGCTCAACCCAATCAACCCAACCCACAAAATTGTAGGTTGGGTTGGGTTAGGTTGAGATATGTAATGGGTTGGGTTGGGTTAAATTTTTTCAACCCGACCCGTGCCCACCCCTGCGTTTGACCACATTGGAAGTTCGCTCTAAAATGATTTATAAGTATGTTGAAATTGTTTTGTTTTTGTTGTATCTTAGGAAACAGTTACCAATCAAACAACTGATTGAAAATTATTTTGTTCTTGTTGTATCATGGAAAATAATTGTTGTTGCATTTGAAGACATTGGAAGCTCGCTGTAAAATGATTTAGAAGTGAGTTGAAATTTTATTTTTTATTTTTTGTATCTTAGGATATAGTTGCCAATCAAACTCAAAATAAGTGAGTGAAAATTGTTTTATTCTTGTGTATCTTGAAAAACAGTTGCTGTTCAAACTTAAAACACTTGACAGTAGGTAACAAATCTGTTTTAAGAAAACGATTTAGTATAGGCCTTACTTTTTCTTCAATATTTCTTATTTAGTTTATGTTTCTCTAGTATTGTAACTTTACTTTTGTGATTTATGCTTGTTACTTTTCTAACCTTAATCACATTATGTTTACTATTTTAGGTAGCAAACTATGTTTACTATTTTAGGTTGTTTGCTGTTCAATTATATTACAAGTTATTATACTTATAATGTTTCTATTTATAACACAAATTCATAGAGATTACAATTTTTTTTTTTTTTTTTGGCCTTTGAGTATGTGATTTGCACCTTTTTTTTTTTCACAATAACAAATGAAATTTCCAGAGATGCGGACCTATTTGATATAAATGAAAAACTTAAGCCTATTTGATACAAATAAGAAGACTATGTACTTGCACAGATTTACAAGGAAAAAAGGAACCCAACCCAATGTCGTTACCCTTTTTCACTTCTTGCGTTTGGATATAACTATGTCAAAGAGTAAGCTGTTTTCGGATATCATAATTTACCTTATTAATCAAGTCGATTTATAGAAACCCTAAACTTTCCAAATTTGGACTCCCTGCAATTAGAGCAACCAATTGGAAATGGACAAGGGCGACGAACAAGAATCCATCAACACCAAGAAGACGAGAGACTGACCCAATATTTAGAGAGTCCAATTGAAAATGGACAACGGCGATGAACAAGAATCCACCAACAATAAGAAGACCAGAGACTTACCCAATTTGTCAGAATGTCAAGCTTGTGGATTTCGAATCGACTCCTGCACCGGTAACGATAAAATTCAAATTCTCTATAGCGAGTGGCGCATTGTTCTTCTTTGTTGTAAATGTCTTGATCGCATTGAATCATCAAAAATTTGTTCTTATTGTTATAAGGAAACGATTGAAGATTTTTTAACTTGCTCCCAATGTAAGCGGTCTGTTCACAGAAATTGCTTTTTGAAGTGCAAGGCAATTGACTCTATGTCATCTTTGGAATCTTTAATTTGTGTTGACTGTTGGGTACCCAAATCGTTGGTGAAGAGGAGGGAACTTTTGACTTGTAGGAAAATTTGTAACAGTTCTGCCGATTTGGGAATATCAAATTCTAGGGTTTCAAATGGGGGTGGAAGCTGTGCTGTGGTTGAGAGAAAGATTGTGTTTGCTTTGATGGCTAGTGAGATGATAGGTAGGAAACCATTTGTACCGAAGAAGAGTAATGCGTTGGTTTTGGAGGTGAAGAGGGACGAGGGTGGTGAAGTTCATAAAAAGGTTGCTAGTGACGATGATGCTGAGTTGGCATTTCAGTTGCATAGGTCTATGAATAGCTCGCCTAGAATTTCTGAGAACTTGTGTGTAGTGAATTCAAGTGATTCTCATGTCCCAAAGAAACAGGAGTGTGATGGTGTGTTGATTCTCGGAGGATCAGGTTCTGGAAGCTGTTCGAGCAATGTGTTGAAGTCAAGTGGAGATGAGACTAGTACAAACTTTGATTCCAGACCTTCTTATGATAAGCGTTGTGAATCTGCTTCATATAAGCTCGCAGTGTGCAATAAACAGCCTGATCGCTTTTTCTTCAAGTACAGAAAGAGGGGCTCAAGACGTTTCTTGTTGAAGTATAGAAGAAGGAGCTCAAGTTCCAAACCTGTCCTGGACAATAAATCCGACATTTTCTTGTTGAAGTATAGAAGGAGGAGGAGCGCAGGTTCCAAACCTGTCCCGGACAATAAATCGGACATTGAGATTTGCAATCAAAAGCCTGATCGGTATTTGTTCAAGTATAGAAGAAGGGATAAAAGTTCTTAACAAATTCAGGATGATAAATTTAAGGTTCTTAATGAAAAATTTGTCTCTCTTGTGTAGCGATAAACTTTGACTAAGATTGAGAAAGAAAAGCAACTTTTCCTATGTAGGACTGTCCACAGAATCTGGAACATAGTTAATGAATGTGCTTTCCCCCTACAAGAAATTGTAAGCGGTTTTTCCTGAGATGAATCTTGGATGGGATTAGTACTTGGTTAGTCTTCCTGTCTCCTTCTGCGAGTATGTGTTGGTTATAACTCTGTATTTGTTTGCTTTTCTTGTGCTTGTTGATGTATGTTGTTCTATATATTGCTTTCCTTAGCAACCTTGGAATCTCTTACCTAAACCCATGAAAAGCCTATTCTGCTTTACATTCATTACTGAGATAAATATTGCAGAGTTTCAACGAAGTTGAACAGGTTGGTTATGGTTCTGTCAATGTATGAAAAAACCTTTGATAAATGAGTTTCCTACCTAAGTTACATGCTGGTTTTGAAATTTCAATGATGGTCATTTTGTGCAGAAAATACAAAGATATTAAAGCAATGAGTTATTGTAGATAACTGAATCATGTTCATTCAGAAAGCACTGAACTGGAGTTTTTTAATGTTGAAAAATGTCCATTGCTAATTCTTGGTCAATATGTGCTATTTTGGGACCTTTCTGTGGCTGTATCTCTATTTTGACATCTCAATGTTAGCTTGTGTTTCGTTTCGCTTTATATATGCTGCAGTTTATAGGGGTTATACTTGGTTAATGCTGCTTGAGTACTCAGGACTGCAGGCTGGAACTTTCAAACTCTCTCTCTTTTTGATAACATTGATTGAGATAGAGTTTCCATTTCATTTTCACTTATTATGTCTGATTTGTTGTTTCTCTTCTGGAGAGATTAATTTCTTTTGATCCTTTTGTTTGTATGAATTAGGCTCAGAAGCAGTTTTGGGTCATTTCACTGCACCACGGCATTGTTAAGCACGGACTTTCAGTGAATGTTTCCACTTGCTTCTGTACATTGCATGTCCCTGTGCCAGTCTCACTGCGGCGAGAAGTATTATTCTATGATTTTGCCACTGTTGCACAATGTGGAAGCCTACTCATTGATCATTTCCTTCTTTGACCTCATTTCTTTATACTCAATGGAAAATTTACTTAACTACTCAATTGTACTTCTTCCCGCAGTTGAATTATCAACATTCACAAGAAAGATCTGGATTATTGCAAGGCTTATAATTTTTGTTTCCATAATTCCAGCTTTTTATTTCTCATTTTGGCGTTTTTCGTGATTTCTTATAAAAACAAATGATGCTGTTTTTACTGACACATATTGGCTTCTGCAATTCTGTTTATTCGATTTTTTTAAAATTTCTAAGCAAATCATGTTATCATGAAAAACTAAATAAAAAAGGAAATGGGCTACAATAATAAAATTTTGAAATAGTCCAATAATTATTAATTATTTGTTTTCAATTTTCCAATGGGCTACCACCACTTTAAAGAGCAAAACAAAAAGCTCTAGTCATTGCACCTGCCGTCGCCAACGGGCAAGGGCAACGGCACTTGCCAACCCATTAACAAATCAAGTCACTTGGGATAAATCATCTTAACTATTAATTAGCACTGCCTTTTCTTATCATTGGTTAGTACTGAGTAGATTGTTCAGACCATTAAAGCATTGCCATTGAAATAATTTTAAATCCCAAACATTGATGGATTGGCTTCTGTTTATGAATTATTATGCTTTGCTCAAGGTGCTCTGTGTTTCCTTTTGAGAGAAATCATCACCATTAATTTAAGTTTAAGGCTGAAAATTATCAACACAACTATTCTGTTCCATAAGCAGTTCGTGCAGGGTCAAATTTTAAAACCTCTCATTATCTAAGTTATTTAGGCTATTCTTAGGTTTTAAAGAACTATCTTTTTAAGGCCTCCACATGATTGTGTTGTGTGTCTATTAGAAATAATGATATAGATTTATTTTATTTATTAATCACCATTAGCCACGTTAATTTTGCAATTAATATATTATAAAATGGTAATTTATTAACTTGATTAAGATTTATCATCATTTTTAACCCTAAATTGTTTCTTTAGATTTAGGGATGTCAAAATACCCGTTTGGTCAAGGAATGAGACTGTGCCAAACTCAGGCTTTATTAGACATAAGTTTGGAGTTAGATGCGAAACCAAATTTCATTAAAAAAAAAAAAAGAACTATAAAATATATACTATTTTGAATGATTATAATTATTTAGTTAATGTATTCTATGGATTTAAAATTCTAAACGTTTAAAATTCATATTTTAAAGCCAATTCCATTAAAATAAAATTTAAAAATTATAAAATAAATTCAAAAATAATATAAAATATGAAAACTAGATCTTTCAAATTTGAATTAAAAAATCCTGTATAAATGTTCAAAAAATATGTTCTGACAGATCCGAATATTGTCATACCTAAGCCAGCTTTAATTGCCATCCTAAATTAAGTCAACCCCAAATTTTTTTATTTCAAAAAAAAAAAACTCAAATTGTTTTCAATCTGTGGGCTGAGGCATCGGAGTGTTACGTGTCTAGTCAGATATATTTTGCATTTAATTTACTGAAATAAATTGTTCAACAAAAATCATAAAAAGAAGTAGAAAAAAAAAACCCTAAAATTTGAAAAAGAGGACCGTTGGGGCGAGGCGGCAGCGGGAACCCTTGCAATACACGGTAAAGGGAGCGAATCCTTTCGTATATATAATACAGAAAAAAACGCTTTTCAATTCTCATTCGTGCATCATTTCAAATCATTCTGAATTGATATTAATTGAATATCAATTATACGCTAAGGTAGTAGCTTTTCAGTTCTCACCAGTTTTATAATCTCTCCCCGGCGGCCCAAATTTCAGTCAGATATGGCTCTGTATTCTTCTTTAAGAACCGGCTACAAGCCGAAACCGCCGCCTCAATCTCAAACGAGCGTGATTTGTGCATTGTGCATTTTGGCTCAAAGGCAGATGTAACAGGCACCCATGTCGCTTTCTGCATCCTGAGCCCGACCCGCCGATGATTCGACCCAGAAGAACAGCTCCGACGCCGAGCCATCCCCAAATTAGTGTTTGTGAGCACTGGATATCTGACTCTTGCGCCTACGGCGATAAATTCCGATTTTTGCATTCATGGGTTCACTCCGACGATGACAGTGACGACACAATCACCAACAATCCCTCGATGTTGACCAAATTAAGCGGTCACAAGAAAGCCGTTACGGGTATCGGGGCTCCCAACCGGGTCGAATAAATTGTATTCGGGATCTAGAGACGGCACGGTTAGGGTTTGGGACTGTGAATCGGGCCAGTGTGTCAAGATTATCAACAACGGGGCGGAAATCGGTTGTTTGATTTGTGAAGGTTCGTGGGTTTTTATCGGTTTGCCTAACGCCGTTAAAGCCTGGAGAGTTAACACGGCTAACAATGATTGTGATGAGCCGTTTGTTCTCGACCGACCAATTGGGCAAGTTAATGTTTTGGTGGTGTATAATGATCTTTTGTTTGCTGGTTCTGAAGATGGTGTGATCACAGTTTGGAAAGAAAGCTTCGAGGCGAATCCGTTTAAACAGGTGGCTGCGATAAAAGCCCACTCTGGTTCTGTTCTGTCTCTAGCCGTTGGAATCCAGAAGAGGAGGTTGTTGTTTTCAAGTTTGCGGATGGTGCAATTAGGGTTTGGAATCTTGAGGATTTGGAGTGTGTTCAGACACTAAGTGGGGGGCATAGTGATGCTGTGATGTCTTTGCTCTTCTGGGATGAGTATTTGTTCTCATGTTCTTTGGACAAGGCCATCAAAATATGGTGGAGTGCTAACCAAGATGGCAGATTTGAGGCTGTTTACACACATGAGGAACAATGTGGTGTTGTGTCACTTTTTGGGATGCTTGATGCCAAGGCTAAACCTGTCTTGTTCGCATCGTGTTGTAAGGACTCTGTAATTCGCCTATATGAGCTGTCATCCTTCAAATTGAGGGCAAGGTTGTTTTCGAGAAGAGAAGTTGAAGCTGCTCAAATTGATCCTGATGGGCTGTTTTTTCTTGGAGACAGAAGTGGTTCAGTTGGTGTTTGGAAGTGGTTGTTGTTGGCAAAGCAACAGAAAGTGGACACTCAGTGACAGTTATATGTATATTCAGAGTACTAAAAACTTGTACAAACACTACATGCAATTGTCAATTTTGTTGATATGGTAATACCACTGAGATAGACATATCTCTTCTCATTTTGCATAAAGGCTTTGTTGCATTTACATAATCACCACCTCTCAACTATTTTTCAACAAAATCTGTTTTAAATTATGCAACTGTACTGGCTTCTTTTTTGTTAATCTTTATCATTCAAAACTAATAGAAACAATTTCTTTCACAACAAAATCTATTTGAAGGCTTCAAAGGAAAAGGGTTTTGTATTGCACCCACAAAATTTTCTAACGATAACAAATTCCCCAAACCCCCTTCTCATTCTCTGTTCTTTGTTGAATCTTTCAATCCTTGTGCAGGTTTTCAAAACTCTCTTCAAACAATCAATCGAAACACACAAAATGACAAAGAAGAAGTTTTAAGTTTGAATAAGATAAACACAAAGGCTTTGTTGAGGAAGAGGAAGCTCCATCTTGTTTTAGGTTTAGACCATAATCTAGTCCACTGTCGAAGGATTAAAAGCCTCTCAACTGGAAAGAAATATTTGAAGAAGCAAGTTCATTCTTTCAGAACCAGTTTATTCCAGGTGGATGATGACAATTTGGCGAAGTTGAGGCCATTTGTTCGCACTTTTCTTGAACAAGACAGTAGCCCGTTTGAGATGTATGCATGCACCATGGGTATCTGATGTTACACTAAGAAGGCTGTCAAGCTACGGGATCCAGATTCCATATACTTCAGTTCCCGGATCATTGTTCCTGAAGACTTCCAGAGAAAAGATTAGAAGAATCTGATCTTAGTACTAGGCCAAGAGATCAGCATTGTTATTCTTGATGCACTGAGTGTGTGTGGGGTGATCAAACTGAGAACTTGATAGCTGTGGGAAAATATGACTAGCTTATGGATAGAGAGATGATTGGAATCACAAATCTTACTCTGAGACATCGACTGATGAAAGAGAGAATGGTGGCGCATTAGCAAACATTCTGAGTGTTCTGAAAACAGTCCATAAAATGTATTTTGACAGTGTTCGCGTAAGAAAATTCGTGGTGGGACTCTTAAGGGGTGTACTTTGCTCTTTAGTGATGTCAAGGATTTTATTCGAAGCAGTTCAAGGACAGAGGAGACGGGAGCAACATGCACGATCGTAATTGACTCCTCAGTTACACATTTGGTCTCTACGAAAACTGAGTTTTGTTAATGGGCAGAGCAAGAGGAGAAGTTGGCCGTGTATTGGTGCTTGCTATTTCCTCTGGCGTAGGCAGTCTGAAGATGACTATCTCCCACATAATCATTGAACAATGATGAGTTCCACATTTCAAGCCATTCTTTGGTCATTCATTTATGTAATGTAATACTGTTACTGTTTTCACCAATAGTGGGTCTTTGATGTACTACTCTAAATTGATGTTAAGTATTGAAACTCAAAATGTTGCAGCTAGCATTCCTTAATCAATTGTAATCATTTCAATGGATATATCATTATACGATTTTCAAGTTCTTCTATTTTAACTCGCCAACCAACAGAAAGCTGTGATACTGTTTTTGATGACCTCAGTACAAGTAGATTGTAGAGTTTGCTTCGATTGCATGAATTTGCAATGATAATATTGTCATTTTAGCCACTATGGTAGTCTTTCTGACGACTTCCTTTCCCTGACAGCATTGAAGCATTTAGATGACATCCTTGAACGGGAGAAATTTTCAAGATTCTCAAGGAGGAATTTTTTTAGCAGCTTAAATGGATTTTTAAAAGCCTCAGATCAAATGAAATGTTCGTTAAATTGGATGAAACTACAATTAAGGTAAATACAAGCAAACGATGCTGCCTTTACTAAAACATTCCGGTATGATAAAAATTGTTACAAAAGCTTTTCAACTTTTGTAACAAACAATCAATGGTCAAGGTTACATCAAAACTAAAATAAAGAAGCACAACAAATTATCTGCACAATTTGTCTTGAAGTCCCTTGCAGAGTCACCATGCTTACAACTGTCTCGATCTTTTGATTTTAAGCTCTTGCTTCTTGATGCTTTGATATCAGCTATTGGATCACTGGGGCATCTGACCATCATTAGAGTTTGCTTAGCCTTGCTGAAGATTTAAAACCAAAGCGTTTTCTGCCACGACATCTTCTTTTAGGCATTCTGTCGAATACGTTGGTGCAACCATCAAACGCCGTCATTTTTAACTCGGTGAAGGGCTAAGATCATTTTGTCACATGGATTGCCAACCTGGCAGTTGGTTATATAACCCCTGTAACAAACTCTCCTGCCAACGACTTGTGTTAAGCTATACGATTGGCTGCACTTTAGTATATATACACTAAATAGTCCTCATTGTAGTGTTAAGCTTAGATCAACAAAATTCAGTTTTAATTGTCAAGATTTTCTCTGCTAAGATTAGCCCAGATAAACGTTTCTTATTTCTTCCAATCTCAGTGTAAAAACACAAAAAAAAAAATAAATGGCGCAAGAGTTGAATGGAGAGGCTGCGAATGGTGAGTCTTTTGAAAGATTCCTGAGAGAGGCCGGGGAAGAAGCGAAAGGTAATGAAGTCTTGAAATTGTTTTTACAATCGTGGAGACTTGTGCGAGATCTTGTTGGAAAGCGGGTGGCCGAAGTTGCAACTTTAATGGAAACTGAAGAAAGGGTAGTCAATGTTGAAATGCTTTATATGCCAGAATCTTTAAAGAATCGCATCATCCAAGAGGAGAATGGTAAAGATGTTGTGTTGGTGATGAGCAAGAAAATCGGAAAGACTGATTTAAACAAGAATGACAATCGGCTATTGATACCATGGGGAAATCTAAGAGATTATAGTTTTCTCAATCAAGAGGAGAAGAGCATTCTTGACTCACAGAAAGGTGCAAAGAAAGGCATAGAGGTCTCGGTGATTCCTCCTTCTCTTGAATCCAATGTTAAACTGAAGTTAAAGAAGTGGAAGACTGGTTATTGTCTCACGGAAAAATGGCATTCATTGGTTGTGAATAATCAAGAAAATGGACTGGAAATGGGTGTGACTGTGAATCTATGGAGCTTCAGGAACAACTCTTCTGAGTTGTGTTTTGCTTTGCAGAAATGTTGAAGGAGAAGGAGGGCCTTATGATAGCAAGCAGAAATTGCAACATTATTTCATCAGCGGTTGAGTGTTGGTATTGTTAGATGATATTTTTAATTGTGCAAGAATAAAATTGTATAGTGTGATAGATGAACTGTGAAGAAGATGTAGTCTTTTAAATACATTGAAATGCTATATAGTTTTGTGACAAGGTTCTACAATTTTTTCTTGGAATTCTCTGAGATGAATCTTGGATAAAATTGGTACTAGGTTAGTCTTCCTGTTCTCTTACTTTAGTTGTATTGGTTTCATTTAATTTGTAACCTTGGACGGCACATGTCAAATTACCCCATGAAAAGGCCTGTTTAGATTCATTACTGAACAAAACTTTTACTCTTTCATGCACGAAAAAGCCTGTGCCTTGATAACTGAGTAATGTTCAACGATTCAAAGCACCAGACTGGAATTTTGTGAGGTTGAAGAAATGTCCACATTCGGAGCGCAATGCTCGTGTTTTGTTCTGCTTTGATGTGAGGCTATTCATTTGTTGTCACTTGCCATGCCATTGAAGTGATGCTACTTTTTCGAGTAGTTTGTAATTACATGAATTTCACAAAAATTTGTCTTCGAGTGCTTGTCAAACTTTTTTCAAATAAATTTCTCCAAGAAAAAGAAAAATGGATTGCACGAAACTCAAATTAATTTTTAATTCCTCTACTTTTTGGTGGTTTAGATTTGTGGGGTCATCTAAATAAAATTATTTAAAAGTCACTCTTCGAACACTTAAGAGTAAAAGAATCAAGTTGTTTGGATAATAAGAAAAGTTTGAGAGAAAAGAGAAAGTTCTGGAAATCTGTTTATCAATTCATTAATCAGAATACAAATAGAAACTGTACAATTTCTTCTTTATATACACACACGTAGCTGTATAGCTGATTTGTTTTAACTAACTAAACACACTCATTAGCTATTATAACAAACTAGAACTAACATTCACGTGCACAAGAATCTACATAACCACCAGGAGCCAGCTGGAAAGCCAAGTCATCAATATGTAGCTGTGATCTGGAGCTGCTATAATTCTCTGCTTTGCTGACCACTTTGCATACATGAGCTTCCTTAACACTTAGGGATACACACACATATATTATCTTATTATAAATCTTATTATATTGACCACATGTAAATGTCCAAATTTACCCCAAAGTGGTAACAAATCAATATTAGTGTCAGCATTATACTGCAATAATGATATTTGATCTTTTCAATTTATCTCGACAGCTCCCACTTCTCAATTATCTTATTTATTTCTAAAAATACCCTTATTTATGTTTTTTTTTTTTAACTCAACAGCTCTAATCTCTTTGTTCCCCAAAGCCTCAATTGCAACTAGATTTGGAAATTGACACCTTGGTTATTTGTGGCCTTTAATCTTCTAGCAATAATTTACATTAGTTTCTTATGTTACAGGTGTGATGATGGGCCTGAAGATATTAATCATGCTTTGTTGCCTTGTTGAGTACTTGGGTTGTCAGAGTGCAAGGAAGATTTGGTAATTAACTCCTTCTATAGTATGATAAAGAATGTTGTTCATAAGAATTTCTACCCACGTCTCATGATGCTGTTGCTGCTTCTTTTGTAAAGAATGAATTTGAGAATTGAGTGGGTATTTGCTGGACAAAATCTATGAAGACACCAGACAGAGTTCGCGATGTTGAAGAAAATTTAAGTTACATCTACTGTAGAAAAAATGAAAATAACTTTAAAATAAAAATTTAGTGTGGGATAAATATAGCTTTTAATTAAACAATAATTTTAATAAAAAATATACAGATGTTATAGATTTGTCATAGAGTAAAATTAATAAGCTTGCAGACCATAATAATCAATATTTACCAAATATTTTAATACCGTAACTTTTAAACTACAATTAACCAAAAACAATTATAAAATATAAATCACATGTGACGTTTAGTTGTATAGATCTGAGTCCTATTATGAAATGAGTTTGTTTTTTTATTTTTTATTGGACTTTTGGAGATTTTTTGACATGTGGCGTTTAATTGTATTTAATGATCAAAATTTATATTCTTTTATTATTATTATTATTCTTTTTTATAGTTTTGATCGACCTTAACACATTAAATTAGCTATTCTTTTACTATTTTTACTTATTCTCACACCCAAAGTATATCAGTTCCCAAATCGATAACTTAAAATGAAATAAAAAATGAGTGTTGGTGTCTCTTATTAAAAACATGGCATCTAGACGATCATTTTTTCAAATCTTGAGAGTGTAAATATCTTTTTTTAAAAAAAAAAAAAATCTAATGCTATATATTAATGAACAATTTCTAATATATAAATTATGCTAGCCATAATATTATATTATGTCATGCCTCTCACGTCTGTTATATTTTGTTTATTTATTATAAGCTATATTCTTTTTTATTTCTTCTTAATTTTTTAGCTTTTGTTAATGTTGCAATTTGCAGCATACCAAATTTATTAACAGCTTAAAATCGGCATGCTTCTTATGAACTGGTAATTCAAAATTACGATCCAACGTGGTTGCACTTGCACATCAACAAGTAGGTGCATGTGGGTTTGACATTTTTCAAAATCAGCTAATCTTTAAGTATGATTTAATGCACGTTAAAAACTAACTCGCGAGTTAGTTCAGGAATTACTTACTTAGTCTGGCAGCAAAGACTTAATTAATTGAGTTGAGAATCGGACCATGTGATGCCCGGTGAAGTTGCTAATAGTTGGCTTGCCTTTGTTAGCTAAGTTTGAAATTCAACATCAGCCATGGCAGAGCGCCAATTTGATTTCTGCCTACCAAGTGGATCTAAAATATATTGCTGCTAGCTCAATCTTTAAAGCTACCTTCAAATTTTATTTCTAAATTATAGCTATTACCATTTACATTTATTAATATTATTTTATAATTATCTTTTCTATAAACCAACTATTAAATCCCTACAAAATTTTTTTTTTAACCTTAAATTAACAACTTTAAAAATTTTAATACATTTATTTCCTAAAAAATCTCTACTTAACATCATAAATGAAACGTTATATTTTTCATTTAAAACACTATAAAAGCTGCATATTAATTAATTATTATCCATTAATATTTTTTCCGATAAAAACATACATGATACTATACGTTCAACACTTTGGTGCTTAAAAAGAAAATGGAAACTACTTTATCTACCCCACTTTCCACTTAAGAAAAAAAAAGTTCATTATTTTACTTTCCATTAATCATTGCTACTCACAGCCATAATTCATCAAAATTAAAGTTTTCAAAATTTTCAGTTTTGTCTTCCTATTCTTTTCTTAATCAGTTGTGTTATTAGGTCGTTTTTGTTTCTTTTAAAAATAGTTTTGTGTTACTTGGCTTAATTATTTGCTTGTTTACTATTGTTTCACTAGGAAATAAAAATTGTCTACTAGAAAATATATATCAAGATGCAAAAATTTAAAAAAAAAAAAAGAAAGAAAAGAAAAAAAGAGAAGAATAGAATGTAAATCCAAAGACCAACATTGAATGCACATCCACCATATGCAGCCAACAAACAAACAAAAAAAAATTTGGGGGCTGCCAAATGATTCGCGGTCGCTATTCCAATCCGGGAATCCCGGGTTGAAACAGTGCCGGCTTATAAGATCTGATGCCGCATATGATATATATATATTATAAACTCTTCACCTAGGAGGCTTATAAGATCTGATGCCCGGCTTATAGCAATTTCTATTCAATTATGTTAGCCATAGTATTATATTTTATCATCCCTCCCACGAGTCCGTTTTTATTTATTTATTATCAAGCTCGGCTGTACTATAATATAAGCACAATTTTTATTTTTTTAAAAGAAACTCTCCACCTAGGAGGCATTTATTGACATTGAAAGGAAAAGACCTGCAACAAAATAGAAAACTCATTTCATAATAGGACTCAGATATCAGAACACATAATAAAGGCAACACAGAAAACTCATGAACAGTTGTCAGTAGTTGGTGAAATTTGTAGAGACACTCTGCAACACAACAGTTTCCACCGTCAGCCCTGGTCCGAATCCAAACAAAACACCGCACTCCAATCCCTCACCGGTCGTGGCTTTCATTTCCTCGATACTCTTCTTCCTCACCTCATCAAGAATGAAGAACACTGACGGCGCCCCCATATTTCCATACTCCCTCAGCACATACCGACTTGCCCAAAGTTTTTCCTTTCGCAGTCCGAGGGTTTTTTCAACTTGGTCTAGAAGGCCATCACCGCCTGGGTGGACAACGTAAAACAACGAGTTCCAATCACTAATTCCAATCGGACTCATTGCATTTGATAAACACTTGTCTACATAATTCCCAATTGCCACAGGCACTTCTCTTGATAAATGACAATACGTGCCCATTTCTTTCAATTGGCCCGAGATATAATTTTCAGTGTCAGGGACAGTCGTCTGTGTGCAAGACAAGATCTGGAATAGTGGACGTTCGTGATTGGAGATATCAGAATCTGCACCAATAATTGCAGCCCCAGCTCCATCACCGAAAACCGCTTGCACAACCAAGACGTCCAAGTGGGTTTCGGATGGTTCATGAAAGTCCAAAACCCTGATATCAGAACATACTACAAGAACACGAGCTCCAGGATTGTTCTCTGCAATATCCTTGGCAAGGCGGATGACTGTCCCGCCCATGTAACAGCCTTGGGTATAAATCATGAGCCTGTTAACGGACGGTTTGAGGCCGAGAAGCCTCATCAGACGGACGTCCGCACCAGGCATGTCAACGCCATAGAAGGCACTAAATATAAGGTGAGTGATCTTTGAGACGGGCTGTCCCCACTCTTTGATGGCCTTCAGTGCGGCTTCCTTCCCAAGCTTTGGTACCTCATCAATCAGCATAGCTTGTCGAGCATCCAAAGACGGGGCCTCGTAGCAGCACATATTCGGATTTTCTTTTAGAATCTCTTCAGTAAGATGAAAGTATCGTTTTTTAATAGATTGTCTCTCGCCTGTTCATAACCAAAATAAAACATTATTATTAATCAACAAAAAATTACATAAGACCAAGCTATATTTTATTGAGCTTTCTAATTAATTTGTTTGTGTAAATAATGCATGCTTACATATGCGCTTGAATTTCTCTTTCAGCTCGGTCTTGTGGTCGCTATTGGTGACTCGAAAGTAGAAATCAGGATAATCAGCTTGGTAGAAACAGTTAGGAGGAGTTGATGTGCCAATGGCCAGTATCGTTGCTGTTGGTCCTTGATTACTTTTCACTGTCGTCATGTCGCAGAGCCTTGAGTTGCTTTTTTCTTTTTTCCCCCTTAAGAAGGCACGAAAATTTATAAGACTAGCTGTAGAAAGATGAAGATTACGGGGCTTTAAATAGGCAGCGACGTAGTTCTTTTTGTAATTATAGACAAATCATGGGGCTATTTTTGATAAGGGAGAATAACAATCACAGAAAGGGTCTTTTTTTTTTTAAATACCTAGAGGAAGAAAAGTCAGCATTCCCGTGCATGAATCTGCTTCAGATACTCATTTTTCTCTTGTATTATTAAACGTATTCTTATAGCAGAGGAGGATACAAAGTATTTAATGAAATGAGCTTAATGAGGATTGATTTGTTACTTTAAAGATTGTTAGGGAATTTTAATCCCGCCCAAGATCCTGCAAGCAAAATATATCAAATAAATAACAAATAAAAAAATAGATGAAGAAATAAAACCAATCACACAACATAATAATTTACGTGAAAAACTCTTATAATGAAAAAAAAACCACGGCCGCCAAGGAAAACGAGAGAAAATTTCACTATGTGAAAAATTGTTAGAATCACTCTAGTATTTTTCCCTCACACCCAAAATCCCAATAACACCCAACTTCTCAATAAACCTATTATTTCTCTCACACAAAAAACTGTTTACTTGTAAAGAACTGATTGTTGTGTTTTATAAATAAGTGAACCCAACTTCCCTATATATAGTGATTATTTTTTGTAGGAGAAGTAATCATTTTCATAGCAAAGATTGTTTTAAAGTAAATTAAATTTTTTAAATTTTGCATATGAATTTTCAAAGTAGATAAGTGTCCAAAATATATTTTAGAAATTAAAGTAAATAACCTCACCTTATCCATGTTTTGTCAATTATGTTCCCTCACATATCTTTTATGAAGATTTGCTATTAATAAGTTGAGCTACGTTACTTCACGATAATATGGCAAATTATTAATGAACAAAATCTGATAAACTAAACAAACACGTTGTACAGAACCCGCATGAAATTAATGAGGTATGAGTACTCCATTTTATCAGTATTTGGCTGCAATAATAATAATAATAATAATAATAATAATAATAATAAATTCGTAAAAGCATTTTAACAATGTGTTGTGAAAACTTTCAGTGTGAGAGAGAACTTAGAGAAAACAGAAGAAGGTGAAGAAATTGAGTGTAACTTTTATATTTTGACAGATCCATTAACAAATATGTGAATTTCAAAATTTAATAAATATGAATTTAAAAAATTGAGTGTCTTGAATAAACTTTAGAGTACAAATAATCCCACTTGATGTAAAATTACACAAGGCAACATTAACATAAGATCGGTCGTTTTATTACGTACATCACTCTCTCATGATGTAACATATTAACTGCTTGATCCATTTATTATTATTATTATTTTGAAAAGCTTAATCCATTAATTAGTGACAATAACTAATCATCTCTCAAATTTAAAACAATAAATGCGCAATTCGAGGCATAATATATAAATCGAGAACGTCGACTTGCGCGTGGAAACAAAATTTTTCAAAATTTATGAGCTTATATATATCAAATTGGGAGAGAAATGTTAGATAGCCGCCACATATTTTTATTATAAAAAGTGAGCACAACTAAACTCAGCATATGGATAAATTCATGTATAAAAGTGATTCCCATTGTCATAGAAAGTAGAAAGAATAAGTTAGATAGTCTCATAGAGATGGAAGAACAAAAAGGAAAAGTTTGTGTAACAGGTGGTACAGGTTTCATAGGATCTTGGCTGATCATGAGACTTCTTGATCATGGTTACTCCGTCACAACCACCGTTAGATCGGATCCAGGTATGTATGCTTTCAAGTTCAGGGTTCTTTTTAAATTTAATAGCTAATTATTTTATTTACATCTTTAATGACAAGATTGAGTTTGTTGAATATTATGAAAAATAAGCAGAACACAAGAAAGACCTTAGCTTCCTGACAAATCTACCAGGAGCATCGGAGAGGCTTCAAATCTTTAATGCCGATCTCAATGACCCTGAGAGCTTCGATGAAGCCATTGCTGGATGCGCTGGCGTTATTCATGTGGCCGCTCCTATTGATATTGATGGAAAAGAAACTGAGGAAGTTATGACACAAAGAGCAGTCAATGGAACAATAGGCATCTTAAAATCATGCTTGAAATCTGGAACTGTGAAGCGATTTGTGTACACTTCGAGTGGATCAACAGTTTATTTCAGTGGCAAAGATGTTGATATGCTAGATGAGACATTTTGGAGTGATGAAGATTACATTAGAAAATTGGATATCTGGGGAAAATCGTACGTACTTACTAAGACATTAACTGAAAGGGCAGCTCTTGAGTTTGCAGAAGAACATGGATTGGATCTTGTGACACTAATACCTTCTTTTGTTGTTGGTCCCTTCATTTGTCCTAAATTTGCTGGATCTGTTCGCAGCACGTTGGCCATGGTCTTGGGTACATGCTCTAATTTAATTTGTCGAGATTAATCATGTCTATATGTGTTGCCTTTGATCGACTAATGCTTTGGTAAACATCTCCGCTTATCAGGCAATCGAGAGGAATATAGCATTCTTCTCAACATATCAATGGTGCACATAGATGATGTAGCAAGGGCGCATATTTTTTTACTTGAATATCCTGATGCAAAAGGGAGATACATTTGCTCTTCGGCCAAATTAACTATTCAAGAGATGGCTGAATTTCTTTCTGCAAAACACCCTGAATATCCAATACCAAATGTGGAGTAAGTCCAATTAAGTTCTACCCTTAATTTTCCATTTTCTTTATAATTATCATCTTTTAGTATAATGGAGGAATTTTGCAGTTCTTTATCGGAGATTGAAGGTTATAAATTCTCAGCGTTATCGTCAAAGAAACTCCTGGATACTGGTTTTACATATAAGTATGGGATCGATGAGATGTTTGATGGGGCAATCAAATGCTGCAAAGAAAGAGGCTACCTTTAGTGCAAATAGATGAACTTATATAAGTTCATGTTGTGAAAATGAACAATATTGTGTATCCATGTCTGGCCTTTTTGTTGTTTTATCAGTTAAAAAATGCTTTACTTTTAGATTTGAAATTTATAATTCTTCAGATTTGAAAAGTCTCGAACTGCAGATCGGTCATTGCAACAGATCGATCTTTTAGTGTACCAATTGGTAGAGCCAACTTTAATGGTGGCGGATTTGTTGAAAGAAACTGAGGTTTATCATGAATGGAGCTTCAATTTGTTGTATTGCAAGTTGACAGGAGTGGAGGTGCCGTTTGTTTAACCTTGGTCGCATGATATTTCCTCTGTGCCCGTCAATACGCTATATATACATTGGTTAAGCCAATAGTTTGCTGTAATTGGTTACTGTAATTTGATTCTAAGATCTGCTATGGACGAAGTGTTTGTTCTGTTCAGCAATTTGGTTGTAATGAAATTATTTTCTATGTTTCAAAATAATAATAATGATAATTTCGTTTGACTTATCGATTCATGTGGGTTATCTACAAGACTACACCAGTAGTACTGTTTTACCAATTTATTATCAATATGCAAGAGAAATGCTATATTGACAATGTTACGTTGTTACTTGCACGAATAAAGTGAAACATAAAATTACTTTGTTGCCCTTCATTATTATTAAAAAATAAAAAAGACAACTTGGCTTGTGAACTAAATTTTGTCAAACTAGCATGTGTTTCGTAGTATATCTTTTATGAAGATTTGCAATTGATGAGTTTATGTTATATAATTGTATATGATTATGTTTACAATTTGGTCATTTATGAAGATATACCTGGCTTATAAGATTTGATGCTATATATATAATATGTCAACGTACATGGATGGCAATAGTACCCACAAACTCATAAATCTGTCCAAATTCATCCATCAATTGTCTGCTATGAGTATTTTGGCACTAACAAAAAATCCGGTGGATACCTATAGAGCTGGCAAAATTTGACACGACCCGATTACCCGACACGAACACGACATAAATAAATGGGTATGGGTCGTCAAATTTAACACGATTATTAAATGGGTCAATTTTTTTTTCCGTGTCGGGTTTGGGTTAAAATTCTTGACCCATTTACCCGATCAATGACCCGATTATATTTTCTATTTTAAAATAATTTACATATTCTTATAATTAAAACTCAAATATTAGAGATGATTTTCTTTTTTTTTATTCTTTAAAAGGGTGAATATAAACACAATGTTTTATTTATAAAATTTTACATACACTTAAAGCTTCAATAGTGTAAATGTGTAAAAATTGATAGACATGTATATTTTATAATATTGATATATAATATTATATATATATATATATATATATATATATATATACATATATATAAAATTAAAACTCAATAGTGTACATGTGTAATATATTGGTAGATATGTATATTTTATAATATCGATAAATTATGTATGTATGTATGTATGTATGTATGTATGTATGTATTTATGTACATACGTATGTATGATAGTGTGTAAATATTTGATATAACTTTTGTTCAATATATAGATATTAAACGGGTTATTTTTTTTCCGGGTTTGGCCTCAATATTTTGACACGATTATTAAATGGGTTTGGGTTAAATTTAACACACCACGAACACGATGACTTTTGCTAGATACCTACATGGTTATCCGCCAACCCACAATTTTATTTTAATTATTTTTATAAATTTTAATTTTAAAATTATATTAAAGAATTTAATTATAAAAATACGTAAGTTATGTCGCTAACTTGATTCACATCGTTATCTTCACAACACGTATTTGTTTATTTTTTAAAGACACTTTTGTAACTTTCAATGAGAACAGAGGTGGATACATTGTAGGACCACCAGGGGCTCAAGTAGGGATGGCAATGGGGTGGGGAGGCTTACCTCATTCCCCACCCCATTAAAAATTTCACCTCTACTCCCCAATAAATTTAGTGGGGTGGGGATGGGGAATCCCTACGTGGGGAGTGATTTCCCCATCCCCACCTCATTCCCCATTTATTTATTTATTTTATAGTAGATGCAGATACATTATTTCAATAAATTAAAAATTAAAGATATAAATAAAATCATTACTATATTATAAAATATTTATATTATTTAAAAAAAATCTCCAAATGTTTGAAACAATATCTTAAAATGATATTAAAATTGAAAAATATTTGAAAAGAGCAGTATGTTAAGAGAGAAAAGAAAACATAACAATATTTTACGATTGAATAAAAATTATATTTTAATGTTTTCTTTCAGTTGTAGCCCATTTATATCAAGTAAAAAAAAATTATTAACTAACATTTTAATTGATAAAACAAAAATTATTAAATGAAAATTAGAAAAAATATTTATATATAATAGGAATTGGGGTGGGCGTGAGGTGGGGAGCACAAAACCATACCCCACCCCATTAAGAATTTGGGGATTATTTCCCCCATTCCTCACCCCATTCCCAAAAAATTATTCAAAATTCACCCCATTTGGGGTGGAGCCCCAGTATTTTGTCATCTCTAGGCTCAAGTCCCCACTGGAAAAAAAATTACACTTTTTTGTTTAAAAGAAAAATTAATAAATTTCTAAATAGCCCATGTCAAGTTATTAGATAGTCCCATTCTTTAAAAATCAAACTATTATTTTAATAATTGTAAAGTCATAATTTGACTTAAAAAAAAGCCCACTGCTCGAAATATTTATAATCTTAATTACTGAATCATGAGTGCCACACTTGTAATTAGGGATTACCTTGAACGAAAAGAGCAAGTTCCAAGTAGTTCGTTCTTTATTCTCAAAATCCCAGTGAAGAAAGCAAAAGGAGAATGAGGGTGTGATTTATTTAATTGTTGTGGGGTTGAGTGATTGGGACGTGGGACTGGCAAATGAGTTTGCCTCTACATCAATTTTGCATCAGGTAAACATGTCCTTTTCTTATTTTTTTCAAATTAAGTTAATAATTTAGTATTTTATTCATTTTCACATGTCAACATATCTCTATACAAATTGTAATTGTTCAAGTGGCTAATTCTAGTCCTTTTTTTTTTCAGTGATTTTGTTTATAGCTATTTGTAAATCAATCTTTTTTTAATTGTAATTAATTTATTTTATATAAGTACTCACATATATAATTTTGAAACAAATATGGAAAAGTATTTTAAAAGAAAACCTGTGATGCTGCCATTTCTAGAGAAAGATGAAAGTGGTCTAGAAAAACGAAATAAGTTTGACTTAGAATTGTCAGAATGTCAATATATCTCTATACAAATTGTAATTGCTCAAGTGACTAATTCTAGTCCTTATAGTTTTTTTTCGGTGATTTTGTTTATAGCTATTTGTAAATCAATTTTTTTTAATTGTAATTTATTTATTTTTATATAAGTACTCACATATATAATTTTGAAACAGATATGGAAAAGTATTTTAAAAGAAAACCTGTGATGCTGCCATTTCCAGAGAAAGATGAAAATGGTCTAGAAAAACGAAATAAGTTTGACTTAGAATTGTCAGAACTTCCTTATGATCCTAGACAATGACCCCTAATTTTTTTTTACAATCGAAATATTCGACATGAAGTTCGTTGAGCATATTCATAAAGGGTCCTTGCCAACCTAAATTCCACAATTTTTTATAAGTCTAAATTTAGGCAACAACAACGACAATTGAGTCATGCTCGGTTCAATATATACAAAAATTAGCTAGAATATAGTATATCAAAGAATGATGGATATTGTTTATCTTGTTATCTTTTCACACTAGAAATTGGTGAGCAAGCAAATGGTGAGACATTTACAAAAAATGAGTTCTCAAATTGGAAGAAACCAGAAATATTACAAGAGCATATTGGAGGTCCTAATAGTGCTCACAACAATGCCATGGGCTATTGTGAGGATTTAATGAAACAAAAGCAGCATGTTCGAACATTTTTCAACAAACATTCTGATTAAGATTGGAAAGATTATCGAACTCGCCAGTTTGCATCCATTGATGTTGTTCGGCTTCTTTTAGAATAAGGGCTTACATTTTGTGGTCATAATGAATATGATAATTCAAGTAACCAAGGAAATTATATTCTAACTTTAAGATTTCTTGTCGATCACAATGATGATATCAAAAGAGTTACTTTGAAGAACGCTCCTAGAAACAACATGTTGATTGCACCTTCAATTCAAAAAGACCTTGTGAGGGTTTGTTATATTGAAACTACCAATGCTATTATTAGAGATGTGGGTGATGCATTATTTTCTATTTTGATTGATGAATCCCGTGATGCATCTACGAAGGAGTAGATGGTTGTTGCATTGCGATATGCAGACAAGAATGGATATGTCTTTGAGCGTTTTATAGGTTTTAAGCACGTTACTTGTACTACTGCTATCTCGCTCAAGGAAGCTCTTGATCAGTTATTTTCCAAGTATGGATTGAGTATATCTAGGTTGCGCAGGCAAGGTTATGATGGGGCTAGCAACATGCAAGGCGAGTTCAATGGTCTTAGGACACTTATTATGAATAAGAATGAGTGTGCTTATTATATACATTGTTTTGTCCATCAATTACAGTTAGCTATTGTGGCTGTGGTAAAGAAACACGATCAAATTAATTCTTTCTTCAATGTAATTGCTAATGTTATCAATGTTGTTGGAGCTTCATGTAAACGTCGAGATATTCTTTGAGAGAAGCAATTACTTTCAATTGTTGAAGCACTTGAAAATGATGACTTATCGAGTGGGCAAGGCCAAAATCCAGAGACAACATTGAAACATTTTGGTGATACATGTTGGGGCTCACATTATGGTACATTACTTCATATAATCTGTTTGTTTCCACATATAATTAGTGTGCCTGAGCTGAGATAGTTGCAAAAGATAAGTAAAACTCTAGTGAACAGAGATTTCAAGCAAATTATTTGGTAGAGCTTATGTAATCTTTTGATTTTTTGCTTAGTTTATATTTGATGAGAGATATACTTACACTTTCAAATAAGTTATCACAACCACTTCAAAGAAAGGATGAAGATATTCTAAATGCCATAAAATTGGTTGAAATATGCAAGAAAAACTTGCAAATGATGAAAGATGATGGATGAGATTCTATGCTTTGTGAGGTTTCTTCTTTTTGTTTGAAGCATGAAATTGATGTCCCTAACATGAATGATGTGTTTTTACCAAGGGTTCAATCATGACACAAGGTTCGGGAGATCTCAAACATGTATTATTTTCGAGTTGAGCTATTTTTTGTTATTTTAGATTTGGAACCTTAAGAGCTAAATAATCATTCAATGGGGGTGAATATGAAATTGCTTCTTTGTTTAGCATGTTTAAGTCAAATGACTCATTTGCTACTTTTGATAAGGACAATGGATATGCGTTATAGTACTAAGTTTGCAGGATTGAAAGGAATCGGTGACCTTGCTAAAAGAATGTTTGAGACAAAAAAGATAAGATGTATTCGTTAGTATATTTGTTGGTGAAATTAGCATTAGTTCTTCTAGTTTCTATAGCCACAGTAGAGAGAACATTTTCAACAATAAAATTTGTGAAGAATGAACTTCGGAATCGAATGAGAGATGAATGGATGAATGATAATTTGATCGTTTATGTAGAAAAAGATGTATTTAATAGTATTGATAATGAGTCTATTGCACACACTTTCAAAATATCAAACCTTGTAGAGAACAATTGTAAATGTATTACCAAAAATTTTATATATTCAAGTTTCAGTTTTCACATTTTGCTATTATTTAATTTATCCCCGGTAAATTATTTTTCTAGATCCACCACAGAATGAGAAGACTACCATATTAGTTGAAATTGGTCTATTTTAAATTTGTTAGTTTTGGCTAAAAATCTAAGTAAACATGGCTACTAATCTAATCAAAAGCTCAAGCATAACTTTTAGTGTAGAGTTAATTGTACATTTGCATGCAATAGTAAATATATATTTTTATAGAAATGTTTAGATAATTCTAATTTTTTGGATGTGGTATTATGATCTTGGATGTAGTATTATGATGTGAAATAAATATGCTGCTGCTGCCATTGCTGCGAGCCTATAAGTTACATGCAAAACACACTAATTTCAAATAAATTTGTTGCTACTACCACCGTTGCCATTACAAGCAAAATCCGCTATGGTTTAATAATTGTTAAAACTTGCAGTGGGAAATTTTTTTTTTAAAAAAAAAAAGATTCCGCAGCATGTTGTGGGAGGATTTTGTATTAAATTTTTTAAAGTACGGATTTAGTAATAATAAATCAGCTGTAGCGGTAACCCATTGACATCCTAATTAATGAACAACTTCTAATAAATTATGGGGGTTAAGGTATAATAATTTACTATTAAGGGGTGTGTGCTAGTTTTGATGTTGATGTTAAAAGTAGTACTATTCACAGTTGTATTTAATGGTCCTTATTGATGAATTGAGTTATGGGCTCTTTTCCTAATTAAAAAATTTATCAAAATATGAGTGTTTAAGTCAAACTAGCATTATGTTTCGTAGAATATCTTTTATGAAGATTTGCGATTGATAAGTTGAGATATATAGCTGGCTCATAATAACGTATATATGGTGGACAATTTCTAATAAATTATGTTAGCCATAGTATTATATTTCATCACCCCTCTCACGCGTCAGTTATTTATTTATTGTCAACTCTTTTCGAATAAATTACGTTAGCCATAATATTATATTGAGTCATCTCTCTCACATGTCCCATTTTTATTTACTCATTATCAACGCTTTGCTAATAAATTATGTCAGTGATAATATTAATATTGTATTATCAGTCTCACGTCTCTGTTTTTGTTTATTCATTCTCGAGGGAAAAACAGCTATTTCCTTAAGATTTGAAAAATGGTTAAGAAGACCTTCAAGCTTTCACATCAAGGACATTAAGACTTTTATTATTATTATTATTATTATTATTATTATTATTATTATTATTATTATTATTATTATTATTATTATAACACTTTTTGAATATAGCAATTAAAAAATTAACTTTAAATTTTTAATAAATAAACATATAATATAAATTATTTTATTATTAAAAATATTTAGTATTATTAGTCTACTAGATAGACTAAACTTGGCTACAAATCTAATTAAAAGCTCAAGCATAACCTTTAGTGCAAAGTTAATTGTATATTCGTATGCAATAGAAAAAATATATTTTTATGAAAATGTTTAGATAAACACAATTTTTTGGATGTGGGATTATGGTCCTAGACGTGGTGTTATGATTTGAAAAAAATATGTTACTATTACCGCTACGAGCCTATGAGTTAGGCAAAACCTGCTGATTTGAAATAAATTTATTGCTACTACCGCCGCTGTAGTTTATAGGTAAAATTTATTGTGAATTGCGGGTGAGTTTGGTAATTGTAAAAATCCCCATATGGTAGGTTTTTTTTTTTATAGAAAAAAAGTAAAAACCTACAGTAAGTTGCTAGAGGATTTAGCAACTTAAACTTTTTGTAGGTGCATATTTGGTTAATAACAAAACTGTTGCGGGTGGTACCCATTTTCATCCCTATTAATGAACAACTTCTAATAAATTATAGGGTTTAAGGTATAACAATTTATAATAAAGGGGTGTGTGCTTGATGGATGTTAAAAGTAATATTATTCACTATTGTATTTAAATATTTAATGGTCCTTAATGATAAACTGAGTTTTGGGCTTTTTTTCTAATTAAAAAATCTATGAAAATACGAGTACTTAAGTCAAACTAGCATTATGTTTTGTAGCAGATCTTTCCATGAAGATTTGCGATTGATATTTTGAGATATATAGCAGGCTTATAAGGTCTGATACTATATAAATAACATATATATAATGAACAATTTCAAATAAATTACGTTAGCCATAATATTACATTGAATCATCGCTCTCACGTGTCCTTTTTTTGTATATTTATTGATTATCAACACTTTTCTAATGAATTATATTAGCCATAATATTATATGAGTGATGACACAGTCACAAATTTTAATACAAAATTATTTTGTACAAATTAATTTGATATTAATTTATTGGTTGAATAAAAATACAAAATAATAAAAACAAATCATATGGAGCAAGAGATATTTAATCCAACTAATTAAATCATGACACATCAGTTTGTACAAAAAAAAAAAATACAAAAGTTTGTAGGTATATTATTACTCATATTACATTGTATCATCGCTCTCACGTGTCCATTCTTATTTATTCATCCTAAAGGGAAAAAAACAGCTACTCCATTAAGATTTAGGGAGATGGTTACGAGGACCTTCAAGTTGATTTAGGAATATAAAGAAACTTATTATTATTATTATTATTATTATTATTATTATTATTATTATTATTATTATTATTATTATTATTATTATTATTATTATACCCTTTGAACATAGCAATTAAAAAAATTGACTTTAAAATTTTTTAATAAATAAACACAAAATATAAATAATTTAGACTATCTAGTAAATTAATAATATTAAATTATTTTTAAAAATAAAATTAATTAATTATAATAATTTCTTAAAATGCAAATTATTGCATTTATAATAATATATTTACATTTATTATAAAGATTCTAAATAAAGTTTTGGGTTAAATAGATTTTATAATTAATAAAAAGTATTTCATGTATTGATAATATTAAAAATATTTTATATAATTTCCAAAATAATTTAAATTTTTATATTTATTTAATATTATGTTTCTATTTGATTTAATATAATAAAATATTTCTAATGGACTACGGATTATGCAAACATTTTTTAATTCTGAAGCTATTTTAAAATGTATACATTATGATATATTTTAATGGCGTACTTCTATTTATTATAATACATTGGAGTCGGTTTTTTTGGATTGACAGATCTATAAATTATTATGGTCAAAAGGAAATCTCGGTATCGTTTCTTGAAAACTTGGGAATCTGCGTGATTATTTTCTTAAACTTTAAAAGTGTAGTTGTCCTTTTCCAACTATGATATTATAATATTGTATCATCCCTCTCACGTGTCTATTTCCATTTATTTTGATATCACTCTTTTCTTAAAATTATGAAGATGCCTCATTATACACCATTTCTTCTTCTTCTTTTTTTGTTTAAGGTGATCATTAAAAAATATTAAACTAAAAGGTAATAGTTTTTCATTTTTTTTCCAAAAATACTAAATAGAACAAAGGCTGACAGGGCCTAACTAAAATTACGGACACCGGCTGTTCTAACAAAAACACAAAGCCTAGGCTCTTGAAGAGTGGTGATATTTAACGCCTCATTATATCTCATCAACCCTCATTTTTCAATTAACCCATTAAAGTTTTAAACTGATCTTTATTTCTCAACATATCTCATCTAATTTCAAACTTACCCTTATTATACTTTTTTATCTTTTTTACAAGCACCCGTTATGTAAAACTTATTAAATCTATTTTAAAAAGGAAAAAAATTCATAATCATTATAATCTTTCTCTTTCTTTTTAAAGGTTTCATCCACTGTTGTCATAACCATAGAAAAGATTTGATACTTTTCCATTATCTTGTGCGAGTATTGCAAATTAATCTTTTTGATAGTTACAAAAGTACAATATATAATATTTAAGAAGAGATAATAGTTTAAAAAATTAAAAGAAACTGGGGTTTAAGAAATTGGATTAGCCAAATTAGACATTAATAAAAAGGATGAGGCTATTTAAACCCACCAATTTCCTCTTTACACCCTCATTCTAATTAAGAATTTTATTATCTAAATAATTTTTAATAAAATTACTTAATTAACCTTTCTTCTCCTTATCTCAATTTCATAAATTCTCATAAACTCATTCATATATATTCTCTTAGTTGCAAATTATTGATATTACAAACTAAGAGAAACAAAATCTACTATTTAAAATTGAACATCAAGAAATTTTTATTAGTCATGAAAGTTAATAAATATCAAGAAATTAATTTTTGCCAAACACAAAAGTTCATAAATATAAAAAAAAAATCTCATATACAGAAAACATGAAATAGGGATCATGATCTACTAAGAAATGCTAAAAATATGAATTTAAAAGAGAGTAGAATTGAGTATTTAGTTTACAGAATATGAGAGAAGAGAGAATATGCAATTCTAAAGTATAGAGAGAAAGAGATAAGTGAAGGATAATTTTGAGATCTTCAAATTTTTAATTTTTAACAACAAATTCATTTCTTAAATTTGGGTGTGGAAAGGAATTTAGTGGGTTTAAATAGCCCTACCCTAATAAAAATTGTCATGCAGGTCCACTTAAAAACTATTTATCCTTATAAGTCATTTCATATAAAGATAAAGTAGGTATTAGCATAAAAATAATTAGTGGGAATTGGTGAGATATATTGAGGAGGTCAAATATCACAATTCCTTTTAAAAAGTCTAACGCTTATTGAGCTATGCTGGACTCAAGATTTTTCCTAGTTCAACAATTATTTTATATATATATATATATATATATATACACACACACACATACATACATAAAAGAAAAAGAAGCCCCTTCTTTGATGAATGGTGGTGGTGTTTTATTTACTTTTCGTGTTCAAGATGGGTCGCTGTGAAATGATTGTGGTGAACGATTTCAGAAATGAAGGTGCCGACAAGTTGGTTTGGTGGCTGCTGACTATTGGGTGGTAGGTGGGAGGAGATGAATAGGAAGAGTAAGGTTTGTTGGGAGTGTGACACCTGCCTCATAATAAACTAAACTCTTATTATTATGCAAAACAAATACACAGAGACAAGGCAAGTAAAAAAGCTCACAAATTCTAAAGGATTACAATAGGACGTAGAAAATTAATTCACAACCTATTGATATTCTATAAGAGATATATGGTTTTCTAACTCACCAAATCTCACCAATTAAGAGGATTATAAAGGAATATAAATATTCACCACCCAATGATATCATACAAGAGATACAAGACTTATCAACTCATCATTTTAAAGAATCTACCAAAGAGATACAGAGTTATATGAAGATGCTTTAACAAGAGTACTCTTCAAAGTTACATTCTCAAAATCATCATTCTTGTCAATTTGAATTCAAATTAAACTTGAATTAAATATCTTAGCTGTCATGAGGTGGAAGAGAACAAAGGAAAACACAATTTAACTTCAAGGTCTATTTTATCCGCAAATTTATATAGTTAACACTCATTTAATCATAACTTAATGTAGCAAACTCCAAATCAAACAGTGTAAAATTCATTAAATTCCTGAATCAAAGAGCTTTCTAATAAAATGAAGCTTGTTAGTAAGATCTCGATGCATTGATGCCAATAAATTTAGAACTTTTGGCCTTGTGGAGAATTCCTCATAGCTGTGACCTTTGTTGACAAAATCTTGAATATCAGTAAGAAGAGAAATCCGAATTTGATTCCATAGAGCTCCTTAGAAAATAAAAAAAAAATTTATATTTTCAACCATATATAATGAATATTTTAATTACCTCCAGAAAAATATAGTCAAATCGAATAAGTGAAGCCACAATATAGGGATATGCATGTTCCTTTTGGACATTTTGTAACTTTATGTTTTTATATGATTTAATTTTTTTTAAAGCATGTAGTTTAATTGGTTCTTGTTAAGTTACATCATTTATAATTTATATCAACCCAAAAATAGTTTTTTGATATAGCTCAATTATTAGTTGTTAAATAATTAGAGGGTTATGAGAATTTTCAGTGAGCTGTAAGTTACAAATAATACAACTTAGCAGGTGCTTGAATTTTCAGGGTGGTTTCTACGAAGTTTTATTTTTTATTATTTTTTATTATATAATTGCTGAGCCCAAACTTTTTGATAAAGTCATAGGCCGAGCATAGCCAAGGTCGAGCTTGACCATGTGAAGCCCAAGCTCGGCCCTTGGGCCTGAAAGTCAGGCTAAAGCTCTATTGAATTAGGCCAGTTTAGCCTTTTTTCTGTCATCTCCAAGTAAGATCAAACCCAATTTATCTTGATTTTAATCGTTTTTCGATAGGCAGGAAAAATTCTGGCCAGTCGTCGCGTTATTAAAAATACCACGTTGCCCGTTACTATTTCATAATGTATATTAAACAGCATTAATATTTAAAATAACAACAAATACTATAAATAATTTATTATTTTTATGGAAAAAATCAATATTAAAAATGAAACACAAGATTGGTCACTTTCTAGTAGCCTTGAGCCCTTGACAGGCATAAACATGAAAATAGCATGTAATATATATAAAAAATTAAAAACCTTAAACATGCTTTGGTAAATCAAGATGTTGCAAATCAGTAATAAGTTATAATAACTAAATACGAGTACTTTACTGGCCCAATACAAATTGAATGACTCACAATGAATCTAACTCAATAATCAGCAGAGACAAACCAATCTTTCTACTGAGCAGAAAACCAAAGTATAAGACTTCTGCCATAGCATCAACATAATTAGAGTACACACCAACATCCACTGCTGTCACCATAACTAATCCTTCGTGATTTCATGCCACAGCTGCATAACCAACAATCCCATGCTGAGTATTCACAACAATCCCATGCTGAATATTCACAGTAGCATCGATTTTAAGTTTAAAACATCCAACTAATGGAGGCTCCCATGGCATAGATTTCGAAATTGGACACTTTAAAACTGTTCTCAAAGATCTCTTGTAGCCATTTACAACAAAATCCCAGCAACAATGCCCTTATACAAAGCCCAATTATTTGAACGCTAAATTCCCTATATAATCAAAACCAACAAATTCAACCATCTAAGTATAGAAAAAATTTTACAATGAAGGAATCTTTTACTTTATTAGAGTAAGGACAAATTAAAGACAAAAATATATCTTATCAAAAAAAAAAGAAGACAAAAATATATACTTTAATGCAGTGAATTTTGTCTTGCGCTATATTAGAATCTATGTTATTTTATCTTTAACCTTATCCATTACTTTATTAAAGTAAGAGATTCCGTTGTTATGGATGCAAGATATGTGAATTAAAAAAAAAAAAACTTAAGAACCCAAAAAAAAAGGTTTCTAATTAGTTTCCCATTAAATTTATTAAAACGATCCTTATAAATTTATAAATCTATAAAATTTAAACTTTACTAGAATTATTAAAGTTTACACTTTAACTAAAAATAATGATAGCCCATCACCCAAAACATTTTTCTATTCTAAAATATAGGATTAATTCTTTTAGTTTCCATAATAATAGTAGAGCAAACACTTCAAGAACGAAGTTTGTCAAGAATCATCTTTGGAATGATAGTTCAATTGTTTATGTAAGAAATAATATATTTAATAACATTGATAATAAGTTTATTGCATAATATTTTCAAAATATGAATATGTGTCGAGCACAATTATAAATTTAGTAACAAACATTTTATATATTCAAAATTTTAGATTTTAAATTTTGCTATTATCGAATTTAGCCCTCATAAATTATTTTTCTAGTTCCGCCACTGGATGTGATATGTTTTGGTTCTGGTATCGTATAAAAATTTATAGACTTCAATCACATTTAAAAATTAAGATAAATACTTGTTTAGTCTTTATATTTTGACTTAAGTGTCTATTTAATCCTTATATTTACAAAAATGCATCAAAACGGCCCTATAGTTAAATACTTTACATTCTTACTTTTTTCTTTGTTCCTTAAATGCAACAACAATCCTGACATTAATAAATTTATCTATAAAAAAGTTAATTTTCAAATTAATAAATAATTATTTACTAACAAATTAACTAATAAATATCAGTGTGGAATTACTAATATTTTTTGTACTTGTACGACAATCTTAATAATAATTATTTATAAATAACTAATACAACTAATTTAAAGCAATATTAATTAATATCTTACAACAATCTTACTAATAATTATTTTACAAAAAGTAATTTATCAAATTAATCCTAAAAATAAAATAATAATATAAAATTTTGTACAAGATTTTTATGTTACATACTTTTAAGGTTAATTTGATGAATTGCCATTTTTTTTTATTAATATGAGTGTAATATTTTAACAATAGAGGTATCTTGAGATATTTCTTTAAATGCAAGGATTAAACGAGCATTTAACTCAAAATATAAGGACTAGATGGATATTTACCTTAAAAATTAGTTCGAAAGTTAAAGGTTGTCTTTAGTTTAGTTTATATGATCAATTTTGTTACAATCTTATACTATTAATCACCCACTTGCAGTGCACCATTCAGTATTCAAGTGCTTTATTTTTTTAATTTTTGTTGTTGAATAAGTTTTTGTTTCTAAGAAAAAGAAAACAGGACATGCGTGAGAGCGGAATGAGAATAGGAGATAATATAATATTTAGAGTAATGATAGAGATAATATAATATTTAGAGTAATGATAGAGCCACAAAACTTTGTATAAATAAGTGTCTACAAACTGATGTGGTATAAAGAGATTGATTGTATAAAACTATCACGAGCCCACATAATCAAAAACTAGTTTTTATCAAAATTTTCAATGAAACTCTTCTTGTCATATCAACTTGTACACATTAACTATTTGTAACTCTATTATTAGTGTAATATTTATATTGAAAACATATTTAATAGAAATCCTTCATCAATATACAAAATAACAACAATATTATATCCCATGTATATTTATATGAGTGATGATATAATTACAAACTCTTATACAAATTTATCTCGTACAAACTGATTTGGCATTAATTTTATTAGTTGAATGAAAATACAAAATAATAAAATAAATCATGTGGTCCAAGAGATATTTAATTCAACCAATTATATCATAATATATCAGTTTGTATAAATTTATAAAAGAATTTATAACTATATTATTATTCTATTTATATCTCTCAACGTTTGAAGTGCAGATCTCTATAAAAGATTTCAACTCTAAAGGAAATGTGTTACAAAACTTCACATTTTTCTATTGATTCTTATAAAATTGTAACTCTTTCAGCTCGCCCCCACACGAGACACGCACAAAGTAGAGTAGCTAGTACTCTTGCTTTACGCCCAATCCATCTAATTTCATCTCTCTTGTGGCCATATGCACGTGGTCTCCACGCACTAATATCTACTTAATACTAATACAAAGTTGATATTTTCTTGTCACCCCCCCCCAAGAAAAAGAGCAGTAAGAGTAATAATTAGGGGTGGCCAAACGGTTCGGTTTTTCTCGAACCGAATCAAACTGAAAAATTGCAGTTCGGTTTTAAGCATAAAAACCGAATGGTTTAGAAATTTATGAACCGGTTGGTTTGTATTTGGTTCGGCTCGAAACCGAACCAAACCGACAAACCGATCGGTTCTTTCACTTAATACTAAATAAATTTTAAAATAAAAAACATAAATAAGTAAAATATAAATCTAAGGCCTAAAATCTCTCACACACTCCAACACAACACACCATCTTTCTCACACCAGCCGACACACACACACCTCTGCACTTCCACTTCATCTTTCACACACACACACACACACACCTCACCATCTCTCTCACTTTTGCCGACACACACCCCCTACCCACCACCATCACTTATTAGTCAGCTTGTCTTCGTCGCCATTGCGGTTGTGTCAGCTTGTCGTCGTCGCCGTAGCTAGCCTGTCGCAGTTCGTCCCGTTGCCCTCATGTTAGCCTTGCCTCCTGTTTGTCACGCTTCTGTCGTCGGTAGCCTTCCGATGCTATATCGCCGGTGGAGTTGTGCAACATGTAATGAGTTTTTATTTATTTATTTATTGATTATTTCTTAAATTAAATTGATTTTGATGGAAAGATTTGGAAGCAAATGGAAGTTCATGGAGGGGCTGTTGTTTTTAATTGAATCGATTTTAAGTATGCTCAATAATCCATTTCACACCTCTTTTCCTTAATTTTGTGAGTTGGACTTCATAGATTTGAGTCTAATTTGTTGGGTATTTTATAAATAAATGGTTGAATGAATCAAGATTTGTTTATTTTCTTCTGGTTTTATTCACTTAGATGTCTAATTATTAGAATTCAATACAACCTTCGATCTAAAATTAATGAGCAGTAGTCACCAACAAAAGGGCTTCATGATCCAGATCTAAGCTAATTAAAACCAAATCACCCTGAACCGAACCAAAATTTTTTGGTTCGGTTTGGTTCAGTTTTTAAATTCGGTTCATATTCGGTTCCAAATTTAAAGAACCAATCGGTTTCAATTTGGTTTGGGTCTTCGCCTAAACCGAACCGAACTGGATAATGCCCAGCCGTAGTAATAATAATCCCAAGTCCAAAATCAAGTAAGTCCAAACACTAATACAATACTGATACTAAGTAAGCCCACGTGCCATCTTCTTCAGAGCAAAATTGTCCAGCAAAACAGACTTGGAAACCCCCTCTAGTAGGGTGTTTCAAAGTTAATGTAGATGCAGCAACAAAGATACAGAATCAGGTGGCTGGTTTGGGATTAGTAATTAGAAATTCTAAAGGAAAGTTTATAGTTGCAGCCCAAAAAAGGGAGATTTTTTTGGGGATGTTCTTGATGTAGAAGCAACTGCAATTCAACTGGGAATTGCAGCTGCAGAAGCAGCTAGATGCAGGCCAGTGATAATTGAATCTGACTCTCAAGAAGCTGTAGACTTGGTTACAGGGAGAAAATGCAGCAAAACTGAGATATTCTGGGCCATTTCAGACATTAAAGAAGGTTTGAAAAGGCTAAACAATGCCACTTTGCAGCACATTTCAAGGCTTGGCAATGACATGGCCCATTCAATTGCTAAAATGGCATTAAGCAATGTAGAATCAGAAATATGGACAAATGTTTGTCCACCTCATCTTATGTATCTTTTCCAGTGTTAATCCAATGAAAGCTAATCTTTTCTTTCAAAAAAAAAAAAAAAGAGTAAGCCCACACTAGTATTATTGATTGTAATAAATAATAATAATAACAGAAATAATAACATAATAATAAAATTAATGACCAATTAAAAAAATAACCAATAACCATAATAATACAATCAAAATAATATTAATAATTACTCACTTGATTCTCGGGTATCGCAACCCTCTCCCCCTTAAATGATTTTCATCCTCAAAATTCTATAATTTGTCAGTCGAACAATTGGGGTATTACATTAACTCAAAAGGAAAAAGTATTTTGCCGTAAGAGAAGACTTTAGGGGAACTAAATTCAGATATGTTATTATTCTTTTAATTATTTGATTAGCAATTTGATTTTAAAAACTTGAACAATGATTTTAAAATCAATTTTTGGAAAATCTATGGTAGATTTATAATAATCAAAATAACTTACGGTGTTGACATGGTGGATATATTAGTTATAATAAAGGGATGGTGGATTAAATACTTAACAGAATTGTTAACATTAATTTTGAGTTCTGACAGTAAATTTGAACAGTAAATAAAGAGGTAGCGTTTGCGAATCGTGAGTCTAGAGTCACACAAAATTGTGTGTTTTAGACTTTTAGTGATTTATAAGGTAAAATATAAATGAAGAAATCTTGGCCCTAAAATATCTTATTTGCCATGTGTCAACGGATCCTTAAGAGATTAAGAAAAATGAGATTACGAGAGGATATTTTGACTAGTTTGGGATTTCGGTGGCTGATTAAATAAGTTGTTTTTGTTGTAAGAATGAAATAAGTTGCTAACTAAAAAAATTTAGGTGTTTGGTAAATTGTGTGATTGTGGATACTGTAAGTTTGAAAAGTAGTGCAAATGCTTATGATAAATTTTATTACTGTTGAAAAGTCAAGCATGCTTGCATAATCTAGCTAGAATGCAAATTTCAAGCACACCAATGTTGAGCTAGCCTGATCCAATTGCATGTGCTAGCATGATCTCTTCACCAAAAGTCACACCAAAGCCATTAAAATTGAAAATGGCCAAAGTTTTTTTTTTCCTGCATTCATATTGTAAACTTTGCCTATAATTAGAGGAGTAGAATGCATTTGTAAAGTATCCAAAGTTTGTGAGATTTACAAGTGAGTTTTGGTAGAGAAATTTCTTAGGTGTTAAGGGAATTTGGGTGTATTGGGTATTAGGTATTTGAGAGTTTTTCCACTTTTGTAAAGCCTCATTATTAGTACAATTATCTTCCAGTCTTTACCCGTGGACGTAGGCTTTACGTCGAACCACGTAAAATTTATTGTGTTTTTTTGCTTTGCATTTGTTTATACCACATTTATATTTCTCCAGAAGTTATAGTCATTGTAATATTGGTAATTGCTCAACCTTGTGCTTCCGCAACAATTAGTATCAGAGCCGAAGGTTCGTGTTTGGGGCATACGGTACTGTTCACTTATACGCATTGTTCACATATACGAACTATTCACAGATATGATATTGTTCACATATACGGTACTGTTAATTGATACAGTGGAGACGGTCATTTATACTTAGGAGACAATCTATTATAAGTAGTGTGTATTTTTACATGTCTAGGAAAGTTATGTCAATAAGACGATAGGAGCCTAAGGAGTCTGGGTTTTAAGTGGGACCGTTGTGACCCTCCATTCTCCTAGGAATTTTCCTGGTGCATTTATTCACTCGAAATAAACATCATAGAGGTTGTTTTTCAAGTGTAAATAGTTGTTGAAGACATTGATCATTTGAGTTAAAAAGGATGGCAGAGGCATTGTCGTTGTCTTCATTTGCGAGGACTGCAGTGACTAATGCAAAGTTTGAAGTGGAGAAATTCGATGGTACCAATAATTTTGGTATGTGACAATGTGAGGTGTTAGATGTCTTATGTCAGCAAGAGTTAGACGTTGCTCTTGAAGAAAAGCTTGACATGATGGATGACAATGAGTAGATAAAGATCAATAGACAGACATGTGGTACTATTCACCTATATATGGTTAAAGATCAGAAATACTCTGTCATGAGGGAGACATCAGCAAAGAAATTATGGGAGACACTGGAAGAAAAATATATGAAGAAAAGCCTTGAAAATAGGCTTTATATGAAGAAGAAACTCTATTGTTTCACATATACACCTGGCATATCAATGAATGATCATGGAACTCATTTAACAAAATATTAGCAGATTGGCTAAATTTGGATGAGAAATTTGAAGATGAAGATAAAACACTATTGTTGTTGAATTCCCTTCCTGATGAATATGATCATCTCACCATTACTTTGCTTCATGGGAAGGACAACGTCATATTCGATGATGTATGCAGTGTATTGTACAACTCTAAGACTAGAAAGAAAGACAGAAAGGATTATAGAGATACAGTTGCAGAAGCATTAACAGCGAGAGGTCGTTCACAAAGCCGTAAACCTGGAAAAAGAAGCAAGTCTAAAGGGAGGTTTGCCAAAGATGAATGTGCTTTTTGTCGCGAGAAAGGGCATTGGAAAAAGAATTGTCCTAAGTTACAAAAGGGCAAGACTACTTCTGATACATGTGTAGTAGAGCATGATGAGGAGTCAGACTTTAGTCTGGTTGGCACGACATTGACATGTCACCCAGATGAGTGGATTTTGGATTCGAGTTGTACTTATGATATGTGTCCTAATAAGGGCTGGTTTTCTAGCTTCAAAGAGCTAGACAGTGGAGTTATTTTTATGGGCAATGACAATGCCTGTAAAACCATTGGAATATGTATAATCCAATTAAAGAATCATGATGGCTCAATCCAAGTCTTGATGGATGTTCGCTATGTACCAAACTTGAAGAAAAATCTCATATTGTTAGGAGTTCTAGAATCTAAAGGGCTCACAATCACTTTGTGAGATGGATTGTTGAAAGTTGTAGTTGGGGTGCTGACAGTGATGAAAGGCACAAGAATAAATAACTTGTACTATTTCCAAGGAAGTACAATTATTGGATCAGCATCAACAGTTTCGAGAAAAGATGCAGATTCAGAAGCAACTAAGTTGTGGCATATGCATTTGGGACATGCTGGTGAAAAAACATTGCAAACTTTGGTGAAACAAGGCTTATTAAAAGGTACAAATTCTTGCAAATTAGAATTTTGTGAACATTGTGTTCTGGGCAAGCAGACAAACGTAAAGTTTAGTTCAACAATTCACGATACAAAAAGAATTCTGGACTATGTTCACACTGATGTGTGGGGACTTACCAAAACAGCTTCTTTGGAAGGTATGCACTATTTTGTTACTTTTGTTGATGATTATTCAAGAAAAGTGTTGGTGTATTTGATGAAGAATAAGAATGAAGTTTGGGCATATTTTTGAAATGGAAGAAGATCGTCGAGAATCAGACTGGTAGAAAGGTCAAAAGACTTTGCTCAAACAATGGTGGTGAGTATAAGAATGATCCATTTCTATAAATATGCCAAGATGAGGGCATTGTCCGACACTTCACTGTTCGAGATACACCACAACAGAATGGGGTGGCAAAACGCATGAATCAGATTATACTGGAGAAAGTTCTGTGTATGTTGTCCAATACTGGATTGGGCAAAGAGTTTTAGGCTGAAGCAGTTGTATATGCGTGCCATCTGATCAACCATTTGCCATCAACTGCAATTGAGGGCAAAACACCCATGGAGATGTGGACTGGTAAACCTGCTACTGATTATGATTCTCTACATGTTTTTGGTTCCACTGCTTATTATCATGTAAAGGAATCTAAGTTAGACCCAAGAGTAAAGAAAGCATTGTTCATGGGTATAATTGGTGGAGTAAAAGGATATCATCTCTTGTGTCCTGTTACGAAAACAATTATTTTCATTAGAGATGTAACTTTTGATGAATCAGCCATGTTGAAACAAAAAGATTCTCAAGAGGATGACAAGACCAGTAGCATTTTACAGCAGGTGGAGTTTAAAAAGGTCAAAGTCAATCTAGCTGGTGTCGATGAGACAGATACTGATTCTCCATCGATCGATGATGAAGAAGAGGCTCTGACCCAGGAACCTTTACATCAACAAGATTCAATTGCATATAGAAGGCCACACAGAGAGATTCGCAGACCTGCTTGCTTTGTTGATACGGTGGCCTATGCACTTCCAATTGTAGATGATGATATTCCTTCCACTTACAGAGAAACAGTAAGTAACCCAAAAAGTATACAGTGAAAGAGAGTAATGGATGAAGAAATGCATTCTTTTCATGAAAATAAAACTTAGGAGTTAGTTACACAACCCAAGGAAAATAAGGCAATTGGGTGCAAATGGGTATATACAAAAAAGGAAGGATTTCCTCATAAAAATGAAATTCGATACAAGGCTAGATTGGTAGCGAAGGATTACACTCAGAAGGAAGGAATAAACTACAATGAGGTATTTTCTCCAGTTTTGAAACACTCGTTTATTCGAATTTTGCTAGCCATGGTTGCACAATTTGATATTAAACTACTTTAACTTGATGAAAAAACTGTATTTTTACATGGTGAATTGGTAGAGGAAATCTACATGACTCAGCCAAATGAATGCAAGGTTGCTGAAAAAGAAAATTGGGTTTGCAAATTGACAAAGTCACTTTATGAATTGAAACAATCTCTGAGACAGTGGTATAAGCGATTTGATCGATTTATGAAAGGGCAAAGGTACACAAAAAATAAATTTGATCATTGTGTATATTTTCGCAAGTTATAAGAGTGATCCTTCATATATTTGCTCTTATATGTCGATGATATGCTAATAGCATCCAAGAGTAAAAATGAGATTGAGAAGTTAAAGACTCAACTCAATCAAGAATTTGAGATGAAAGATCTAGGTGAAGCTAAGAAGATTCTTGGAATAGAAATATGCAGAGATAGAGCTCGTGGAAAAATCAGCTTATCTCAGAAGTAATATTTGAAGAAGGTACTATAACAGCTTGGCATGACTGAGCAGACAAAACCTGTAAGTACCCTCATTTCAAGCTTTCTGCACAATTATCTCCTTCGACAGATGCAAAACAAGAGTACATGTTACAAGTTCCGTATTCAAATGCAGTGGGTAGCTTGATGTATGCAATGGTGTGTACAAGGCCTCACATTTCACATGCAGTTGGTATAGTGAGCATATATATGCATAATCCTGGTAAAGGACATTGGCAATCTGTAAAATGGATTCTACAGTACATTCAGAAGACCGTGGATGTTGGTTTACTATTTGAGCGAAATGATACACTTGGTCAAAGTGTGATTGGGTACATTGATTCTGATTATATTGGTGATTTGGACAAATGATGGTCAACCACCAGATATGTATTTACTTTTCCTAGAGGGCCAATCAGTTGGAAGTCTAAACTACAGTCTACAGTTGCACTGTCGACCACAGAGGCCAAATACATGGCAATTATAGAGGCTGTTAAATAGGCTATTTGGTTACAAGGCTTGCTTGAAAACTTGGGATTAGTACAAGAGCATATTAATGTATATTGCGACAGTCAAAGTGCTATTCATTTAACAAAGAACCTAATTTATCATGCGCGTACGAAGCACATCGACGTACGATTTAACTTTGTGCGGGAAATTATTGATGAGGGAAAGATTCTACTTCAGAAAATCAAGACTGCAGAATCCCCGATCAAGTTTGAGTATTGTCTAAACTTGATCAATATCCTACACGTTTGAAAGCAGTCAGAGAAAACAGAGATTGGAGGATGGTTTGTTGATAGTCAGCTCAAATTTACTAAATTTTCGCCGAGGTGGAGAATTATTGAAAAGTCAAGCATGCTGATATGTGCTCAAGATGTATCGGGCTCAAGTTTCTTTTTATGGTTATTGTCTTAGTCAGAATAAAATATAGTGGTGGGTACATGTATGTAGAGGCGATTGTGCACGTTTCCATTTTAATTTTTCATGCTCTTATTTTCAAGCGATTTTTCCTCCTTTGTAGTTTTCAATTTCTTGGTATGCGTACAGGTCTATTTAAGAGACCTTATTGAACTTGTACTGGGAGATTTTTTTTTTTTTTGGAGAATGAAAATTGTCTTTTCCCTTATGATCAATTCATATTCCTTCTCTGTTTCTCTGACTTTTCTTTTTGAACTGAAAATTACTTATCAAGTGGTATCAAAGCATCCAACGATCCATGGCCACACGCAATAAATCCAACACTGAATTTCGTGAAGAGGTTCAAGAAATCCAATTTTGACCAAGTTCACGCCACTCTTCAAATGATCCTTATCGGACTTCAATCTTTATGTCTCCAACACACTTCCCAGGAAAGGGAGATCAACCCATTCGCCATAGCTCACATCCCTTCACACCAGCCTACCTCACTTTCCACCTCCAAACCAGATCGGTCCTATACACAGCTCAAACTTCCTTTTCCAAAGTTTGGTGGTGCTGATCCTGCTAGATGGATTTACAAAGCCGAACAATACTTTGATTTCCAAACATTGCTTCAGAACAACAAGTCCAATTGGCCTCTTTCCATCTCGAAGGAATAGCACTCCAATGGCATCGCTGGCTAGCCAAGTTCAAAGGACCACAGACTTGGACTGAATATACTAAAGCTATATTGCTCTGTTTTGGTCCAACGGATTAGGAGGATCCTTCAGAAGCTTTAACACGCCTAAAACAAACTTCCTCGATGACTGAGTATCAGGATGTTTTTGAAAAGCTTTCTCATCAAATCACTGGCTTACCTGAAACTTTTTTAAGTGGATGTTTCATTGTAGGTCTTCATGATGAAATCCGACTCGATGTCAAGATTAAACAGCCTCGTACCTTGGCTAACGCCATTGGTGTGGCAAGATTGATTGAGGAGCGAAATTCTCTCCACCGCTGCACTGAACACTTTTCTCAACCATCACTTGTTTCCATGATGCAACAACCAATTCTAAATAGTTCTGTTGGGATCTTGGGCCCCCCTCCTAAGGCAAACCAAACAGCCAATGCCACCACTCCTATCCAGCGGTTGACTAACCAAGAAGCACGGGCTCGACGTGAAAAAGGGCTATGTTATTATTGTGACCAGAAATTTGTCCCTGGCCATCACTGCCAAATGCCACAACTATTCATGATTGAAAGATCCTCCACCATTCACACCACCCTATACTGGTTAAGTGAATGGGGCACTTTGACCTTTTAGACAAGGTGATTCCGAGGGGTGGGGAATGATATGTGCTCAAGATGCATGAGGCTCAAGTTTCTTTTGATGGTTATTGTCTTAGTCAGAATAAAATATAGTGGTGGGTGCATGTATGTAGTGGCGATTGTGCACGTTTCCATTTTAATTGTTCATGCTCCTATTTTCAAGCGATTTTTCCTCCTTTATAGTTTTCAATTTCTTGGTATGCGTACAAGTCTATTTAAGAGACCTTATTGAACTTGTACTGGGAGATTTTTTTTTTGGAGAATGAAAATTGTCTTTTCCCTTCCAATCAATTCATATTCCTTTTCTGTTTCTTTGACTTTTCTTTCTGAATTGAAAATTACTTATCACATGCTTGCATGAGCCAGCTAGCATGCAAATTTCAAGCACACCAATGTTGAGCTAGTGTGATCCAATTGCATATGTTAGCATGATCTCTTCACCAAAAGTCACAACAAAGCCATTAAAATTGAAAATGGTCAAAGTTTTTTTCATGCATTCATATTGTAAGCTTTGCCTATAAATAAAGGAGTAGAATGCATTTGTAAAGCATCCAAATTTTGTGAGATTTCCGAGTGAGTTTTGGTAGAGAAATTCCTTAGGTCTTAAGGGAAATTGGTTGTATTGGGTATTGGGTTTTTGAGAGTTTTTCCACTTTTGTAAAGTCTCATTATTAATAAAATTATCTTACAGTCTTTGCCCGTGGACGTAGGCTTTACGCCGAACCACGTAAAATTTATTGTGTTTTTTTCTTTGCATTTGTTTACACCACATTTATATTTCTCTAGAAGTTATAGTCACTGTAATATTGATAATTGCTCAACCTTGTACTTCCGCAACAATTACGAAAGTGTTGTTTTATTATATAATGATCAAAATATAAATAAGTTTAAATTGATTTTTATTTTTTATAGTTTGTTTAATAAATTATTTAGATATATCTTTTTTCTTTACAAAACACGTAAAATTACATAAAAGTGGGAAAATCTCAATTAAATAAAATCAAAGTAGGTATAACAAAAAGCGGGCTTAGACAGACTTTTTTAAGCTCAGGTTGAAGCCCACTTTATGATAAATGCTTGAGTTTTTATTTATTTTTTTAATTTTTTATATTATTATAAATTTAAATGAGTTGATAATTAACAAGTTGTTATAATCATAAATAAATTAAAGAAAATGAATATTTCAAAGTAAAATAATAGATAAAACAAATAAAAACTTAAAAATTTAATTTTATTAATACTAAATTCTCTAATTCAAGCACTCTCTTAATGAATTAACGCATAAGGGAGAATTTAGTATTATAATTTTAGCTTTTCTGAATCATCCTTAATTTATAAATTAAAAATTTAAATTTTTTATTTGTTATTTTTTCAATTTTAATTATATTATTCTAATATATAAATTTATTTTTCTAAAAAAATAATGGGATTAAACTTGTCCCAAATTTTTTCTTTAGCCTGTGAGAGAGCCGAGCCAAAGCCGAAGCCGCAGGACTGTAGCAGGCCGGCTCAAGCTTTTTTGGCCACCCTAAATCTGACGAACTTGAAAATATGCTTCAGTATAGTGGCTCTAATATTGCTTCTCTGCGAACGGTATGTTGAACGATTGATTCCTATTTATGTTCTCTCTCCACCCCCCACCACCCGCGGGTTCCAGCAGTCAATGGAAGTAAAAACATGGTTAATGGAGGTAATTTTGTTATCTTGTGGTCCTATCATTTTCGCATCAAAGGTTTGAGTAGAGGAGATAACCAATTTTCAGTGGCTGTTTGGAACTTTTTTTTTTTTTTTTTTTCGTTTGTGAAGTTTTATCTCCTCTATCCCAGGCCTTTAATGACTTATCTGCTGATTGAAAGTATTTACAGCTTCGTGTTTATTCGAGGACTTGTGCACTTGAGCAAATGGTGCAAGCTGCAAGCTCATCTGCTGGACTTCGAACCGTCAAGCGGGTTGAGCAAATCTTACATGATCTTGGGGTTTGCTCCTGCTTCCTGAAGTGTGAATGCCGTGCAGATACTCGTTTTTTTTATTTATCATTCAGTGATGTTATTTGTATAATTAGCAAAGTAAGATATTTAGTGTTATTGTTCTACTTCCTAGTATTCTGCTCCGGAAAGTATGATGTATGAAGAAGCTCTAGCCCTTAAGCCTCTTAACTATTTTTCTCCTACTATCTTTGGGCAATGATAGTTTATATTGAGATAAGTTCGAGATTCTGATTTAAAGCACATGCCTTTTGATAGTATGCTTGTCTCAGATGAGAGATGGTTTTTTTGTTTTTTGTTTTACTAAATAGTTACATTGCACCTCACCGCACTCCTAAGTTAAACACATCCAATTGGACTTGAACCCTTGACCTCTTGCTTCTACTACAAGAGTCCAACCAATGAACCATCCTTTGGGAATATAGGAATTTTGTTAGATGGACCATACTACGCCTGTGCTTTACTAGAATGTAGACATTTTAGTTCAGGGTGTAACTATCGTATTAAATTCTCATGAAGCAGATGTTGAACTTGATAGTAGATTTTTTGTGATTTTGATTGTGAATATAGCTACGTCCTCGTTGGGATAATTGGCCTTTGGTAATATTCCTTATAGTTAGTGATTTCAAATTTGCTCAATATGCTTCAATCCATGGACAGTATCTTGTGAAAATTCTGCATAGTTGAGTATACGCTCATGTTTCATCTTTGACAGGTCAATATGAAACCAATAGTTCCAATCAAAGCTGTTTGTGCAGAGCATCTTGATCTAAGTAAGGAAATTTTAACTTTGCTAAATCTTCAAAAGCAGGTACAACAATCTAAGATTAATTTTCTAGATTAAGTTTTTGTAACACAAACTAACCACAACATATGTATATTTTGGTAGTGTTTGTTTTTTTATCTGAAACCTGAATGGATCTGAATTTGGCTGAAGTCTAAAGAGATTTGAATGTATATATTTAAATGACATGTTTATTTTTATTTTTTCAATATCTAAATATAATGTTAGGTTTTTTTTTTTTTTAAAGAAAACGTCTGAAGTATGATATCTTGACATATATAGGGTGCGTTTGGGATTGAGGTGCCGTAGCTTTTAAGCTACAGCTGCTGTGAAAAAAAAGCTGTAATTATAAAGCAAAAGTTAATAATATATAGTAAATATAAATTTTAAATAATAATTTTGATAAAATTATTAAAGATATAATAAATTTTATATTATACAAGTGAAAAATCATATCAACATATCTTAAAAACTGAGTGTTTAAAACTTTTAAATCAATCCCAAACGCACCCAAAACCTCATAAATATTAATAATATTTATATTTATTTGTTAAACATGACAAGTTATAAATAAATTATTTGATTACTTAAAAGTTTTTATAATGTGTACCTTAACAAAGTATGAAAAATAAAAATATATCTAACACATGTTTTTTGACATACATAGATAAGTATATGTATATACTTTTTAATGTTATTTTTTATATATCATATGATATTTTTTCTTATTAATTACGTAAGTTCACCAAGAATTGTTTAATCATTTGAATTAAAATTAATGTATTAAATAAAATTCAAATTCCATTAACTAATAAAATTATAACTTCTGGTAACTAGTTCAGGGGATGTGTTGTATGTTAGTAGTCAGTTTCTTCTTATAGGTGAGAATGAAAACATATTGAAGCTCTTGCTATGTTATGCTTTGATGGCATGTTTGAAGTAACAAGATACTGCAAAGTATTTGCAGTTCCAACTTAACAAAGCTATAGTTCCGTTTCAAATTTATTTGAGTTCCAGAGGTTTATCCTTTTACATGAAAGCTGAACACTTTTAGTTGGCTCTTGTTATTTATTTGACTATAACACTAATGGAAACCAAAGCCTCTCCCCACCTATGTAAGCGGGATTCAAACCTCCGGCTTTTGTAAGCAGTTTAAGAGGTTTTACCGTTTTAACAACTAGCACACACTCATTGATTAGAAACAAGTACATAATTACACAAGTAAAACCAAGAAGATTACCAATTCTAAGAGCGTAAAATGTAACAGTAAGAGATATTTTATTGTCCAATACGATGATAATGAGCAACTGACAAAGTTTACACCAACCTTGATTGCAACAGCCTTTGAAAGCACGAGTCTTACTTGGATTTGATTGTCTAAAATGTTTTTAATTCATGTATCCCAGTTCTCATGCCTCGTCTTCATCGGTAGTTATTATGAGTCCTGATTTTTTCCATTGCTACGCTATCTCCTTCTATAGGATGTGCTGGTGTACAACTTTTTGGGCTCTTCACCTCTTAAAAATCAATGAAGAGTGGTGTATGAATATATGAAGCAATGTAATTTGCTAGACTCGATAGCATCTATGTGCTCTCCAAGCTTCAATGAAGCTAAACACAATGTCTTTTCCTCTGAACTGAAGCAACTGCATGTGGCCATCACTCGCACAAGGCAAAGGCTGTGGATTTGGGAACATATGGTGGAGTTATCAAAACCTATGTTTGACTATTGGAAGAAAAGGTCCCTTGTTCAAGTCCGGCAGTTGGATGATAAACCTGCACAAGCAATGCAAATACGAAGCAGCCCAGAGGAGTGGAAGTCGCAAGGCATTAAGGTTTGTGTAATCTTTAAAACTTTTATCTCTCTCTCTCTCTCTCTTTTTTTATTTATTTTTAATCTGTTAATTTATTTTCATATTTTGTTCTTGGCCACATCTCGAACATATTAAGCTGTTTTATGAGCACAAGTACACAACTATGAAATGGCAACTGGATGCTTTGAAAAAGCCAAGGATACCAATTGGGAACAAATGTCTAAAGCAACTGGCCTCAAGGTGAAGGCTCATCATATTTGCAGTTCAAACCCTCAAGAGGCTAATGCTATTCTCAGGGAAGCTGCTGAAATGTTTGAAACCATTGGGAGAGTATGAAAGAGCAGGTATGAATTTGATATTTAGTGTTGATGGAATATAATGCTGTGTTATATCTGAAGTTTAGTATCATATTTCTGAACCTCACATTATCTAATCATTTTCAATCTCTCTGATTGTTGTATTTGGACAAAACTTTGGATGCTGGGATTTTGTATTTTTAGCATAGTTATAAACTTCAGATAAGCTCTTGATTTGATGTAAGCTTGAGGTTGGTGATTTTATGTTTCCAGTTCTCTTGAATATTTTGATTTTGAAATAACTTAAAAAGTGTGGCTAATTGCACTTCCGCAGATAAAGGGTGTAGAAAATGATAATGGCTTACAATGAAGTAATTGTTGATATTCCTAATTATCAAATATATTGATAACAATGAGATATCAATATATTCTCTTGCAGTCTAAAATAAGATACTGTACTTTATTAGGAAGGAACCTGTTATCTCAGTAGATAATCCCACTTGATACTATTTGTTGGTTGTGGTTTCGGCTATAAAATTTGTTTTCATTGTTGCACGAGAATTAGTTTTATGTGTTGTACATATATCTAGCTTATGCTCTATACTGTTTATAGCTTATCTCATGCTGCGACAATTCGAGTATGCAGTCTACTTGAAATGGTTGCAATCTTACAGAGAGTTCTACATTAGATGGGCTAAACCGATTTTACAATTCCGGTTTATGGATAGATCAATATTGTTATCGTGATGAGCACTCAAAAGTGTAACTTGCATCTTATTTAAATTTACCTTTGCGGTTTTGTTTTCATTAATCTTTTTTCTGCTCTTGCAGAATCGTTTTCCACAGAAGTTCTTGCTCTAGTTTATCTTAGTTCATGTTGAAAGGAAAGCCTGATGATATTTTTGTATGACTTACGAAGCTGTAAATTTGACAATCAGATTAGTTTTTTTATTCTTGCAGGGAGGAATTTCTGTAAAAGATGTGAGGAAGCTGTGCTAGAAAAAGCTGTTTGTCTGGCAGGACAATATGAGCTTGCAGCGAATGTATATGGCAGGGGCAATCTTTCTCAGAATGTTTGGCTGCTTGCTCCGAAGGAAAACTTTTTGACGTTGGTTTCAAATACATCAACAAATGGAAACAGCACGCTCATACAGTTGCTGATCTAACTAGAGGAAGCGAAGAAATGAAAAAAATTGAACAAGAATTTCGACAGAGTTGTACTCGTCATTATCATGAGCTGAAAGATAACGAATTCATGGTAAAAGTTGTTAGAGAATTTCATTCCATAGATTTGAAGCGCCACTTTTTGAATTCTTTAAACTGCTTTGACAAGCTTCTGGTGTTGGAAGAAGAATCAGGGAGCTACATTGCTGCTGCAAATATTGCAAAGACTGAGAAGAGATATTCTTCAGACGGTGGATTTGTTATGGAAGATGGAAAATTTCTAAGGAGCATGTAATCTTACTCTCAACTATGTGCTTTCCAACTCTCTTGGTTCACCTGGGAGCAAAGGCTGGCCCTTGAAGCTGTTTGCACAGGAGAAGAAGCTTCTAGGAAATGCCAAGTCACTGGCAAAGAATGAATCAAAACAATTCTATGAATTTGTTTGTACCGAAGTTGACATTTTATCAGATGATCAGAATGAATTTATGAGAATGATTCAAACGTTAAATGCCTCAAAGAGGCATCAGAATATCACTGGTGAATCATTGTCTGCTATAAAGATTCCGGATTTCCATCTTCATAAAAGTTTCTCCGAATATGTGTGGGAAGATGGATTGAATTTAGATCTCACAAAATATCCAGAGGATAAAATTTGTAAAAACGGGGTTTCTGTTCAGACTCTGGTCTACTTCTGGGATTGCTGCAAGGATAAGATCGCAAATGTACTTGAGTACCTTGGATGCCTTTAAAGCCAGGACATTAATAACTATAGAAGTTATGGAGATTTCTGCTCAAGTGACCTTGGTGTGTGGAAGAAATACAACAATCCAAATACCATCGATCTTTTGTTGAACTCTGATGCTGACTGGGCAAGAAAATTGGGCAGTATAAATGCTCCAAGAAGTGGGAAGTTGGCCTCTATCTCTGACAATCGGCTTGTCTCTGATGGTAGGAGATAATGGAGTTCTGAGTTGCTTTCTATTGGTATGAAGGTCTTGGAGAAACTGGAAGCCCTCAATAAGTAGTCATACAAGAACTCACCATCTGTATTTTTCCAAGTACTGTGTTGTACTTGTATCATTAAGGTTCCAAAATTTCTTTTGAGTTCCCAACATTTGGTCCTCCAGTACGGTGATACTAACAGATTGCAGAAAGTTATTGAACAATCAACTGAGGGTTTCTTCGACTTCATTTTTCCTTTTGACTGGCACCAATCACTGAAAATAAATATGATTTCTTCGGGAGTAACTGAGTCTTGCAGGAATGTTATCAAAGAACTTATTTTTAAGCACATTGGTTCTAAAGATTATTTCCCTCTTTGCCAAATTGGAATCTTGGTGGTAACGATTCTCGAGTCTGGTAAGCTTGGTGATGATGTATATCACAGAATATGCAAAACGTTTGACAAAATGCCACCATGGATGGACCTTGGCAAGTCTCTCTGTCTGAATTTAGAAGCCAGATAAGGGCTGCTTCATCACATTCAGGCGTTCGGCACAGCTATGGCAGAAGCTTATGTACCCTGCAGTTTTGTATGGCAAACGTAATAAGACCCTCTGATTTCCTGTATCTTATGGAGTGCAGTTTGATTTTATTTGGTAGTTCCAAGGGCTATATTTTCGTTACGAAGTCATATTTTGTTGAGTGGGTTATCTTCCAGGATGGAAGCACCATTCCAATATTCAAAGATTTTGATCCAGGTATTGGTGAAAATATTATTAACGTTGCACTGCAGTTCCGGTGAGGAGAATAAAATGAAGTGGTGGATTGGACTATTTCACAAAAATATTGAGATCTACCATTTATTGATGGTTTTGAGAGTGGCTATCTTACCCTGTTTGTTTGCTTTGAACTGTAATATTACAACAATGAGAAGAGCCTTGCAGAGTTTGGTGTATGTCTGCACCAAGTCGCCGCGGGAATTTTATGATGCCCTCTTCCACGAAGGACAGGATTTTAATTGTCAGGATGCAGCTTGAGCGTTTAAAAAGATTGTCAATCCTCTGATAATGAGTTCGAATGATAATTGTCTAAATTTTCAATGTCCTGATGCAATTGCTATGGACATGAAGGTCGCCCAATGCATCAGATAACAATGGTAATATATTAATCGATCTAGAGAAGATGTTCAATGAGTTTTAAAAATCTGCATTCATCAACAATGGTAAATATTAATCATATAAAGAAAAGAGGAAATTGATAGTGAGATGTACCAGATAACAGACAAGTCATCTATAAATCGCGACTTGTGAGAAGCTTTAGCTCCAACAGTGACAGGCTCAATTCAGCGTCTGGGTACTGTCGAGCACTAGAGCTCAAGGTCCAGTTAAATCCGAATATAAATTTATGAAAAAAACGTTATAACAAGAAATGCCATCGCATATATTGCTGTGCTCAAGTCATAAGGGGAAAAGGACCTAATCAGCATCTAAACAGAAGCAGCCGAAACATCGTTTCTGCCCAGCCTTCCGCTGTTTTTACAACTTGATGCCAACACCAATGCCATCGCATGTATTGCTGTGCTCAAGACTGATGTTTCTAACTTTCTATTTTGCTCCAGCAACCATCCAAATTTATATCAAATGCAAAACCATTTGCAAAATATCAAATGCAAATCTAGCAATTTACAATATACGACATAAATAAAGACAATGTTAAACAGCAGATAAGCTGAGGCAGCAAGATTTTGGAAAGGAAATGTACGACAAACATAACTAGTGAGAACATGAACCTTCTGGATTTGGCTATAATATTTTGGTCCATTATTGAAACACCAAAAGAAGGATTATAATATATTTGTCACATGAATATAATATGATTTCAATTTCTTTCCAAAGTAGTTCATCAAGAAAGAGTATAGAATGATAAATTAATCCCAATAGCGGGATTATATAGTTTAGTCGCATCTTTAAAAGTAGTCTATCAGGAAAGAAAACAAACTGCTTGAATAATAATCCCAACAGTGGTATTATACAGTTTAGTCACATCCGCAAACTCAAGATGTAAGGATGGGAATGGGGTGAGGCGGCCCACACCGTTCCCCATAAATTAAAATTTTCACCACCATTACTCATCTCATTCCTTAATAAATTTGGTGGGTTGGGGATAGGGAAGGGTGAATCTTCACGTAGGGAATAATTTCCCTATCCCTACCCTATTCAGCTATTCTCTACCCTGTTTACTTATTTTATAATAGGTAAGAACATATAATTTCAGCAAGTAAAAAATTAAAAACTTCAATAAAAACCAACAAAGTGTTGGCTCCTTTGCTTTTGTTAGAATCTGTCCTCCGATTCGTGACTTAGACGCTGATTAATATCAAAAAAAAAAAAAAAACTTCAATAAAATCATCACAATATTATAAAGTATTTAAATTATTAAAAAGCCCAAAAAATCTGAAGCAATATCTTGAAAGCAAAATAAAAAAATAAAAAATTTACTGACCAACATTATAATTAATAAAACAAAAATTATTATATAAAAATTAAAAAAGGAGTGATGTGGGTAACTTGCCCATACATCTTCCCACGTTCTCTGTCCATCGGTTAGAGCCTTTACAATTGATGCTACATCATCCACATGGACATGCATTTGATCCTTGCTATCTCTCTCTCGGATTGTCACTGAGGAAGTTGAATCAACAGTGATAGCACACGGGACACCAAGCTCATCTGTTCTTGCATACCGTTTCCCTATGGAGGCACCTGCAAATATTAGAACATAATAACAGAAAGTCAGATGTTCATGGATAGTTGGATACCAAAGAAAAAACAAAAAATATTTTAACAGTATCACACATTAAGAGAAGAGAAAATTCAAGTAATCATCAATGATATAATATTCAAGTCATGCTGAAACATGAAGAGAAAACATGGCAATAACCCTATATTGGGATGTTTTGAGTATAGTCACTTTGATCCAATATTTGGTCTCAACATGGCCTCTTCATTTGCATGTGCTCTTATCAGGCTATCATGAAACAGGACTAATGACACTTAGCAGTTATCAGAGCATCAGTATTTCGTTGTTTTAAGTGATGAGCTAAACTCAACTAATACATGTTCATTTAGTAACAACTTTTCCTAGGACTATTTTATCAATCAATATGCAAGTTGCCAGAAAAATTCAATATAGTTCATCCGAAGCACAAACCAGTTATGTCAATCTTGTGTGAAATTCCAGCAACTGATAAAGACTCGGAAATGACTTTGGCAACTTCCTCATATTGTTGATTTTGAACCAGTGTGAAAACAGTGCACTTAATGGGTGCCACAAGAGGGGGAAACCTGAAAACATTTAACTGTTCATCCCCAGCTTTACTTGGTCTTCTGTAGAAACAATGCTCACAGAGGCAGTATATAATTCGATCAATGCCAGAAGATGGCTCAATAACGGATGGTGTGAAAACTCTCTGGAATTCTTTCTTTTTCTCCTTAGAAATCAACAACATGTTCTTCTTAATGCAAACATTTTTTCCAAGTTTGCGGACATAAAACTCCACCTCCCCTTTGGATTCCAATGTCGCCTTCATTCCCAGAGCTTCTTTCTCATTCATTGCCTGATGGGCAAGAAATTTAAATATTATTTACTGGCAGCACTTCCTAAACTAATGGCATCAACCACAGATATGTTATTGCATGTTTACCTCCAGAGCTTCAACCACATCCTATTGACTTCCCTTGAATGCAAGACCAAGCTCTTTTTTCACTGGAGCAATTACCAATTTCTGGAAAAAAGTTACCAGCAATCATGTCACTAACACCCTAAATGAAAATGAAGTGTTCAAGCACTCATGTTTATACAATTAATAACACCAAGAACAAATATAAGTAGCATAAAACAATACCTCCACTTCCCTGGGTTCTGAAAATTTTTCTTGAGCAACAAGAGCAACACCACTCTTCTCCTGTTTTGTGACAGAAATAAATATTCAATTAGCTGGCAGAACATCAACGTTTAGATTGCAAAAACAGGTATGCTATACCTTTTATGTTGTGATGCTTCTAGAACTGACTAATATAAAAGAAATAATATACAAATAAACAAAAGGCGGTATGAGAAGCAGTAACTATGACATCCAGAGTAGCAACTCTAAAAACTAACAGATGCAGCCATGCCAACCATCTATATGGTAAAGGGTAAACCCCCAATTACCCAACCGCACGCTAGCACACACCAAATGACCAAAACAGCAAAGCCTAATTCACATTACATCTCTCTCTCACCAAATTCAGCCGCTCTCTTATCCTAGATGTTAGGAAATTGGTGGGTGAAGCAGACACACAGCTAAAATAAAATTAGAAGAAAATAAAGAACAAGCACAATAGAGGACACCGGAAATTACGTGGTTCGGCTTTTAGCCTATGTCCACGGGCGAAAACAGAAGAAAAATATTTTAATAGTGAAAAGGAGTTATAAGTATTGTAGTATTTTAACTCACTTCCCAAAATCCTAATACACCATAACTCTCAAAACACTAAAACAAGAGCTTTTATTATTTAAGCTCTACAAACCCTCTACTCTGCAAGAATTGCTTCTCACAGCTCTCGATTCTCTTTACAAAATTAGATGCAAGCTCTAAATTGAGAGCTTGTATTTATAGGCAAAACTTTGCCTCAAAAGTTAAAAAAGTGGCTATAAAATTTCAAGCCATACAGCTCAAAAATTTCAATTTTTCAAACTTTGAATTTTTGAGATTTGAATATTTCTTTTTCTTTTACCAAACATTACGGCATCTAGAACTTCAAAGCTGTGTGCCACCCATTTTGCCTCTTCAAAACTTCTAGATGCAGCTTCTAGATGCTGCAGCCAAATCTTTTGACATTCTCCCACTTGGAGATTTGATTGAGGATCAATCAATCTCCACACCATCCTTTCTGCTCCGCCACTGTCATGTTGCCTACGTTTCTGCTAGGCCACAAGAGGATCTACTCCAGACAAACTTATCAGTAGTTATCGGCTTAGTCAAAACATTTGCTAGGTTCTCCTTTGTATGGATTTTCTGTAAATCCACACTTCCGTCTTCCACTACTTCTCAAACGAAGTGATATTGTACCCCTATGTGCTTTTTCCTGGAATGAAAGGCTGGATTCCTTGTAATATGCAAGGCACTCTGACTATCACAAAACACAAAAATTTTCTCTTATTTGTGCCCGAGTTCTTCCAATAACCTTTGTATCCAAATAGCTTCCTTGCAAGCTTGTGTAGCTGCCATATATTCTACTTCTGTTGTAGATAAAGCCACAACGGTTTGCAGTTTTGAAAGCTTACAGCTGCTCCCGCAAGTGTAAACACATAGCTAGTAGTGGGTTTCCTTTTATCAAGGTCTCTTGTAAAATCTGAATCTACATAGCCCCTGACAGTAAACTTTGATCTTCCATAACATAATGCAACATCTGAGGTTCCTTTGATGTATCTCAGAATCCTCTTCATAACTATCCAATACTCTCCACCAGGATTCGCCATGTATCGACTTTATTATTTCTTGGGCATTGTACATCACGTACACAGGACATCCAAATGCATGTAGGTAGGAGTAATCAACTGACTTTCCAGTCCACATCTCCATTGCTGTCTTCAACCCAATAGCTGTAGATGGCGACCGATTTACTATATAACATCCGAATGAATTGGGTAGACCTCAACATAGCTTTTATTCTTTGTAAGAGTTCATTCATCCGCCCGCCACTGTTTTGTTGAGGTGTATCTGAATATCTTCTTGCTTACAGAAAGCAAAAAACTCACCGTCTGTATACTCTCCACCATTATCCGTCCTTAAGTACTTGATCTTTTTTCTAGATTCAAGTTCCACCCGCGCTTTGTATTCTTTAAACATTGGAAATACATCTGACTTTTTCTTAATTGGATACACCCAACATCTCCTGGAATAATCATCAATGAAAGTCACCATGTACTTTGCACCTCCCATTGACATATCCGACGATTCCCAAACATTAGAATGAATCAAGTCTAGAATTCATTTACTTTTAGCAATAGATCTACTGAATTTTAATCTATATTGCTTACTTGTAACACAATGCTCGCAAAATGGTAAACTTACCGATTTGAGCCCTGGAAGCAATTTTCGCTCAGAGAGAATCTTCAAACCTTGTTCTGACATGTGGCCAAGTTTGAGGTGTCACATCATCGTTGATTCTTCTCCATTTGACGCGACACACACATTAGCTTCCTGTAGTGTTTCCCCTTTAAGCATGAATAGATTAGCACCGATCTTTTTCGCCTTCATTAATACAAGGGTGCCTTTAACGATCTTCATAATTCCATTCTCCACATGAGTTTTGTACCCATGACTATCCATTTGTCCCAAAGACAATAGATTTTTCTTCAGGCCATTGACATATCGTACCTCTCCAATTGTGCGAATTGTACCATCAAATAGTACCAATACCAGCGATCTCCAAGGCATGATCATTACCCATATATACAGATCCTCTTGAGATAGGTTCATATGTGTGGAACCATTCTCTCCGAGAGGTCATGTGCCAGGTAGCTCCTGAGTCTATAAGCCAGACATCAGATAATCATTTTTTGCCTTCTAAAACAGTTGTTGCCTCGCTGTAGAGAATTTCGCCATCATCTGAGGTACTTGCTACACACCCTTGAGCATTTGATGACTCAGGTTCTTTGCTATCTTTTATCTTCTGGTTACTCCAACACTCTTACTTGACGTGTCCTTTCTTGCCACAGTTATAGCATTTAACATTCTTCTTACTTCTGGATTTTGATCTACCATTATTGTGACTCCCACTGGGGTCACGTTCCGTTGATCTCCCTCTCGTCATTGATAGCGCCTCCACTTGCTGCGAACTTGCTTGTCTGTTTTCCTTATTTTTCCGCTTGCTCTTCTCATTTAATACGGAGGCTGCAACATCGTCGAAAATTAGACTGTCCGCTGGATTGTTGTTTATTAGGTTGATGATGAGTTGATCATACGAATCTGGTAGACTTTGAAGTAGAAGCTCTGCACGTTCATTTTCCTCTATATTATGACCCAACGTTGTGAGTTGTGAAAATAGAGTCTTCAAGATGTTGATGTGGTCGGTCACCATTGTAGATTCCGCCATTCGAAGATTATAGAGTTTTCTCTGTAAGAAGATTTTGTTGTGTAGTGACTTGGCCTTATACAATTTTGTGAGAGTATCCCATATTTCCTACGCTGCATTTTTCTCTGCCACACTGGATAACACTCCATCTGCAAGTGCTAAATGTAGATCAGAAATGGCGTTACCGTCTATCTCGTTCCACTTGTCATCAGTTATCTCCATGGACCTTTCTCCAATTGCTGCCAAGCAATTATTTTTCCTCAATACAGTTTTTATCTTCATTTTCCACAACGAAAAATTATTTCTGTTAAATTTCTCAATTTCATACTTTGCCGCCATTTTATTGATAAATACCGCACACAAACTAGTGTACCACCCTGAATAGTTGTGAGTATGTGTGAGAATGCACACCAGGAAAGTTCCTAGGAAAGACTGGAGGGGTCACAATAGTCCCACTTAAAACCTAAACTCCTTAAGCTCTTATCGCCTTTATGACAGAACTTTCCTAAACATGTACAAAATCTGAGCCGACTACCAACGAACCATCATCCCCAAAGTGATCCTTCAATAAGGATCCAGAATGGCTGTGTCGATTCGACTGCCTACGTACCCAAAATTTGGGATCAAGCCAACCGTAGTTCATAATTCCCGAAGGACATAACTTAACACAATCGAAGGATTTGAATTAGTTTCAAGCAATGTTTAAACTTAACTCCAGAAACTACATTCTTCAACATATCTGATGGATTATCTTTGGTATCGATCTTTCTCAACAACACAACACCGCTCTCGATAATCTCCCTCACATAACGATATTTCACATCTATGTGCTTCGTCCGAGCGTGATATGTTTGATTCTTCGCAAGGAATATTGCACTTTGATTATCACAGAAGACCGTAATGTTCTCCTGGATTACTCCCAAATTACCTAACAAGCCTTTCAACCAGATAGCTTCTTTTACAGCTTCAGTTGCTGCCATATACTCTGCTTCCGTAGTGGACAAAGCAATTGTCGATTGTAGAATCGACCTCCAGCTAACCGGACCTCCACCCAATGTGAATACGTAGCCCGTTGTTGATCTTCGTTTGTCAAGGTCTCCAAGGAAATCAGAATCACAATACCCAACACATTGTTGACCACAATCCTTCTTGAACAATAACCCAACATCAATTATCCCATACAGATATCGAAGAATCCACTTTACCGCAAGCCATTGATTTTTACCCGGATTGTGCATGTATCTACTAACCGTGCTCACTGCTTGAGATATATCGGGACTTGTGCATACCATAGCATACATAAGACTACCCACAACACTAGCATATGGAACACGAGCCATGTAATCGCACTCCTCTTGAGATCTAGGACATGAAAAAGAGCTTAATTTGAAATGAGGAGCTAGAGGTATACATACCGGTTTTGTTTTGTCATCCATACCGAATCTTTCTAGCACTTTCTTCAAATAAGACTTTTGAGTTAACCATACGCTCCCATTCTTCTTGTCTCTACGAATCTCCATCCCAAGTATTCTCTGTGCATCACCCAAGTCTTTCATCTCGAACTCAGAAGCCAGCTGCTTCTTTAATCTTTCGATCTCATCTCTATTCTTCGAAGCTATAAGCATATCGTCGACATAGAGTAACAAATAGATGAAAGCTCCATCTGGTAGTCTTCTAAAGTAAACACAATGATCGTGTTCACTTCTGGTGAATTTCTGCCCTTGTATAATTTGATCAAATCTTTTGTACCACTGCCTTGGCGATTGCTTCAGTCCGTACAAAGATTTAATCAACATATACACATGATTCTCATTTCCAGCAACTCTGAAACCACAAGGCTGAATCATATAGATTTCCTCCTCCAAATCTCCATGTAAGAATGTCGTCTTAACATCCAATTGAGCCAACTCTAACTCATATTCTGCAACTAAGGCAAGTAGGATACGAATGGAAGTATGTTTTACAATTGGAGAGAAAACTTCATTGTAGTCAATACATTCCTTTTGAGCAAAACCTTTTGCCATGAGCCTTGCCTTGTATCGAGGAGTTGTTTGATTCGGAGATCCTTGTTTTTTGGTGTAGACCCATTTATTACCAATAGCCCTTTTCCCCTTTGATGGAGAGATTTCATCTCTTCCTCCATGGCTAACTTCCACTGATCACTTTCACTGCTGCGTAATGCTTCACCGAAAGTGTTGGGGATGTCATCATCAATAACTGGAAGTGCATAGGCTACCACCGTATCTTTAGTAAGCCATCCGGGTTTCTTTATCTCTCTTCTTGGCCTCCTTGTTGCTATAAAATCATCATTATCTGCATCATCAATTGTTTCTTCATTTTGTGGGACATCAGAAGAAACAACCTCTTCTTCAACTCTAGGTGTCACCTCCATAGGTGAACCCTTTTTTGATGTAGAACTAATTGGTACATATGGAGTTGCAACAAACTCCACCCGCTGCAATACCTCTTTAGTCTTATTCTCCACCTACTGAGAACTTGAAGCTTTCATCATTGAAGCTTCATCAAATGTGACATCTCTGCTACACACAAACTTTTTATCTTCGAGATCCCAAAGCTTGAAGCCCTTTACTCCACCTTTGAATCCCACAAAGATAGATTTTCTAGCACGAGGATCCAGTTTACCATATTTGACATGATAATAAGCTGGACACCCGAATATACGAAGGGAATCATAGTCTTGTACATGTTTTCCAGACCATATTTTCATAGGAGTTTTACCTTCAATTGCAGCAGAAGGCAACCGGTTTATCAAGTGACTTGCGTAACTCACAGCTTCAGCCCAAAACTTTTTATCTAAACCAGCATTAGATAACATACACCGTACCTTCTTCAGTAAAGTACGATTCATACGCTCAGCCACACCGTTCTGTTGCGAAGTATGTCTCACCGTGAAATGTCTTTTAATACCCTCGTTCTGAAATACTTGCAAGAATGGATCAGAAGTATATTCACCCCCATTATCATATCGTAATACTTTGATCTTTCTGCTAGTTTGAGTCTCCACCAATTTCTTTCATTTCACGAAAATCTCTAGAACCTCATCATTTGCTCGCATGGTGTACACCCACACACGTCTAGAGAAATCATCAACAAATGTAACAAAATAATGGCTTCCACTAATTGATGCAGTCTTGGTTGGTCCCCATACATCACTGTGAACATATTCAAGGATCTCACGAGTATCGTGATTAGCCGTACCAAACTTGACCCTTGTTTTCTTGCCTACTACACAATGCTCACAAAAAATTAATTTACAGGTTTTGGTACCTTTTAAGAGTCCATGCCTCATCAGAGTTTGCAAAGACTTTTCTCCAGCATGTCCCAGTCGTATATGCCATAGCTTGGTGGTGTCACTGTGCGCCTCAACAACATTTGCTTCATTAGTTGTACCTCCCTTCAAATAGTACAGATTGTGACGCCGAACCCCTTGCAGAATCACCATAGCCCCATGTGTAAACTTCATTATACCATCTTCAATGGTAACCTTGTAGCCTTTAGTTTCCAAAGCACCCACAGAAATTAGATTTTTCTTTAAAGCTGGAACAAATCTAACCTCTTTGAGTTCTCTGATCATTCCATCAAACATTTTGAGCCGAATTGTTCCTATCCCCATTGTGCGACAAGGTTGATCATTCCCCATTACAACTGCACCGGATTCCAGATTACAAAAATCCATAAACCATTCCTTAATAGGACACAAATGATAGGTTGCTCCAGTATCAAGTATCCACTCACTCAAACTAGCCACGTATACTGCAGGAGTAATACTTAGTGAATAATCAGAGTCTTCATCTTTCCGTGCCATGTTTGCTACTGCTGGTTTCTTCCCATATCTCTTTTGAGCCTTTGGACAATTTTTCCTCCAATGGCCCTTTTCATGACAAAAGGCACACTCGTCTCGAGTTATATTTCTGCTTCTCGATTTAGATCGAGAATTCTTTCCACCACGCTTCTTCTGTTTCTCCATCGCCCAATCTCTACTCACCAAAGCTTCAGACGATACTCGTTCAGAATTTTTATCATTATTCTGAATCTCCAAGCTAGTCAATGTTGTGCAAATATCTTTGAAGACGATCACACTGTTCCCATATATCAAAGTAGTCACAAAATGGTTATATTCCTCTGGTAGTGAGTGTAACAGAATCATAGCCTTGACTTCATCCTTAATATCTTCATCAAGATTCTTCAAATCAGCAAGTAACTTTTCAAATCTTGAGACATGATCGTGCATTGACACCGCAGGCTTCATTCGAAAGCCATATACTTGGCTCATTGCATGAAGGCGATTTTCAGGACCTTTTAGCAAGTACTTCTCCTCCAATGTACGCCACAAAGTCATCGCACACTCCTCATCCTTCACCAAGTATTTCACCTCCTTGGTCAAACAAGATCTGATCTGACCACATGTTTTTTCATTCATAAGATCCCAAATTTCTTCATCATACAAGTGTCTTTTATTTTTCAGAACAACATCAAGATCGATTTGAATAAGGGCATCCATAACTTCGCGCCTCCACATGCCGAAGTTGATTTTCCCATCAAACTTTTCAACATCGATTTTCTGGCCTCCTATAACAGGTGCTGAATAGCGATTTGACAAATCTCGCCTCCCACCTGAAGTGTCTCCTGAAATAGTCTCGGTAGATCTCTCCCCAATTCTGGAAGTTTCACCTTCTACCATTTTCTCAACGAACTATTTCCACTTGAAAAATAGTCTCTATGATGTTAATTTCGCGTGAATAAATGCACCAGGAAAGTTTCCAAGAAACTGGACGGGAACTCGATCCCAATTAAAAACCAGAATCCTTAGACTCTTATCGCCTTTGTTGACAGAACTTTCCTAGACATGCAAAAATACACACTACTTACAATAGACTGTCTCCTAATTACAAATTGTCGTCTCCACCGTATTAGTGAATAGTACTATATGTGATACGTGAATAATCGATACGTGAACAATATCGTATCCCCAAGTAACCGAACTGCGGAATCAAGCGCACCAAATAATTATAAAAAAAATAAAGGACACAAGAATTACGTGGTTCGGTAATTAAACCTACATCCACGGAGGCAAGAAAGAATAATTGTTTCTTTAACAATTAATAGAGTACAATATTTGAGTAACGAATCTCACTTTCCAGAAACCCAAATATACTCAGTACTCTCACACTCTGTAGGAAAGATAAATTCCCCAGACACACTTCTCTCACTTCTCTCAAAAGCTTAGAAACTTATAAGCTTAACAATTTTAGGATGCTTAACAAATGAAAAACTTCCTCTATTTATAGGCTTGAAGCTAATATTATTCCACCTAACCCATGCACATATGTCAATGGTGTCCATTTGGCAAATTTGACAAATTTGTCAACTTTTCATTTTTTTCTTTAATTGTTTGGTAGCCCTTTGAAATTTTGCATGCATTTTTGAATTTGATTGTCACGTGCATGACTTTTCAACACCATGCCATTGAAGTGAGGCTACTTTTTCGAGTGGTTTGTAATTACATGAATTTCTCAAATTTTTGCCTTCAAGTGCTTGTCAAACATTTTTCAAATAATTTTCTCCAAGAAAAAGAAAAAGGGATTGCACGAAACTCAATTATTAAACGTATTCTCATAGCAGAGGAGGATACAAAGTATTTAATGAAATGAGCTTAATGAGGATTGATTTGTTACTTTAAAGATTGTTAGGGAATTTTAATCCCACCCAAGATCCCGCAAGCAAAATATATCAATCAAATAACAAACAAAAAAATAGATGAAGAAATAAAACCAATCACACAACACAAGAATTTACGTGGAAAACTCCTATAATGGAAAAAAACCACGGCCGCCAAGGAAAACGAGAGAAAATTCCAACACCCTAGTATTTTCCCCCACACACAAAACCCCAATAACACCCAACCTCTCAATAGACCTACTGTTTCTCTCACACAAGAAACTGTCTACTTTTAGAGAACTGATTGTTGTGTTTTATAAATAAGTGAACCAAACCTCCTTATATAGAGTGATTATTTCTTGTAAAAGAAGTAATTCTCTTTCTTATATTAGTAATATTCCTCCTTAAATAAGTAAGTACCAAAAGGGAAATGACTTATTCTTTAAATAGGAATCCTACAAAAAGGAAAATATCTTAGGAAATCCTTATTGAAAAATAAGAAATATTTCATAACAAAGATTGCTTTAAAGTAAATTAAATTTTTTAAATTTTGCATATGAATATTCAAAGTAGATAAGGGTCCAAAATATATTTTAGAAATTAAAGTAAATAATCTCACCTTATCCATATTTTGTCAATTATGTTCTCTAACATATCTTTTATGAAGATTTACTATTAATAAGTTGAGCTACGTTACTTCATGATAATATGGCAAATTATTAATGAACAAAATCTGAAAAATTAAACAAACACGTTGTACAGAACCCGCATGAAATTAATGAGGTATGAGTACTCTATTTTATCAGTATTTGGCTGTCAAAAAAAAAATAAATTATTATTATTATTATTATTAATTCTTAAAAGCATTTTAACAATGTTGTGAAAACTTTCAGTGTAGAGAGAGAAATTAGAGAGAACAGAAGAAGGTGAAGAAATTGAGTGTAACTTTTATATTTTGACAGATCCATTAACTAATATGTGAATTTCAAATTTTAATAAATATAAATTTAAAAAATTGAGTGTCTTGAATAAACTTTAGAGTACAAATAATCCCACTTGATGTAAAATTACATAAGCCAACATTAACATAAGATCAGTCGTCTTATTGCGTACATCACTCTCTCATGATGTAACATATTAACTGCTTGATCCATTTATTATTATTATTATTTTTAAAAGCTTAATCCATTAATTAGTGACAATGACTAATCATCTCTCAAATTTAAAACAATAAATGTGCAATTCGTGGCATAATATATAAATCAAGAACGTCGACTTGCAAAATTTTTCAAAATTCATGAGCTTATATATCAAATTGGGAGAGAAATGTTAGATAGACGTGAATTAACTGCTTATGCGCCGGCATATATTTTTATTATATAGTGCATATAGTTTCTGATTTTTTAAAAAGATGCAACTGGTAGTTAATTAGATGATAATAAAAGATTATAAAACGTGAGCACAACTAAACTCAAGCATATGGATAAATTCATGTATAAAAGTGATTCCCATTGTCATAGAAAGTAGAAAGAATAAGTTAGATAGTCTCATAGAGATGGAAGAACAAAAAGGAAAAGTTTGTGTAACAGGTGGTACAGGTTTCATAGGATCTTGGCTGATCATGAGACTTCTTGATCATGGTTACTTCGTCACAACCACCGTTAGATCGGATCCAGGTATGTATGCTTTCAAGTTCAGGGTTCTTTAAATTTAATAGGTAATTATTTGATTTACATCTTTAATGACAAGATTGAGTTTTTTGAATATTATGAAAAATAAGCAGAACACAAGAAAGACCTTAGCTTCCTGACAAATCTACCAGGAGCATCGGAGAGGCTTCAAATCTTTAATGCCGATCTCAATGACCCTGAGAGCTTCGATGCAGCCATTGCTGGATGCGCTGGCGTTATTCATGTAGCCGCACCTATTGATATTGATGGAAAAGAAACTGAGGAAGTTATGACACAAAGAGCAGTCAATGGAACAATAGGCATCTTAAAATCATGCTTGAAATCTGGAACTGTGAAGCGATTTGTGTACACTTCGAGTGGATCAACTGTTTATTTCAGTGGCAAAGATGTTGATATGCTAGATGAGACATTTTGGAGTGATGAAGATTACATTAGAAAATTGGATATCTGGGGAAAATCGTACGTACTCACTAAGACATTAACTGAAAGGGCAGCTCTTGAGTTTGCAGAAGAACATGGATTGGATCTTGTGACACTAATACCTTCTTTTGTTGTTGGTCCCTTCATTTGTCCTAAATTTGCTGGATCTGTTCGCAGCACGTTGGCCATGGTCTTGGGTACATGCTCTAATTTAATTTGTCGAGATTAATCATGTCTATATGTGTTGCCTTTGATCGACTAATGCTTTGGTCAACATCTCTGCTTATCAGGCAATCGAGAGGAATATAGCATTCTTCTCAACATATCAATGGTGCACATAGATGATGTAGCAAGGGCGCATATTTTTTTACTTGAATATCCTGATGCAAAAGGGAGATACATTTGCTCTTCAGCCAAATTAACTATTCAAGAGATGGCTGAATTTCTTTCTGCAAAACACCCTGAATATCCAATACCAAATGTGGAGTAAGTCCAATTAAGTTCTACCCTTAATTTTCCATTTTCTTTATAATTATCATCTTTTAGTATAATGGAGGAATTTTGCAGTTCTTTATCGGAGATTGAAGGTTATAAATTATCAGCGTTATCGTCAAAGAAACTCCTGGATACTGGTTTTACATATAAGTATGGGATCGATGAGATGTTTGATGGGGCAATCAAATGCTGCAAAGAAAGAGGCTACCTTTAGTGCAAATAGATGAACTTATATAAGTTCATGTTGTGAAAATGAACAATATTGTGTATCCATGTCTGGCCTTTTTGTTGTTTTATCAGTTAAAAAATGCTTTACTTTTAGATTTGAAATTTATAATTCTTCAGATTTGAAAAGTCTCGAACTGCAGATCGGTCATTGCAACAGATCGATCTTTTAGCGTACCAATTGGTAGAGCCAACTTTAATGGTGACGGATTTGTTGAAAGAAACTGAGGTTTATCATGAATGGAGCTTCAATTTGTTGTATTGCAAGTTGACAGGAGTGGAGGTGCCGTTTGTTTAACCTTGGTCGCATGATATTTCCTCTGTGCCCGTCAATACGCTATATATACATTGGTTAAGCCAATAGTTTGCTGTAATTGGTTACTGTAATTTGATTCTAAGATCTGCTATGGACGAAGTGTTTGTACTGTTCAGCAATTTGGTTGTAATGAAATTATTTTCTTTGTTTCAAAATAATAATAATGATAATTTCGTTTGACTTATCGATTCATGTGGGTTATCTACAAGATTACAACAGTAGTACTGTTTTACCAATTTATTATCAATGTGCAAGAGAAATGCTATATTGACAATGTTACGTTGTTACTTGCTGAATAAAGTTAAACATAAAATTACTTTGTTGCCCTTCACTATTATTAAAAAATTAAAAAGACAACTTGGCTTGTGAACTAAATTTTGTCAAACTAGCATGTGTTTCGTAGTATATCTTTTATGAAGATTTGCAATTGATGAGTTTATGTTATATAATTGTAAATGATTATGTTTACAATTTGGTCATTTATGAAGATATAGCTGGCTTATAAGATTTGACGCTATATATATATAATATGTCAATGTACATGGATGGCAATAGTACCCACAAACTCGTAAATTTGTCCAAATCCATCCATCAACTGTCTGCTATGAGTATTTTGGCATTAATAAAAAATCTAGTGGATACCCACATGGTTATCCGCCAACCCGCAATTCTATTTTAATTATTTTTATAAATTTTAATTATAAAAATTATATTAAAGAATTTAATTATAAAAATACGTAACTTATGTCGCTAGCTTAATTCACATCGTTTTCTTCACAGCACATATGTGTTTATTTTTTTAAAGACACTTTTGTAACTTCAATGAGAATAGAGGTGGATACACTGTAGGACCAGTCGGGGCTCAAGCACCTATTGGAAAAAAAATTACCCTTTTTTGTTTAAAAGAAAAATTAATAAATTCTAAATAACCCCTATCAAATTATTAAATTGTCTCATTCTTTAAAATATAAACTATTATTTTAATAATTGTAAAGTCATAATTTGACTTAAAAAAAAAAGCCCACAACTTGAAATATTTATAATCTCAATTAATGAATCATGAGTGCCACACTTGTAATTAGGGATTGTCTTGAACAAAAAGAGCAAGTTGCAAGTAGTTCATTCTTTATTCTCATAATCCCAATGAAGAAAGCAAAAGGAGAAGGAGGGTGTGATTTATTTAATTGTTGTGGGGTTGGGTGGCTGGGACGTGGGACCGACAAATGAGTTTGCCTCTACATAAACTTTGCATCAGGTAAACATGTCCTTTCCGAATTATGTTTTTCAAATTAAGTTAATTATTTAGTATTTTATTCCTTTCCTCATGTCAATATATCTCTATACAAATTGTAATTGTTCAAGTGACTAATTCTAGTCCTTACAGTGTTTTTCGATGATTTTGTTTATAGCTATTTGTAAATCAATCTTTTTTAATTGTAATTAATTTATTTTTATATAAGTACTCACATATATAATTTTGAAACAGAATATGGAAAAGTATTTTAAAAGAAAACTTGTGATTCTACCATTTCCAGAGAAAGATGAAAGTGGTCTAGAAAAATGAAATAAGTTTGACTTAGAATTGTTAGAACTTCCTTCTGATCTTGGACAACGACCCCCAATTTCTTTTTACAATCCAAATATTCAACATGAAGTTCGTTGAGCACATTTATAAAGGGTTCTTGCCAACCTGAATTCCACAATTTTTATAAGTCTAAATTTAAGCAACAACAACGATGATTGAATCATGCTTGGTTCAATATATACGAAAATTAGCTAGAATATAGTATATCAAAGAATGATGGATATTGTTTATCTTGTTATTTTTTCACACTAGAAATTTGTGAATAAGCAAGTGGTGAGACATTTACAAAAAAATGGGTTCTCAAATTGGAAGAAACTAGAAAGATTACAAGAGCATATTGGACGTCCTAATACTAATCACAAGAAGGCCATGTGTTATTGTGGGGATTTAATGAAACAAAAGCAGTATGTTCGAACATTTTTCAACAAACATTCTGATCAAGATGAAAAAATTATCAAACTCACCAGTGTTGTGCAAATTTTATTGAACTCGCAAGCGCACGAATCTATTGTAGAATAGACTAATGGTGACGAGTGTCGATCCCACGAGGAGGTGGATTTTAATTGGGTGTAGAATTAATTTTGTAAATGGGTGGTTGGATTTGTGGTGAAAATGATTTGGATTATCCTAAAATTGGAATTGAAATGGCGAGAATAAATTAAAGAGAAATCTATTGAGATGACGTACTTGGGTACCTGGATTCGTATCAACATGCATCATGGGCTAAATAATCCTTATTAATGCCAATTAAATCATGAGGGGGGAATCCACACCTCATGAACCACGCTCTAATCAATATGGTACTAAGGGCTTATCGTGCCAAATAATAATAACCTTGTAGAGGTGAAACCAAAAGATTAGTATTATTTGACGAAGTCAAAACATCCACAAAATTAGAGGGAAGAGAAATTAAATTTACCAATTAAAGCCCAGTACCATTGTTGAGACTTCCCCTTCAACCCAAGCTTGAGAGAAAATTAGCCACTCATAATTGAACTAGGGGCAAAATAGAAATTTATTAAAATACGTAGAAAATACAAGATGGAGAAGGAATTACAGAAAATGGATCCCAAAAATGGATTCAAAGATATCAAATTAGGGGGGGAAGTCCCCCTTTTTATAGATACATTGAGTAAATCATGGCCATCGGATTAAAAACAGTTTGGATGCTCAGGATTGCACCACGTCATCAGTCAACAGTACGCGGTTTGACCACGTGGATGAAACGATGCGGTTTGACGGGTTGAATGTTGGTTGAAAATAATCTGTAATTCATATCTGAGATTTTGGTCCGATATGCCACGTCATCGATCAACAATTTTAGTCCAACAGGATCGTGACACCTCATCGATCAATGCCACATCATCGTCAATGCCACATCATCGATCCGTCTATGTGAATAAATGTATGTGAATAGTACATGTGAACATTTTTCCTTTTATGCTCCTCCAAGGTTTTCGATCACGAGTTCAAAAGTGATATCCGTTTTGATCTCTCTTTTATTGTGAAATGACCATGATACCCCTAAAATACATAAAATACTTAATTAAAATAAAACACACATAATTAAATTACAAGAAGCTTAAATACATAAAAGTAAGGTTTGTTAGTAAGACGTGAAATGTAAAATGACGATTTTCTCCTTTATAAATATGCATTTTCTGACACTCAACACACCCTCCAACCAGCTTATTGCTAGTCCCTAGCAAATAAAGCGAAAACCAAAATTCAAATCCAAAATGATTTTTTTTCAAACACTTTTATTTATTCAATCAGATTAATAATAACAATCAAATAAAAGTATAAGCATTATCTCAAGTCTAAAGAAACATCACACCCACATCAACCATCCACATGAAATCAGCCCAGTGGACTTTGTCATAGTTACCTTCAAGAATGACATGTCAAACCCCAAAATCTCACTGGAAGTAGTGACACTCTCACAAAGAAATTAAACCCAATAAAAATAATCAGTCCAATGAATGGTAATTGAGAGAAAATAATCAAGAAGTGATATCACATGCTCTCACCAAGATGAAAGAAATATGCCCTCAACTTAGAAATAATACGATCTCAAGTCAAATAAAAATGCTAGTCAACCCAATTTATTTATTTATTGTTTCATGCATCACTACATCTTTTTAGCCCATATAACTAGTTTCTACTTCAGACTATAGTTCCCTAAAATCAAGAAGGACTTTTATTAGGACGTAACGTAGGTTCGAGACATGGTTAACAAAGAAAGGAAATAAGGAAAACAAAGTGTATGTTTGAGAAAAATGCAGAATTTTTTTTTTTTTGGAAGTTGCAAGGTGGATTTCACCTATTATTGTTTTTATTTTTAACAACAATTTTTTTCTTCTTTTTTTTTTTTAAGAAACAACAATTTTTTTTTTTTGAACTAGGCATAACTTCACTATACAAAATATTTATTTACATTTTTCTCAAACATAAATAGGTGATGGAACTTGTAAGATATTGGCTAATACTCCAAATCGGAGTGGGTCAAGATGATAAGTTTGACAAAAAAAAGTTTTTTATTTTTTATTTTTTTTAAAGGCTCAAAAGGGTTAACTATGGATATTTGATAAAAGGGATGGCTAGAAAGGCTCAAACGGATCAAAGATGGCATTTCCATCGTCTTTTAGGGCTCTAAATAATCTTTCATATTTACTAGTTAGATGGGTCTCCATATGTAGCAACACACATTTTTTTTTTCTTCTTTTTTTTTTTAGGGGCTAACTCAAAAGAAATCTAGAGATCGTGTATATAATAATAAACTGCTAAGTGTATAAGGAATGAGCAAAAGGGTTACTCTCCAAGAAAAATGATAGGCTCAAAAACTCACTTGGTACTTATTATGACATGTTCATTCCTTCAAGCAACTCATATTTGTCTCCGACATCAACATGTAGAGTAGCAAATATAGCGTAACATCACTTCAGACTAAAGATAATACAAATACTAAAATTTGAAATTCATCATGTCATCCAATGTTAAAACAAATCACAATTTTTTTTTTTTAAACAATGTCCTACCCCCCAACCTATTCTAAACATGAAAGGAAAATATACATGCAGAAATGTGAAAATGATGCAGAAAAACTAATTAGAAAATGATAGAAAACGAAAATGATTTTTTTTTTTTTTGAAACGATGAAGATGCATTTCTAGAGTCACTACACTCCATATTTAGCCATCTTCAACACAAAAAGTTAGCAACAGTTAGTTTCTACAACAAAAAATTAGTAAAAACTTAACCAAGATTCCACAATTGTCGACTATTCCCTCCCCCCAACCAGAACGAAACATTGTCCTCAATGTTTTAAAGGAAAGAAGTAGAGTTTAGAAGACATCACCTGGGTGGTGCAACACAGAAGAAAATATTTACAAGCAGAGAGTTAAATCTAATTTGTACTTCTTACTGCCATTATCATTATTAACAAAGGTCCAGGCTCCCATTTATAAGCTTGTAACATATCAAGTAGCTCATTAGCAGTGTGAGCACAAATAAAAAGCTTTTTCGCATTGGAATGAATGAAATAGTTTTTTATTGCATGGTTAAGAAATGCGATGAAGCCATTATAAAAATTATTGACATTTAACAAACCGATGGGTTTCTGGTGAATGTGCAGATGGGCCCAAGATGCTAGTGTGATAAGTGCCTCTAGTGTTGCAAGATCTCCTGGAAGGAAAATAAAAGCATCAACATGATTAAGCATTTCAGTTATTCGTTCTTGCATACCTGAGACGACTAACTCTTCTCCAGTCGATGAGTCAGACAAACTGCCCAAAGGTTTTAGGACTCTTGGGATGATGCCTAACACTTGGCTTCCTCTGACAAAATTTTGATAACCCTTTTATACACCAAGTGTAATTTTCTTTCTGCTATGCTTCGACCAAGATTTATGGCTGCATCAACGAACTCTTTATGTTTGCCATAGGTAAATTCAGAAAGCACACAAATGTTCTTGAATTGTCTATTGGGAGTAGCTGCCATTGGAATATTTCTCAAAAACAATTTGTGAGTGCTTAACAAAAAGTCATATTTAAGAATCTTGGTGATAGTACTGTGTATGAGGTGGCATGTCAGTGTCAAATAACGCGTAAAGCACATGGCTAGCGAGTCAAAAAGGAAACAGTAAAAAGAAAAAGAAATAATGATAAAATAAAATTATTAAAGACAATAATGCAAATGATAAAACAACAGTGAAATAAAATAACAGTGAAGTAAAAGGATATTTACAGGTAGTTGCGACTGTGGCTCACATCTTCCTCTGGTTTTACGTCCAGAAACGGCTTGAACGCCCTCTATGGGTCGAGGATAGGCTTCCCATCCAGTTTTCTTATAAAGGCAAATCGTTTATAGATTCGAGACTATATCGTGCATGCTCTTTCTGGAATAATGACCATAACTGGAGAATCGCTCCTTGCACATATCCACTGGGATGCGTTTCAAGAGACAGAAGGATATCATCCAATGACTCCTTATTCAAGCCATCCCTAATGAATTGAATCTTATCTTCCCTGTTATCAGACACCATTCCTAAAGAACATGGGTTTTTATCGCAACTCATTCTGGCACACTTATGACAAGCAACAGAAATTCTTCGAGCTCGTCGTTTTCTTGCGTAATTTACTTTACCACAACCAGGCATGTATGCAATAAATTTTAGAGGTAACCCACTTGTCAATTGTACTTTAGCCTCGATTAACCAACGGATGTCAGTAGGTATGTTATTCCTCATGAGCAATCGCATGCGTTTGGACCGGGCTTTATAGATCGCCAGGAGGGCATTTTGAGGGAGTGAAGGGAATCACTTGTGAAGCTTCACTAAAATCTCGTTTCTGTCCATACCTTTGCCTCAGAATGTCAGTTATTATGGGAAACTGAAGTAATTGACTTGATTGTCACGGAGTACCGTTATCCGCCACTTCACTGGGGTAACAAACTAAAGCACACAAATAGAAAAACAAATTAAAACACACAAAGAAAATTAAAATCGTCCTCTTATTGAATTTACCTCAAGCTCCAACTGGATGTCGTAAACACTTCTCTCAATGTCTTTGAGTTGGCTTTCTAAACCCTCAACATAGGATACTAACTCTGGTGGTTGTAGAGCCCAAATGCGATGTGTTTTACAAAATCGAATCTGCCTTTTGAGATGAGATTTTACACGTTGAAGTGGTTTAAGAATGTTCAGGAGGAACGATCTAAGTATGGTACTCATGATTAACAATGATAAAAGAAAACTTAATGGTAAAACAAACACACTTATGCAAAAATAATTTCAATTAGCAAAAGAATAATAAAAAGAAAGAAAGAAAAATCAAACCACCGAAAAGAAAAAAAAATCAATTCAAATCTGGTGGGTCACTCAAATTTATTTCGGTGTCTTCTCCATGTGGTTGGTACTCTAGATATGGCTTTAATCTTTGACCATTAACTTTAAATGTGACACCGTTCTTTGGGTCCTTAATTTCAATTGCCCCATGTGGAAAAACAGTATGAACAATAAAGGGACCAGACCAACGAGAGCGTAACTTACCTGGGAATAGGTGCAAGCGAGAATTGAATAAAAGCACTTTCTGACCTGGAGTGAACGATTTTCTCATAATTTGCTTGTCATGGAAGACTTTCATTCGTTGCTTGTAAATCTTGGCATTTTCGTATGCATCATTGCGAATTTCTTCAAGTTCTGCCAGCTGTAATCTTCTTTCTGAGCTGGCTTGCTGCATGTCAAAATTAAATTTCTTGATGGCCCAATATGCACGATGCTCGAGTTCTACAGGTAGGTGGCAAGCTTTTCCATACACTAGCCTGTAGGGTGACATCCCAATCGGGGTCTTGAAAGCCGTTCTATATGCCCATAATGCATCATCAAGTCTTAATGACCAATCTTTTGCGCCTCTTTTTCTAATATGTGCTTTATTTCTCGATTGGAGATCTCAACTTGGCCACTGGTTTGCGGATGATATGGGGTCGCCACTTTGTGAGTGATTGAATCCTTTGTCAAAAGAGCTTTGAATGCTTTGTTACAAAAGTGGGCACCACCATCACTGATTATCGCTCGAGGGAATCCAAAGCGTGAAACAATGTTGCTTTTCAAAAATGCTATCACCACCTTGTGATCATTGGTTCTACATGGAATTGCTTCTATCCATTTCGATACGTAGTCAACAGCAACCAATATGTATTGATGGGCAAAAGAAGAGGGAAAGGGTCCCATGAAGTCGATACCCTATACGTCAAAATCTCAACCACTAAAATTGGATTTAGGGGTATCATGTTCCTTCGTGTAATGTTCCCTATTCGTTGACACCTATCACATGAAAAACAGAAAGTGTAAGCGTCTCGAAATATAGTTGGCCAATAGAAACCACATTGTAAAACTTTAGTCGCTGTTTTAGCACTAAAATGGCCTCCACAAGCTTGTTCATGGCAGAATGAAAGGATATTTTGAATTTCACTTTCTGGGACACATCGTTTGAAAATTTGATCTGCATAATACTTGAACAAATACGGGTCATCCCAAAAGAAATTCTTTATTTCTGCAAAGAATTTAGCTTTATCTTGCTTGGTCCAATGCTTTGGAAGTTGACTTGTAACAAGATAATTAACGATAACAGCATACCACAGTAATACTTCCATACTCATCAATTTTTCATCTGGAAATGACTCATTCAATGGTAATGTTTCCATAATTGTGTCAAAATGGAGACAAGAGATATGGTCTGCCACAACATTTTCTGTACCTTTCGTATCTTTAAATTTCAAGTCGAATTCCTGCAAAAGTAACACCCAACGAATTAGTCTAGCTTTTGAATCTTTCTTTGTGAGAAGATATTTAAGAGCAGCATGATCAGTGAACACAATTATTTTACAACCAATGAGATAAGATCGAAATTTCTCTAATGCAAACATTACTGCTAGCATTTCTTTTTCAGAAGTTGAATAGTTCAACTGTGCATCATTCAATGTCATACTAGCATAGTAAATAACATGGGGAATTCGATCAACTCTTTGTCCTAAAACTGCTCCTACTGCATAATTAGATGCATCACACATGAGCTCAAATGGTAAGCTCCAATTTGGGGGCTGAATGATGGGTGATGATGTCAACAATTGCTTTAATTTTTCAAAAGCCACAAGACATGAATCATCAAAGACAAAAGGTACATCCTTCGCAAGTAGATTGCATAAGGGTCTAGAAACTTTGCTAAAATCTTTAATGAAACGTCTATAAAAACCAGCATGCCCAAGAAAAGATCTTACTTCTCTGACTGTTTTGGGTGGAGGAAGATTAGAAATGAGATTCACCTTGGCTTTGTCAACCTCAATACCTTTGCTTGAAATGATGTGACCGAGAACATTACCTTGTTTTACCATAAAATGGCACTTCTCCTAATTTAAGACCAAGTTCTTTTCGATACATCTCTGCAGAACTAGTGTTAGATGATGTAAACATTGATCAAACGAGTCACCAAAAATAGAAAAGTCATCCATAAAGACTTCAAGGAATCGTTCAACCATATCAGAAAAAATGCTCAACATGCATCGTTGAAATGTAGCAAGTGCATTACATAATCCAAATGGCATCCTCCTATATGCAAAAGTGCTAAAAGAGCAAGTGAAAGTGGTTTTCTCTTGATCTTTCGGTGCTATGGGAATCTGATTATATCCTGAGTAGCCATCTAGAAAGCAATAAAATTCATGGCCTGCTAATCTATCAAGCATTTGATCGATAAATGGTAAAGGAAAATGGTCTTTACGTGTGACAGAATTCAACTTTCTATAATCAATGCATACACGCCATCATGTAGTTACTCTAGTTGGTATCAATTCATTATCGGCATTCGTAACTACTGTGACTCCTGACTTTTTGGGGACAACTTGTACAGGACTGACCCATGAACTATCAGAAATTGGGTAAATGATACATGCATCTAATAGCTTAAGGACTTCAGTTCTAACAACTTCTTTCATATTAGGATTTAACCGACGTTGCATTTCCCTAGTAGATTTAGCATTTTCATCAAGGTGAATGTAATGCATGCAGTCTACTGGATTTATACCTTTTATGTCCGCTATGGTCCATCCTAATGCTCCTTTGTGCTCTTTTAAAACATCCAACAACTTACCTTTTTGTTCGTCATTTAGGGATGATGAGATGATTACTGGCAGAGTACTTTCTTCTCCCAAAAATGCATATTCCAGAGTGTTGGGCAATGTTTTGAGCTCGAGTTTCGGTGGTGATTCTGATGATGGGATGAGTTTATTCTCTGATGGTGCTAGTTGTTCAACTCTTGACTTCCATTTATTGGTATCCATGGATGGTGCTGAGTCAAGCAGAGCGTTGACCTTATCGACTGATCTATCAATATCAAAATCCAAATCAAAGTGAGTTAAACATGTTTGTAAAGGATCATCACTAAGGTTTGAAACAAAAGAGTTATCAACTATTGTTTCTATTAAATCCACATCAACAATTCCATCATCTGCATTGTGAGGTTGTTTGGCAATGTTGAAAATGTTTAGCTCCATAGTCATGTTGCCGAAGAACAACTGCATATTTCCAGTCCTGCATTGAATGTGAACATCCGCAGTTGCCAAGAAAGGTCAGCCTAGGATAATGGGGATGTGCTTCCTTGAATCTTGTATTGGTTGAGTGTCAATTACAATGAAATCAACAGGAAAATAAAATTTATCTACCTGGATAAGCACGTCCTCTACAATACCACGAGGTATTTTTGTGGACCGATCTAATTCTCCAAGTCCAAGTTTCAAAAATACTGAGTAAGACAACAAATTTACACTAGCTCGTAAATCCAACAAAACATTCTCAATTGTGTGGTTCCCTATGCTACATGAGATAGTGGGGGAACCTGGGTCTTTGCATTTTAAAGGAATTTTATATTGGAGTATAGAACTAATGTTTTCTGTTAAAAATGCCTTCTTTTGAACATAAATGTTTCTCTTTTTAGTACACAGGTCTTTAAGAAACTTGGCATAAGATGGAACATTCTTTATAGCATCAAGTAAAGGGATGTTAACACTTACCTGTTTGAAGATTTCGAGAATCTCACCTGTAGATTTTCCCTTTTTTCCTTTAGCTAATCTCTGAGGAAATGGAGCTTTGGGAACATATTCTCGCGGTTTGGTTTCTTCTCTCTCCTCTGGTGATGAGTCCTCAACACTCACAGGTACAATTTGATTTTCTTTTGTCACCGGCATCTCCACTTTGTTGTTGACTTCTTTTTCTTTTCACAAGGTCATGACTGCTTTGACCTCTTCATTCTGTTGTGGTGAACTGGTACTTGCTTTATGTACTCCTTTAGGATTAGGCACTAGTTGACTTGGAAACTTTTCTTTCTCAACAGTCATTGCCAAGGTCTGAACTGAAGAAGTAAGTTGTCACACCATCTTCTCAAGGCTTGAAACTGATTGGGCTTGTGAGTTGAAGCCCGCTCTCAACTCATTTCGTAGTCCATCAATGGTGCGGTTCTGTTGCTCAATCGTGGAGTGAGTAACATTCTTGAAATTCTGGAATGCATCCTCCCATGGTCTGGGTTGAGAGTAGTTCTGGTTCTGATTGTATGGTCTAAATGGTGGCTGAGAGGCTTGAGGATTTTGAGGAATTGGTTGCATTGGTGGAGCTGGAGCTGCTGGTCCATTCTGTTGGAATCCTTGAGACCATGAAAAATTGGGGTGGTCTCTCCATCCAGGGTTATATGTGTTGGAGTATGGGTTGTAATTTGATGGTTTTCTCATTACACCTATGGCATTGGCTTGATCTGAGTATGAGTCATGGTCATGTGGCTCTGTTGATTTAGCAGTCGATAACGATGCTATTTGTCGAGAGAGACCTTCAATTATTGCTTTGACTTCTTTAATTTCTGAACTTGACTCGCCAATGTGAACCTCATTTACTCCCTTAATTCTTCTAGTATTCCTGAGTGATCGACTCCGTTGTTGGGAATTATCCGCTTGTCGCTGGAAGAATTCCCAAATTTCTGATGCACTTTTTGACATTAGCTCTCCTCCACTTGTTGCCATTAGCCATTCTTGCACATTCGGCAATAATCCCTCCAAAAAGTATTGGCATTGGTGCCATTTCTCGTACCCATGATGTGGACACTTCAAGAGTAGCCCATTGAATCGCTCCCATGTTTCGAAAAACTGCTCGTCCTCTCTTTGGGTAAACTCCGAGATTTCCCTGCGAATAGCATTGGTTTTATACACTGGGAAATATTTATTCAAAATTTTTGTCACCATTTGTTCCCATGATGCAATGCTATTAGCAGGCAATGTATTAAGCCATGAACGAGCTTTATCCTTTAAAGAAAATGGGAATAGTCTAAGTTTAACATCATCATCTAAAAATTTCTCGTATTTAAAAGTTTGACAAACAGCATGAAAATCATTCAAATAATTATATGGGTCCTCATTTTCTAGGCCATAGAATGTTGGGAGACAATTTAAAGAAGAGAAAAAAAAAAGAAATACTAACCTTTAAATGTAGATTCTTTTTTTTTTCTTTTTTTTTAAAGAAAAAAATACAAGAAAATAATTAAATGGAATTATTCACAAAAATTAATTCTATGAATTAAAATTACTTACCTCCAAAAAAAACTTGTTGTGCAAATTTTATTGAACTCAGAATAGACTAATGGTGACGAGTGTCGATCCCACGAGGAGGTGGATTTTAATTGGGTGTAGAATTAATTTTGTAAATGGGTGGTTGGATTTGTGGTGACAATGATTTGGATTATCCTAAAATTGGCATTGAAATGGCGAGAATAAATTGAAGAGAAATCTATTGAGATGACGTACTTAGGTATCTGGATCCGTATCAACATGCATCATGGGCTAAATAATCCTTATTAATGCCAATTAAATCATGAGGGGGGAATCCTCACCTCATGAACCACGCTCTAATCAATATGGTAAATAATAATAACCTTGTACTAGGGAGTCGGTGAAACCAAGGCGGTACTAGACAAGATTAGTATTATTTGTCGACGAGAAGTCAAACCATCTACAAAAATTAGAGGGGAAGAGAAAGTAAATTTACCAAATAAAGCCCATGAAACATGTTGAGACTTCACTTTCAACCCAAGCGTGAAAGAAAATTAGCCACTCATAATTGAACTAGGGGCAAAATAAAAATTTATTAAAATACGTAGAAAATACAAGATGGAGAATGAATTACAGAAAATGGATCCCAAAAATGGATTCAGAGGTATCAAATTAGGGGGGGAAGGCCCCCTTTTTATAGATACATTGAGTAAATCGTGGCCATCGGATTAAAAATAGTTTGGACGCTCAGGATTACGCCACGTCATCAGTCAACAGTACGCGGTTTGACCACGTGGATGAACAGTAACACGGTTTGACCCGGGTTGAACAGTGACGTGGTTTGGTTGAAAATAATCTTGTGTAATGCATGTACCGTACGCGAGATTTTTGGTCCACTGATATGCTGCCACGTCATCGATCAACAATGCATAAGAATTTTAGTCCAACAGGATCGTGACACCTCATCGGTCAATGCCACGTCATCGATCCGTCTATGTGAATAGTGTAAACGTAGATGCAGTATGTGAATAGTACATGTGAACGATTTTTTCCTTTTATGCTCCTCCTAAGGTTTTCGACCGTCCTGAGTTCAAAAGTGATATCCGTTTTGCCGTCTGATCTCTCTTTTATTGTGAAATGACCATGATACCCCTAAAATACATAAAATACTTAATTAAAATAAAACACACATAATTAAATTACAAGAAGCTTAAATACATAAAAGTAAGGTTTGTTAGTAAGACGTGAAATGTAAAATGACAATTTTCTCCTTTATAAATATGCATTTTCTGACACTCAACAACCAGTTTGCATCCATTGATGTTGTTCGGCTTCTTTTAGAATAAGGGCTTACATTTTGTGGTCATGATGAATTTGATAATTCAAGTAACCAAGGAAATTATATTCGAATTTTGAGATTTCTTGCCAATCACAATAAAGTTATATCAAAAGAGTTACTTTGAAGAACGCTCTTAGAAATAACATGTTGATTGCACCTTCAATTCAAAAAGATATTGTGAGGGCTTGTTTTATTGAAACTGCCAATGTTATTATTAGAGATGTGGGAGATGCATTATTTTCTATTTTGATTGATGAATCATGTGATGCATTTATGAAGGAGCAGATGGCTATTACATTGCGATATGTAGACAAGAATGGATCTGTCTTTGAGCGTTTTATAGGTTTTAAGCACGTTACTAGTACCAATGCTATCTCGCTCAAGGAACCTTTTGATCAGTTATTTTCCAAGTATGGATTGAGTATATCTAGGTTGCACGGGCAAGGTTATGATGGGGCTAGCAAAATGCAAGGCAAGTTCAATGGTCTTAGGACACTTATTATGAATGAGAATGAGTGTGCTTATTATATACATTGTTTTGTCCATCAATTACAGTTAGCTATTGTGGCTGTGGCAAAGAAACGTGATCAAATTAATTATTTCTTCATTGTAGTTGCTAATGTTATCAATGTTGTTGGGGCTTCATGTAAATGCTGAGATATTCTTTGAGAGAAGCAATTACTTTAAGTTGTTGAAGCACTTGAAAATGATGACCTATGGAGTGGGCAAGGCCAAAATCAAGAGACAACATTGAAACATTTTGGTGATACATGTTGGGGCTCACATTATGGTACGTTGCTTCGAATAATCTGTTTGTTTCCACATATAATTAGTGTGCTTGAGATAGTTGCAAAAGACAAGTCAAACTCTAGTGAACAGAGATTTCAAGCAAATTATTTCGTAGAGTTTATGTAATCTTTTGGTTTTGTGCTTAGTTTATATTTGATGAGAGATATACTTGCACTTTCAAATGAGTTGTCATAACCACTTCAAAGAAATGATGAAGATATTCTAAATGCGATAAAATTGGTTGAAATATGCAAGAAAAACTTGCAAATGATGAGAGATGATGGATGAGATTACGTGCTTTGTGAGGTTTCTTCTTTTTGTTTGAAGCATGATATTGATGTCCCTAACATGAATGATGTGTTTTTACCAAGGGTTCGATCATGACACAGGCTCAAGAGATCTCAAAATTTATGAAAATACGAGTGTTTAAGTCAAACTAGCATTATCTTTGGTAGAATATCTTTTATGAAGATTTGCAATTGGAGTAATGATATATTCACAAATTCTTGTACAAACTTATTTTGTACAAATTGACATGACATTAATTCATTGGTTGAATGAAAATATAAAATAATAAAAACAAATCATGTGGGCCAAGTGATATTTAATTTAATCAATCTTATCATGCCATATCAGTTTATACAAAATAAATTTGTACAAAAGTTTGTGACTATATCATTACTCTTTGTAATTGATAAGTTGAGATATATAGCTGGCTCATAATTACGTATATATAGTGAACAATTTCTAATAAATTATGTTAGCCATAGTATTATATTTCATCACCCCTCTCACGCGTCACTTATTTATTTATTGTCAACTCTTTCCGAATAAATTACGTTAGCCATAATATTACATTGAATCATCCCTCTCACGTTTCCCATTTTTATTTACTCATTATCAACGCTTTGCTAATAAATTATGTCAGCGATAATATTAATATTGTATCATCACTCTCACGTGTCTGTTTTTGTTTATTCATTCTCAAGGGAAAAAAACAGCTATTTCCTTAAGATTTGAAAAATGGTCAAGTAGACCTTCAAGCTTTCAAATCAAGGACATTAAGACTTTATTATTATTATTATTATTATTATAACACTTTTTGAATATAGCAATTAAAATAAATAAATTTAATTTTTTTAATAAATAAACATATAATATATATTATTTTATTACTAAAAATATTTAGTATTATTAGTCTACTAGATAGACTAAACTTGGCTACAAATCTAATTAAAAGCTCAAGCATAGCCTTTAGTATAGAGTTAATTGTGTATTTGTATGCAATAGAAAAAATATATTTTTATAAAAATGTTTAGATAAACACAATTTTTTGGATGTGGGATTATGGTCCTAGATGTGGTGTTATGATTTGAAAAAAATGTTGCTATTACTGCTAGGAGCCTATGAGTTAGGCAAAACCCGCCGATTTGAAATAAATTTGTTGCTACTACTGCCACTGCAGTTTACAGGTAAAACTTACTATGAATTGTGAGTGAGTTTGGTAATTGTAAAAACTCCCATATGGCGAACTTTTTTTTTTTTTATAGAAAAAAAGTAAAAACCTGCAGTAGCTTGAGGATTTAGCAACTTTAATTTTTTGTAGGTGCATATTTGGTTAATAACAAAACTGCTGCGGGAGGTACTCATTTTCATCCCTATTAATCAACAACTTCTAATAAATTAGAGGGTTTAAGGTATAACAATTTACAATAAAGGGGTGTGTGCTTGATGGATGTTAAAAGTAATACTATTCACTATTGTATTTAAATATTTAATGGTCCTTAATGATAAGCTGAGTTATGGGCGTTTTTTCTAATTAAAAAATTTATGAAAATATGAGTATTTGAGTCAAACTAGCATTATGTTTCGTAGCATATCTTTCTATGAAGATTTGCGAATGATGCTATATATAAATAACATATATATAATGAACAATTTCAAATAAATTACGTTAGCCATAATTTTACATTGAATCATCTCTCTCACGTGTCCTTTTTTTTATTTATTGATTATCAACGCTTTTCTAATGAATTATGTTAGCCATAATATTATATGAGTGATGATATAACCACAAATTTTAGTACAAATTTATTTTGTACAAACTAATTTGACATTAATTTATTGGTTGAACAAAAATACAAAATAATAAAAACAAATCATGTGAAGAAAGAGATATCTAATCCAATTAATTAAATCATGCCACATCAATTTGTACAAAAAAGTTTATACAATAGTTTATAAGTATATTATTACTCATATTACATTGTATCATCTCTCACGTGTCTATTCTTATTTATTCATCCTAAAGGGAAAAAACAGCTACTTCATTAAGATTTAGGGAGATGGTTACGAGGACCTTCAAATTTATTCAGGAACATAAAGACACTTTTATTATTATTATTATTATTATTATTATTATTATTATTATTATGATACCCTTTGAACATAGCAATTAAAAAAATTGACATTAAATTTTTTTTTAATAAATAAGCACATAGTATAAATAATTTAGTCTATCTAGTAAATTAATAATATTAAATTATTTTTAAAAATATAATAATTTAATTATAATAATTTTTTAAAATGAAATTTTTTTCATTTATAATAATATATTTATATTTATTATAAAGATTCTAAATAAATTTTTGGGTTAAATAGATTTTACAATTAATAAAAAGTATTTCATGTATTGATAATATTAAAGATATTTTATATAATTTCTAAAATAATTTAAATTTTATATTTATTTAATATTATGTTTCTATTTGATTTAATATAATAAAATATTTCAATGGACTATGGAATATGAAAACATTTTTTAATTCTGAAGCTATTTTAAAATTTATATATTATTATATATTTAATAGCGTACTTCTATTTATTATAATACATTGGAGTCAGTTTTTTTGGATTAACATATCTATAAATTATTATGGTTAAAAGGAAATCTTGGTATTCCATCTTAAAAACTTAAGAATCTCCGTGATTATTTTCTTAAAATTTAAAGGTGTAGTTGTCCTTTTCCAACTATGATATTATAATATTGTATCATCCCTCTCATGTGTCTAATTCCATTTATTTTGCTATCACTCTTTTCTTAAATTTATGAAGATGCCTCATTATTCACCATTTCTTTTTTTTTGAGGTGATCATTAAAAAATATTAAACTAAAAGGTAATAGTTTTTCATTTTTTTTTCAAAAAATACTAAATACCACAAAGGCTGGCATGGCTAACTAAAATTATGGATACCTATTGTTCTAATAAAAACACAAAGCCCAGGCTCTTGAAGAGTGGTGATATTTAACGCCTCATTATATCTCATCAACCCTCATTTTTCAATTAACCCCATTAAAATTTTAAATTGATCTTTATTTCTCAACATATCTCATCTAATTTCAAATTTACCCTTATTATATTTTTTTTTATCTTTTTTTCAAGCACTCGTTATGTAAAACTTATTAAATCGATTTTTAAAAGAAAAAAAATTTCATAATCACTATAATCTTTCTCTTTCTTTTTAAAGGTTTCATCCGCTGTTGTCATAACTATAGAAAAGATTTGATACTTTTCCATTATCTTGTTCGAGTATTGCAAATTAATCTTTTTGATAGTTATGAAAGTATAGTATATAATATTTAAGAAGAGATAATAGTTTAAAAAATTAAAAGAAACTGGGGGTTTAAGAAATGGGATTAGTTGAATACATTAATAAAAAGGATGAGGCTATTTAAACCAACTAAATTTCTTTCTACACCCTCATTCTAGTTAACAATTTTATTATGTAAATAATGTTTAATAAAATTATGATAAATAATTTTTAATAAAATTACTTAATTAACCTTTCTTCTCCTTACCTCAATTTCATAAATTCTCATCATCTCATTCATATATATTCTCTTAGTTGCAAATTATTGATATTACAAACTAAGAGAAACAAAATCTACTATTTAAAATTGAACATCAAGAAATTTTTATTAGCCATGAAAGTTAATAAATATTAAGAAATTAATTTTTTCCAAACGCAAAATTTCATAAATATAAAAAAAAAATTCTTCTATATAGAAAACATGAAATAGAGTTCATGATCTACTAAGAAAGGCTAAAAATATGAATTCAAAAGAGAGTGAAATTGAGTGTTTAGTATACAGAATATGAGAGAAGAGAGAATATGCAATTCTAAAGTAGAGAGAGAAAGTGATAAGTGAAGGATAATTTTGAGATCTTTAAATTTTTAATTTTTAATAACAAATTCATTTCTTAAAATTTGGTGTAGAAATGAATTTAGTGGGTTCAAATAGCCCCATCTTAATAAAAATTGTCATGCAGGTCCACTTAAAAATTATTTACCCTTTTAAGGCATTTCATATAAGGATAAAGTAGGTATTAGCATAAAAATGATTAGTGGGCGTTGGTGAGATAGATTGAGGGGGTCAAATATCACAATTTCTTTTAAAAAGTCTAACCATTATCGAGCTATGCTGGACTGAAGATTTTTCCTAGTTTGATAGTTATTTTTTTAATTATATATAAATACACACTCACACATAAAAGAAAAAGAAGCCACTTCTTTGATGAATGGTGGTGGTGTTTTATTTACTTTTCGTGTTCAAGATGGGTCGTTGTGAAATGATTGTGGTGAACAATTTCAGAAATGAAAGTGCTGAAAGGTTGGTTTGGTGGCTGCTGACTATTGGGTGGTAGGTGGGAGGGAGGTGTGAGATGAGAGAATAGACAAGAAGACGAACAAGAAGAGTAGGGTTTGTTGGGAGTGTGACATCTGCCTCATAATAAACTAAACTCTTATTATTATGCAAAACAAATACACATAGACAAGGCAAGTAAGAAAGCTCACAAATTCTAAAGGATTACAATAGGACATAGAAAATTAATTCACCACCTATTGATATTCTACAAGAGATATAGGGCTCTCTAACTCACCAAAGCTCACCAATCATGAGGATTACAAAGGAATATAAATATTCACCACCCAATGATCTCATACAAGAGATACAAGACTTCTCAACTCACCTTTTTAAAGAATCTACCAAAGAGATACAGAGTTATATGAAGATACTCTAACAAGAATACTCTTCAAAGTTACATTCTCAAAATCATCATCCCTATCAATTAGAATTCAAATTAAACTTGAATTAAAGATATTAGCTATCATGAGATGGAAGAGAAAAAAACAAAACACAATTTAACTTGAAGGTCTATTTTATCAACAAATCTATACAGTCAACACTCATTTAATCCTAACTTAATGTAGGAAACTCCAAATCAAACAGTGTAAAATTCATAAATTCCTAAATCACAAAGCTTTCTAATAAAATGAAGCTTGTTAGTAAGATCTTGATGCATTGATGCCAGTAAATTTAGAACTTTTGGCCTTGTGGAGAATTCCTCATAACTGTGACCTTTGTTGAAAAAATCTTGAATATCATTAAGAAGAGAAATCTAAATTTGATTTTGTAAAGGAAAATAAAAAACTTATATTTTCAACCATATATAATGAATATTTTAATTTCTTCTAGAAAAATATAGTCAAATCGAATAAGTGAAGCCATAATATAGGGATATGCATGTTCCTTTTGGACATTTTGTAACTTTATGTTTTTATATGATTTAATTTTTTTTAAAGCATGTAGTTTAATTGGTTCTTGTTAAGTTACATCATCTATAATTTATATCAACCCAAAGATAGTTTTTTGATATAGCTCAATTATTAGTTGTTAAGTAATTAGAGGGTTATGGGAATTTTCAGTGAGCGGTAAGTTACAAATAATACAACTTAGCAGGTGGTTGAATTTTAAGGGTGGTTTCTAGGAAGTTTTATTTTTATTTTTTATTTTTTTATTATATAATTGCTGAGCCTAGGCTTTTTGATAAAGTCATAGGCCGAGCATAGCCAAGCTCGAGCTTGACCATGTGAAGCCCAAGCTCGACCCTTGGGCCTAGAAGTCAGGCTAAAGCTCTATTGAATTAGGCCAGTTTAGCATTTTTTCTCTCATCTCCAAGTAGGATCAAACCCAATTTATCCTGTTTTTAATTGTTTTTCGATAGACAAGAAAAAATTCTGGCCAGTCGTCGCGTTGCTAAAAATACTACGATGCTCTTTACTATTTCATAATTTATATTAAACAATATTAATATTTAAAAAAACAACAAATACTCTAAATAATTTATTGTTTTTATGGGAAAAAAAACCAATATTAAAAATAAAAACACAAGATTGGTCACTTTCTAGTAGCCTTGAGCCCTTGATAGGCATAAACATGAAAAGAGCAGGTAATATATATAAAAAATTAAAAACCTTAAACATGATTTGGTAAATCAAGATGTTGCAAATCAGTAATAAACTGTAGTTTTTACTGTTAATTTTGTTTCAATTTTGTATTATTAATCACCTACTTGAAACGCACCTTTCATTATTCAAGTGTTTTATTTTATTTTTTATTTTAAAAAATTTTTGTTCTAGAGTAGGTTTCTGTTTCTAAAAAACAAGACGCGTGAGAGGAGGGATGAGAGGAAGAGACAATGTCACAATATAATATTTATATTGAAACTTGAAAATTAATAGAAATCCTGCGTCAATAGACTACATAGCAACGGCATCATATATGCCAGCTATATTTATATCTCTCAACATTTGAAGACTCTCCATCAAAGATTTCAACTCTGAAGGAAATCTGTGTTTCAGAACTTCACATTTTTCAATAGATTCTTATCATATTGGAACTCTGTAAGCTTGGCCCCACTTGAACTCTTGCTTCACGCCAAATCCATCTAATTTTGTATCTTTTGTGGCCATATATGTATGGGACCTAACTACGTTACAGACTCTGTAAGTAACAGACCTGTAATCTCAATCGTTGGATGTGGAGGGAGAAAGATGGAGGGTTGGCAAACGGTCAGAAAAATAAGGGGAAAAAAACCCAAAGCATAGGGAAACCGGCTTTAATGGTTAATGTGCAACCGGATGTGAGAAGTAACAAAAGGCCACGTGGTTGGAGAAATTAACAGAATTAGTTGTATTTTAATTAGGTTGGTGTCGATAAAAAAAGCAAGTTTAGTTTATTCCTATTGTAATTTATTTGGAAAAGTTAATGTCGGTTCAATATCACTGAAAATTGGTCGGAGTTGTACAAAGATCAGCAGGGTGGCTATGAAAAATATTGGGGAAACGATAGCCGGCAAAAAAAATATGTAGAAGTATGAAGAGACCAGCGAAGGGGACGTGGTAGAGATGAATTGGTTATTGAAAATACAAATGATGGGTTGTTCGTGGGTAGATATGGCTAAGAAATATAAGAGATATATATGTGAATCCAAGGCTGATGATTACAGTATGGTGGCGAAACCGAGTTCGAAAACAACAGTTTCATTTTGTCATTGGAAGAAAACCGGAATGACAGGTTTCATATATAATCTCCCATTCCATCCGCCGTCCACGTGCCACGCACCCATATATCATCTTGTCAACTCACAGGCTGTTACTTACAGAGTCTGTAACGTAGATTGGTCCATATGTATGTGGTCTCTACACACTAATATCTACTTAATACTAATACAAAGTTGACATTTTCTGTCTCCACTCAAAAAATAAGAACAGTAACAGTAACGATAATCCTAAGTCCAAAATAAAGTAAGTCCAAACACTAATACAATACTGATATTAAGTAAGCCCACATTGATATTATTGATTGTCACAAATAATAGTACCAGTAATAATAACGTAATAACTCTCTCCCCTTTAAATGAATTTTGTCCCTAAAATTCTATAATTTATCACTTGAACAATTGGGTATTACATTAACTCAAAGCACAAAGTATGTTGCTGTAAGAAGACTTTAGGGGAACTAAGTTCAGATAGGTTATTATTCTTTCAGTAGTTTGATTCGCATTTTTTGAACTCTTCTGTTGTCATGAACAAGATTTTAAAATCAGATTTTAGGAAATCTGTGATAGGTTTATAATAATCAAAGTAATTTACGGTGTTGAGATTGTATTAGTTAAAAATAAAGGGATGGTGGATTAAATACTTAATAGAATTGTTAAAATTAATTCCGAGTTTTGACAGTTAATTAGTGCACTAAATAAAGAAGAAGCCTGCGAATCGCGAGTCTAAAGGCACAGAAAATTGTGGGCTTTAGTGATTTATAAAGTAAAATGTAAATGAAGAAATCTTGGCGCTAGAATATCTTATTTGCGACGTGTCAACGAATCCTCAAGAGATTAAAAAAAAAGATTAAGGGAGGATCTTATCGGGATTGCAGTGGCTGATTTAGATAAATTATTTCTACTGTATAGATGAAATAAGCTGCTAATTAAAAAAGTGTTTAGTAAACTATGGGTGTGTTTGGCATCCAACATTACACAACATTACCATCATGTACAACATAAAATTAGTACAACCTTATGTTTGGCTAAAAACTGACTTTGCATTATGCCACATAACATTATTGTTGTTATACAATTAAAGCCGCATTAACTAAACCCGTGGGGGGTATCGGGTTTACGTGTGATTGCATTATAAAGAAAAAAATGAGTAATAATTTTTCTTCTTTAAAACACTATTAAGCCACAAAACACATAGAGGCGGATACATTGTAGGACCAATGGGGGCTCAAGCCCCCATTGGAAAAAAAATTACACTTTTTTGTTTTAAAGAAAAATTAATAAATTTCTAAATAGTCCTGTCAAATTATTAGATAGCCTCATTCTTTAAAAGAGAAATTATCATTCGTATATCCTATATTTACTCTTTTATAAAAAATACTACAACACTTTGAGGGTGTATCAATCATCCACCCTAAATTGAAAAAAGCTATTTGCCGACCACTAAACCGTTAACTACCATTTGAAAGTTAACGGAATTATAGCGAATTGACATTTTTACCCTTGAAACTTAAATTAAAGTAAAAGAAAATTATCACTTGTATACCCTTAAATTCTCTTATTATCACTTGTACACCCTTAAATTATCACTTGTATCATATAAAAACACCAAATTACGCCTCTGACATCATCACATTTAAATGGCAAGTAACTATTTAGTGGATGGTACATACATTTTGTCAACTCATGGTGGACGATTGATACAACCTCAAAATCTTGTAGTATTTTTTTATAACTGAGTGAACTAAGGGTATACGAATGATAATTTCCCTATTTAAAATTTAAACTATTATTTTAATAATTGTAAAGTCATAATTTGACTTTAAAAAAAAACCCATAGCCCAAAACATTTATAATCCCAATTACTGAATCGTGAGTGCCACGCTTGCAATTAGGAATTGCCTTGAGCAAAAGGAGCAAGTTGCAAGTAGCAGTTCTTTGTTCTTTATTCTCATAATCTTAGTGAAGAAAGCAAAAGGAGAAGAAGGGTGCGATTTATTTAATTGTTGTGGGTTTGAGGGTGTATCAATCATCCACCTAAATTGAAAAAAGCTATTTGCCGACCACTAAACCGTTAACTACCATTTGAAAGTTAACGGAATTATAGCGAATTGACATTTTTACCCTTGAAACTTAAATTAAAGTAAAAGAAAATTATCACTTGTATACCCTTAAATTCTCTTATTATCACTTGTACACCCTTAAATTATCACTTGTATCATATAATTACACCAAATTACGCCTCTGACATCATCACATTTAAATGGCAAGTAACTATTTAGTGGACGGTACATACATTTTGTCAACTCATGGTGGACGATTGATACAACCTCAAAATCTTGTAGTATTTTTTATAACTGAGTGAACTAAGGGTATACGAATGATAATTTCTCTCTTTAAAATTTAAACTATTATTTTAATAATTGTAAAGTCATAATTTGACTTAAAAAAAAACCCATAGCCCAAAACATTTATAATCCCAATTACTGAATCGTGAGTGCCGCACTTGCAATTAGGAATTGCCTTGAGCAAAAGGAGCAAGTTGCAAGTAGCAGTTCTTTGTTCTTTATTCTCATAATCTTAGTGACGAAAGCAAAAGGAGAAGAAGGGTGCGATTTATTTAATTGTTGTGGGTTTGGTGGCTAGGACGTGGATCCGACAAGTGAGTTTGTCCTTACATCAATTTTGCATCAGGTAAACATGTCCTTTTTATTTAAATTAAGTTAATAATTTAGTATTTTATTCCTTTTCATATGTCGATACATCTCGATACAAATTGTATTTGTTCAAGTGATTAATTCTAGTCTTTACATTTTTTTTTCGGTGATTTTGCGTATAGCTATATGTAAATCAATCTTTTTAATTGTAATTAATTTATTTTTATATAAGTACTCACATATATAATTTTGAAATAGATATGGAAAAGTATTTTAAAATAAAATCAGTGATGTGCCGCCATTTCCAAAAAGAGATGAAAATGGTCTAGAAAACGAAATAAGTTTGACTTAGAATTGCTAGAACTTCTTTCTGACCCTTGACAATGACCCCCAATTTCTTCTTACAATCCTAATGTTTGAGATGAAGTTCGTAGAGCATATTTACAAATGGGTCATTGCCAACCTAAATTCCACAATTTTTGTAAGTCTAAATTTGGGCAACAACAGCGACGATTCAATCCTGCTTGGTTCAATAAATATGGAAATTGGCTAGAACATAGTATATCAAAAAAATGCTGCATATTGTTTATGTTGTTATCTTTTCATACCAAAAATTAGTGAGCAAGCAAGTGGTGAAACATTTACAAAAAATGGATTCTCATTAGAAGAGTATATTGGAGGTCCAAATAGTGCTCACAACAAGGCTATGGGTTATTGTGAAGATTTAATGAAACAAGAGCAGCATGTTTGAGCATTTTTCAACAAACATTCTGATCAAGATCGAAAAGATTATCGAACTCGCCTGTGTGCATCCATTGATGTTGTTCGGCTTCTTTTAGAATAAGGGTTTGCATTTCGTGGTCATGATGAATCTGATAATTCAAGTAACCAAGGAAATTATCTTCAAATTTTTACCTTGCTAAAAGAATGGAAATTATAGCACTTAAAACTCAACTTCAAACTTGCATAATGGATATGCATTCTAATTTTGAGTTTACAAGATTGTAGGGAATTGGTGACCTTGCTAAAAGAATGGTTGAGACAAAAAAAGATAAGCTATATCCGTTAGTATATTTGTTAGTGACATTAGCACTAGTTCTTCTACTTTGTACAACCATAGTAGCAAGAACATTTTCAACAATGAAATTTGTGAAGAATGAACTTCGGAATCGGATGAGAGATGAATAGATGAATGATAATTTGATTGTTTATTTATAAAAGATATACTTAATAGTATTGATAATGAGTCTATTAATTGCCCAATACTTTCAAATATGAAACCACATAGACAATTGTAAATGTATTACTAAAATTTTTATATATTTAAGTTTCAGTTTTTACATTTTGCTATTATTTAATTTAGCCCCCGTTAAATTATTTGTCTAAATCTGCTGTTGAAAACACATCTTCTCTTTGCTTCCATTCTCTTCTCAAAACCCAATCTATCACCGCCAACGGCTCAGCCACAACATCTATCACCAACACTAGCACATTGACAGCCACTTTGGGTACTTGATGCTGTCAATACCGTCAAGTTCTCCAGCGCGGTACCCTTGCTCTACCATCTCTATGCCACGGTCCGCAGCCACTGTACGATATCACAACAAATTCATATTAGCATTTTTGCCTTTATCCATAACTTGAGTGTTTTAAATTATCAAAGCCATTCTTTTCAAAAAAAAGAAAAATAGAAAATAGAAAAATTAGACCCCTATTACAGTGTTACTTATTCTTTTTGGCTTATTTTCTTTTTTCTTTTCTTCTTCAGAAGAAAAGGATTTAAAGGGAGGAATAATAATTTATTTTTACAAATAAATAAATGAAGGATACAAAGAACAAAAAAATTAAAAAAATTGTTGAATGATAAAAAGGGGAGAAAAAAAGAATAGAGGAGGAAGAAAAGACAGAGAAGAAATTAAAGAGAATTCAAGATAGAAGATATAGTCTTGGTGAAAGAGGGAGATAAATAAATAAGGATGATGTGTCAATGCATAGAAACAACTTGTGTTTATTATTTTACCAAAAGTTTTTTATAGAATTTATTTTAACGTTTGTTTTATAAAACAAGCAAAATATATATTAGTTGTTTTGTCATTCATTCCTATTCAATGTATGTTTTATTATTTATCTATGTTGTGATATTTTTTAAAGGTTATTTGATTCGATTGTTATTTCAAGGGGCATTTATTTCGGAAATGCTAAAAAAGAAAATATTATGCCACCGAAAATTTTAGAATTTGTTAGTTTTACATATGTTTTACAAAGAGTTATAATTCTTTTTACATTTATAATAAAAGAAATTAATGTAAAAGTTTTAAAATTTAAAACTTCTATATTTACTATTTTTCTAAGTATTAATAAATATTTTTTCTAAATATATAATTTAAACTAATCATAAAAAATATTATTACAATACAATGCAGCACCAAACAAAGTATAATCAAAATTTAATATAGTATAGTGTAGCACCAAACGTTGTGCAATATTATTGTAATCCAATACTAATGCAATACAACATAATACAATACACTTGTATTAATATTGTTGGGAAAAATCAGGTTTTTAAATTTTTATAAAACCTTTTGAAGATCGTTCTCATATAATATATAAGAATTTGTATTCTAGAAATCGTACCTTGAAAATCCGATTTGGCTTTTTCCGTTGAAGTGATTTAGGCTCCTAGATCACGATCCTGCACCACCACGCTTGTTAGATCACGAATGGTCACCAATGATCTTCCAGGTTATGACTCAGGTTCGATCTGCACTTGACGTGTGGGCGTCTTTATCACTACCAAAGCAACTAGCACGAGAAAATTTTTCTCTCAACAATAGAGAGAAAAATCTTTTTCTCTGATCTGTCTAAAGTGGCTTTTTTTTTTCTTTAGAGAAAAATAAGGCTTTTATATCACCCTTTAGTGAAAACCCTAGGCTTCAAATAATCAAAAAAACAAAACCCACGTTATTTGCTTTTTCAATAAGGGACCCACCTTGTAAAATAACATAAGGCCCCTTACACAAAAGCTAATTAAATGGAACCTCCCACTAAATGATAAATTTAGGCTTTTGACCCAAATAGCTAGTTATCTTACTTATTAGTCCAGTAGTGGTGCAATCAATTAAATGAGCTAACCCGGGGATCATTTGGGAACATACAATAGTGGCTATAACAATTAGGCCTATAATTAAACTAGCCCAATTATTTAATTCCAAATCTACTCCACTAAAAGATTGGAACTGACTTCCATAATTGTATGCTCGAATAATAATTCGTCCCAAGCCACATTGATTTCTTTACAATCCTTTCATCGTTAATTAAATTGATATCTCAACTGTCCAATCAATTTAATAACATCTTATTCCTTGATCCTTACTGGTTTTCTCTAATGATCATTTTCAACATACTAAATATGTTGACACACTCTGGCCAGAGAATTCTACGATCAAGTACCGAAAACCTATTAAGAGATGTGTTGTACAAATTCTATATTGTTAATCCATAACTCCAATACTCATAATTGCTCCCACCAAGATACCGGGTAATCTTGACCACAAGGATGTGTCATGCCCATTGGTAACTCAAATGAAATAACAATTACAATCATGAAATCATAATTAACTCAAGATTAAGATTACAATAAAATCAACGCCTATGAGATTTAATAAGTCTGACAGTTATTACAAAGTTAATTAAATCTCATATGTGATCCTGTTCAATGTAGTCGTACTACATCAATAAATTCATACATGATTAAGACAAATCATTCAATGAATTTATTACAGTTTATACCTAAATAAAGTGCCCAACTTTATTTATCAACTGCGAACTAAATTTATTTAATCATAAGATAACTTGTATTTATGTCTTCTGTGAATCCACATAGTGATCACATAAATACATATAATATGATTAAATGGACTTTAATACAAATATTAATGCAATTAAGATATTTGAATAAAATACCTCATCTATTTTATTAATCAGAAAAATGTTTATTACAATTAAATAAACACATATGCTTTTAAAGAGCATATTTTCCCAACAAATATAATGCAATACAGTGTACTAAACACACCATATGTGATTGCAGTTACTCTGAGTATGGAAAATAGTGTAAATTTTGATAAATTTTATTACAAAAGTGTTGTTTTATTGTATAATGATCAAAATAGACATAAGTTTAAATTACTTTTAATTTTTTATAGTATGCAATAGCAGCTCTTTCCCTAGGCAACTCAGGCAGTTGCCTAGGCCCCAAAACATATAAAGGCCCCAAATTTTTTCCGAAATTATAGCTATTAATTTTTTAATTTATATATTATTATTATTATTATTATTTTATAATAGTCTTTTCCATAAATAAATTATCAAATCCCTACAAAATCTCTTTCTAACATTAGGATTAACAATTTTTATCCTATTTATTCCTATAAAATCTGTAATTAACATTATTTCATTTAAAACTCTATAAAACCCAAATAATTATTAACTTATTATTTTCCATTACCAGCTTTTATCGATTAAAAAAGAAAAGCACCAAGACAATTCTCAATCCCTCTCAATTTCGAAAGTTGAAGGCTTTGGCAACTTCTCTTCATCGGTCTTAATCTCTCCTCCATCAAAGTACAAATAATTTATTTTTTAAATTATTTTTATTTTATTTTTTTTCCTTTGTGTTGATGTTTCAAAGCCTTTACACGTGAATTACAATGAATCTTGAAGAATTATAACAGCTGGAACCGAGAATAATCCAAGAACCAGAAACCCAGAACACACACCAAGAACCAATGAACAGCACCAAGGAACCAGATTAGAAAGAAAAATGTGCTTCACTTTTTTAATCACAATGAATCAAATACAACGAAAGATCTAGAGGAGATTGCAAGCAAATGAATGAAACAAATTTAAGCTCATTTCATAAAGAATTGAAGAAGAAAAAGGAATTACATCAGAGGCTAACAATTAGCTGGTTTTAACTGTTGAATTTGGAAATTGTCATAACGAACATAACAACTTCTTGCCACTTCAGCACGAATATATCACCTGCACCCCTAAACTGAAGTCATATTGCACTTAACTCCCCATACTTCTTCAAAAGTTGCACTTGAGTCCAAAAACTCAACCAACTCACAACCTCATAACTCTCCACCTTGCAGTTTGATTCAATTGATCCCTTTGATAAAACAGCACCCAAAAAACTTTCTATCAACTGTAATTCACTCCTGAATTCAGTTTGGTTTGGGAAAAACACCCATTAAGTCCACACAGAACTCAAATTTTGTAGAGGGCAGAACCTTGGTGAGTGCATCAGCTGGGTTCATATAAGTGTGAATTTTGGATACAACCACTTCTCCCTTAGCCACTTCATCCCTGATGAATTGAAGTTTCACATCTATATGCTTGGTCATTTCATGATACATCTAATTTTTAATCAAATGTATAACACTTTGATTATCACAGAAAACTTGAACTGTTTTCTGATATAGCCAAAGCACATTGAGAAGACCTTTGAGCCACATAGCCTCTTTTACAGCTTCAGTAGCTGCAATAAACTCAGCTTCTATTGAGGACAGAATCACAACATGTTGAAGTGAAGCTTTCCAGCTTATCAGGCACATGTTTAACATGAACATGTATCCTGAAATTGATTTGCTCTTATCTAAATCTCCAATGAAATCAGAATCCACATACCCTTCAACCACAATTGATTCACTCCTTGATTTCCCATAAAGCAAACCACATGTTACAGATCCTCTGAGATATCTCATTATCCATTGCACAACACTCCAATGAGTCTTGTTTGGACAACTGAGAAACCTGCTAATCACACTCACTGCATGGGCTATATCATGCCTAGTGAAGACCATTGCATACATTAAACTCCCAACAGCCTGAACATAAGGGAATTCATCTACTTGATCCTTAATGTTTGATGATGGAGCTGTTGATAACTTGAAATGAGCACCTAAGGGGGTTAGACAAGGTTTACAGTCCAGCATGTCAAACCTTTCTAGAACCTTCCTTAAGTACCTCTCTTGACTTAAGAACAAGGTACTAGCTGTTGTATTTCTGAAGATCTCCATGCCAAGGATTCTTTTGGCATTGCCGAAGTTCTTCATCTCAAACTCTTTATTCAGCGGATTCTTTAGCTTATCTATCTCAAATTTATACTTGCTGGTAAGGAGCATATCATTTACGTATAGCAGCAAGTATGCAATCCTTTCTTGATCTGAACCACCAAAATACACACAGCTATTGTTGGTTCTTTTAACTCAATTGCTATTGATTTCAATGTGCAAGTGTACACAACAAGTAATAAAGTGATGAATATTCAAGATCATCTCCACAAGGACTGTTGTTACTAGAAATGCTACAGCAATCACGATAGTGCTAACTTCTTTCTATTTAAAAAAAATAAATACAGTTGATTGACTAATGAAATTAACAACTTAATAAAGTAAATTGGATGGGTTGCACAAAAAGAATTCAGTAAGAATAAGGTAGTTGAATGATCAAACTCTCTTGATGGGCTGACTGTTTTGTTCAAACTAACACCAGTTGCTGCAGCAACTCCTATAGCACTGGGTAGAATTACCTTGCATCCTTAGCAGTCGCTTGTTGGACTTCTCATACCTTTATGCAACCTAACAATGACCAGTTGTTATATCACATAAGATATGATAGTACAAACATATACTCTCTCTACCCTATAAGGTGAATTCCTATATCTAGTTTATCACAAATCTTAACTCAAGTGTGACCCTTTTGGGACTCAAGATAAACTCAATCCAGGAAACTTGACTTAAGATCAAGTATTACTCTAATAATTTCCACTAAGACGAGTCCTTTTGTGGCTCTCTCTTAACTTGAACCATTAAATGAGAGGTCAACCGAAATTATGATTGTAATAAAAGTTATTAAAGTAAAATGCTACAACAATCTTACTGTGACTCACAAGAACAATCAAGAACCCATCTAGATTGTTTGTCACTTAACTACAATCAAATTTAGTTCATAACTTGAAAAAGAAAAACTAACAGCAAAACATCAGCCATGAAATACATCATTTCGATCAAAGAATAAGTAAGGAGACAAGTAAAGAATGATGAAAATTTAATCCAAATACTTCTACAGATTTTTCTTTAATGGTGCAGACTTGTCCTCTCTTGAATTCTACTTCTTCCTTCTTTTTCTCTTGATTTTTTTCGATGTTGATTCATAGCCCCCTTCCATATGATGTGTGGTGCTCCTTTTATAATTGAAAATTATGGTAAACGAAAGCCTAGGGCGCGCATAAGTCAGATTAGGAAACTGCATATCGCAATTCTGCAAGTATCCCGCGTGAAATTTTCTCTGTTGTTGTTCGAGGATTGCTACAGTAATGCTCATAACATAGTCTTATATAAAGATATCTTTAACTCAAGGCTGAACATGTGGCTCATGAACAGACCTGCCTACTCAATATCCTAGACAGAGGACTTTTTTTTTTGTTTATTTATTGCTACAGTAATGCTCATAACTCTTGTTGCCTTTTAACTCAAGTCTGCATATGGGGTGCATACTCAACCTTGGTTACTTAGCAACTTAAGCAATTGGAGCAAACTTTATTACATAATAAGCACAGTTCAACACAAAAATTTACCCTCAAACTTGAGATATTTTCTACTCTTTGCAGTTTTCTTGGCTCTGCTGCAGTATTCTTATAAAACTCAACCAAAGTCTAAGTATCAGGATAGAATTTTAACCTCCATCCATAACTATCCCTACTGGGCATTCTCATACATACTGAGTAACACTCAATTTATCTTCATAAGGTTTTCAAATCCATATACAAGTAGTAGATAACAAAGCTTTACTTAACACACAACAAACACACATGCAATGCACTCAAGACCACACTATATGATAGCACAACCCCCCCAAACTTGAGAGGTGTTGTGTCCTCACAAGCACAGAAAATTAAAACAACTTCACTAACACATGCATACACAAAAAAAGGACTGGCAAAATGAATCAGACAGGTAAATTTTAATGAATGAAAAATTGTGCAAAGATAAGTAAAATAAAATGGAGGATATGGGGTATTCCTCTATTGCTGGGAGCATAGCTGCAACAAGTTGCAGCCAATTCACTGCTTTTTTAGAGGCGCTCCGCAGCCAGTCCTTAGGAGATTCTTGCGGTGAGGTAGCTGGCAGTGTCTTTTTCTTTCTTGGTAATGGGCTAGTGGGAGGAGTTGTAGTGGGTGCAGCCTACTGGGACGGAACAGATTTTGTCCTCTTTAGCACTGGTGTGTCTGATGCAGCAACACCTTCAGACTTGCCCCATTTTCTCTTGCTGGGTCCTTTAGGACTAGTGAGAATAGGTTTGTTGGGAGTTTGCTGTGAAGAAGCTAAGCTGGTTCTTCAGCTGCATACCCCTTAGCCATGATTGTGGCAATGATATCAAGCAGGTGTTTTGTCTCTGTGGGTGTGCGAGTAACCCTGGTTGTTGTAGCTTCTAGCTCTACATCAATGTTCTCGGCTTCATCGTCGGATGCAGGAGGGGTAATTACTTTCTCTTTGCCCTTCGGAGAGAGGATTGGAATGAGAGGCTTCTCAGCAGGTTCATCTTCCTCTTCTCGTAAGATGTGCTTTTTCTGGACTTGAAAGAAGTCCTGGCTGGGGGTTCCTCTAGTTCTTTTTCAGGCTCTTCCTCTACCTCTGTCGGGAACTATCAGTTGTAGACTTAACACCCTCTTCTTTAGGCTAGTCTGATTGATCATCAGCATCTAATTTGGCCTCTGCTTGCAGTTATGCTGCAGCTTCTTCCTCTGGTTCATCTGTGTCAGTAGCATCTTCACTGACTTCTGCTCGAGCATCTATAGTGGAGGTACCAAAATTGAACTGCTGTAGTAATGAATCAGGGAAATTTCAGTTGATACTTTTCATGCATACAACAAATTGGTTAGGTGGTCCTCCAAGTGCTGCAAATAACTCCAAAATTGATTTTTTTCCCTTTGTTGAGCTTCAACATATTGAGTGATACCGGTGCTCTTGGATTCTCTGCTCCAACCCAACAACTCTTCTTGCCCCTACTACAACAGCTGGTTCGGGTGAGGTTACAACAGCTTCACCAGCAATTCGTTCGATGGTGCGTGCAGTGAGAGCACCATCATTTTTAACATGGTCATCTTGTGCATCAAGGTGGACTTCCGATACCACACAGATGCTGGTGATTAGTGATGGAAATAGCAGGGCAGTCGTTTTGTGCTTTTTCATAGCATATTCCTAAATTTCTTTTTCTATAATGATTCTCATATCTATGGGTAACCCTCTAACAATAACATACGAAAGTACTAACCTCTCTTGTGAAACAGTGGTGGTGTGTGTGGTTGGCATCAATCTGAATTTTAAAAATTTCACCCACACCTTAACAATGGGTTTCAAATCTATCATATTAATCACACGCCCTTCTTCATTAGCCTAAGATGCACCATCTATCGTAAGTGTTGTGAAAATCTTATTCCATTTTTGTAGGGTTAAGTTGCAAGCAATTTGGCATACTCGCAATTAACTTCAGAGGGTAAATTATAAAAAACATTAATAACTCGAGAATCTAATGGTATAAGAGAGTTTCTTACCCAAATATTATGCTGGTTAGGGCTTAATAAGTTGGCGTAAAATTCTTTCACTAGTGGCAACACAGGGTCTCAGGGGTGATTACAAAACTCCAGCCACCCGCACTTTACTGCAGCAGCGTATAGTGATTGCACGATTCCCGAGGGTTGAGGTGGGAACTGAAACCATTTTTCTTCTAAAATCTTACGTGGTTCAATAAATTATTCATACTTCTCTTCCGCATGGTAACTTCGAAATCGAAAGGGATCCTTCAGTCGGCTGGCTGTCTTTTTATTCCTTGGCATTGCTGTAACAGTAGAATGGATGAGGTAATGCGTCCAAGAGTGAAACTGGAGGAAGAGGTTATGAGTTAGTGGGTGTGTGGCTGCGTAGGGAAAAGAAAATAGTGTGAGAGGTCAATGTGCACAGTGAAACCCTTATATAGGTGGAAATAAAGTAAAATAAATCTGGTAAAAGAGATAAATTAGGTAAGATTTTGTTTTTGAATTTATGAACATATCCCATAAAAATAAGAAAGAGATATTTATGCGGTCATTTAAGGGATTAAGCATTCTTCCCCAATCTCTATCCGGATTCACCCAACCAGCTGTCAAAAGTAGTAAAAAAGATGCAAATTTGAGTGAAGTATCAATAATTGATGAGCAACCTCAAAGTGAATTAAAAGATGATGAACCAATTAATGAAAACAATGACATTGAAGATAAATTAAAATTGTGATAATACACTTATAGGAGATTGTAATAAAAATATGAATGAAGATGAAACTAGAGATGAGAGATGAAACCGAAGATTTTGAAGAGTATTGTTTTTCAAATAATATTTATGATCTTGGTAGATGGGAAAATATAAATAATAAATTAAGTGATTTCCTAGTAGAGAAAGGTCCAATTAGAGATAATGATTTAACTTTTCCAAAGGATGAATTTTCTAGGCATTTCTCTACTACACATTACACTAAAAAACAACCCAATGGAGAAAAATATAACAGAAGGTGGCTGGTTTAATCAAAAGATTTTGATAAAGTATATTGTTTTTGCTACAAACTATTCAATACAAACTCCAATAAAAGTCAACTAAGTAATGAAGGAACTAACGATTGGAAAAACCTTAGTGTTAAACTTAAAAGTCATGAAACAAGCAATGAACATATTACTAATATGAATTTATGGGTTGAATTAGAAGTAAGTGACACAACTTAAAAGTAATTTTAAACTCCCAAGTATAAGAGTGTCTTGTTGTATTATAGCTCGGTGAGTCCGAGGTCGATCTACAGAGAAAAAATTTAATTTGTTTATTTTATTTTATCTGAAAATTGAAATTTAAACTTCAATATAAATAACTTAATTTAAATGAAACTATGAAATTGAACTAGTTAGGGTTGTGGATCCACTCTTAGAAGTAAATAAAACTTAATAAATTCTTTTTGTCAATTTTTTTTAGATTTATTACCCAAAAGATTAATTATATAAATTATTATTATTTTCCCTTTAATTTTATGATGGATTAAGTATTTATTGTGCCAAAATTTAATTTGTCTACAATAAGTCAAAATACCATTTCACCATACCTTATATTAAGATCTTAAGAATTTATTATGCCAAATTCATTTGTTTTCAAAATTTCAAAATATAAAATATGTATAAAATTAAATAGAAAATAATTTAATTTATAAAATTAAAAATAGAATTTGATTAAATTATATTTATTTCTTAAGAGTCTCACCTTCCCCTAACTAATAATATTTAGTTAAACATAATTGAAATAAAAAGAAATATTAAAATTGAATTACTTATAATTAAAAGTAATAAAAACAACTAAAATTGAAAATAAAACTAATTTTATTTATTAAAATAATTATACAAAATATTAAAAACACACCTGAAAATCAAGATTACAGGGAGATGGAGAGAATTTGAGAAGAAGAGAGTTGTAGAGAGATGATTAAAAACATAAAATGAGGCTCTATTTATAGAAAAATAAAATCATAATCCATTGTGTTGCGGTCCATCATAAGCTTTATGCATGTGCTCCTCACAACCTTTAGATCAAGATCCAATGGCTGGTCAAACTTCAAAAGTCAACATCACACGTGGCATCGTTGGACTCGTCCGATTTACCCAAAGAACGGTTGAGATTTGGCGGGTTAATGGGTGGATCAGGTCGACCCGAATACAAAGATTTGGATCCTACAACTTGCTTCACCAACCATTGCCACGTGGCACAATTATGGCCATTGAATCATGAACGGTTGAGATTTAGTCAAAATTGCCAGCTACCCCATGCACTCATATCTATTGTAAGCTCATTTCATCATCCAATCTTCAACGTAAAAAAGTCAACTCTTTTTACACAAGCCCAATTTTAAGCCGATCTTGACTGATCTTAAGGTTTTCGAACCTCCAGAATCCAAATTTGACCTCCGTTTATCTGTTTGGAGCCTCGAATTACGTGAAATTAATATTTTTCCTAATAAACACATAAAATACACAAAATAAAATATATTTAAAACATAATTAATAATTCCTAATATATTCGAGGCTCATAAAGATACGTGGCGTTGTTATACTAGAACTACAACAGTTAAGACTGTACTTTGGACCAGTAGTCCGCAAGCTCGGGTTTCCAGCCGATATACCGCTGAAATCAAAAACCTTTAAAACATTTTTCCTCAGGTTATACAACCCAAAACAGACTTTCTTTAGTCTAAAATAGGGTACCAAACCAGATAAGAAATGATCGAAAGTTTTCTGATGCACAGGATCCTTGCAAAAGGCAAGTGCAGAGCATACTTCCTTAAGTTTTCAAAATGAACAAATTTAATCCTTTATTCCTTTTCTTTCTTAGAACTTCATTTGCAGAGAGAGAATGGAGAGTTTAGAAATTCATGGAAGAAAACACACGAGTTTTTATTTCTGGATAAAACTTCTATATTTTACAAGGAGGGGAGAACTCCTTATATAGGAGAATTCTCGGGGAAGATAGGACAGGACCCCTATCTTTTACAAAAGCAAAAGCAAAAGATACATCATGACACAACTTTAATTATTACAAAGGACAAAAGATGCTTTAATAATTAAAGCATGACTTTGACAAAAGCAAAAGCTTAAAGTAAAAGCAAACTTTAATAATTATACAAGACAAAACGATAAAGCAAAGCATAATTATTACAACAAAACAAACTACTTTATGGAGAGCGGAGGTTCATGTAGTCGTCTTCAGAGGAGCTTTTCTAACAAATTCTTGGATGGCAAAAACAGAAGAGAAGTTTTTGTTGAAGGGAAAAGTCTTCTTGGTGAGAGCTTATGGGGGTAGTGAGGTAGCCATGGAGATTATTGGAAAATGGTAGGTGGTGGAAAATAGGATAAGAGGGTTTTCTGGTTTGGAGAGTCTGGAAAGCATATCAGAGATAAGGTTCTGGGATCCCTTTATATGCTTGACTGAAAAGTCATATTTAGAAAACCAATCTTTTAACCTGAGTAACATTTTTTCGGGAACAGTTTTACCTTTGAAATGAAATATATTGGGGAAGGTTGAGTTGTCCATTCGGATGAGAAAATGGTGTCCAATCAAATGATACTCAAACTTTTTGATGCCATTCTTTACTGCTAAGATTTCTTTGAACACGCTATGGTAGTGCTTCTGTGTGTTAGAAAAATGTCCACTAGCGTAAGCGATAAAGTGTTCCTTGTCATTGAGTTCTTCGAGGAGGATGGCACCCCATGATTCATCACTTGCATCTGTCTGGAGGATGCATCTTCCATCAGTAATCAACTTTAAAGGAGGCGGATTTTGCGCTTTAGGAAGTGAATTGTGTCGATTCCACTGGGGCTTCTTTTTTAATAAAGCCGAAAGATGATAAGTGTAGTGGTCCACATGGGGGATGAAATCACGGATGTAATTGATGATGCCGGTTTGAATTTGCTTTTGGAAAGTTCGATCCGAAAGCAATTCTTGGGCAATGTGCTTTCCTGGCTGATAATGTCCATCTTTTATGATCATACCAAGGAATTCAATATTAGCTGTAGCAATAGTGCTTTTCTTAGCCGATAACATGATTCCATGACTTTGGATAATATCATAGAATTGAGTTAACAGCTGGCGATGTTCATCATGTGAGCCTGAAAAAAGCAAGATATCATCAATGTAAATCAATGCATGATGCAGGATAGGCTGGAAGAGTTGAACCATGGATTTTTGAAAAATGGATGGAGCAGTTTTGAGACCAAAGGGTAGGACGGTCCATTGGAAATGGGCATTGGGAATACAAAAGGCGGTTTTGTAACGTTCGGAGGGTTCAATGCCTAGTTGCCAAAAACCAGATTTTAGATCAAATTTTGAAAAGATCTGGGCATTTTTGAGAAAGGTGAACATGCTTTGTCGGCGAGGCAAAGGGAATTTGTCATCTTGTAAAAATATGTTTAATGACTGGTAGTCAATGACTAGGCGTTTCTTTCCTCGGACAATTTCAGAATGCTTTTCAACATAAAAGGCATTGAGAACTCAATTAAACCTTGGGCTAACAATTGTGAGCATTCTTGTTGGGCTAGGAGTATGTCAGAAGGACTCATTCCTGGATGGGTAGCTTTAGTTGGGTTAATGTCTTTATTTAGTTTGAAAGGTAACTTAATGAAGAAAGACTTATTTTTCCATAAGGGATTTGGATTGGTGAACTCAGAATGGGACTCTGGACAGAAACTCAAAAGTTTGGTTGAAATATCCTGGTAAGAGTGGGGAGTTTCAGACAAATTGTAGAGTTTTAGAATGTCTGTGAATGGTTTGAACATGGACTTGACTCGGATTCCAGTGGGAATGATTTGGTGAAGGATGTCAAATCCTAACAAGATATCCTTATTAGGAAGAGTTGAACCAATAACCTTGGTCCAAATGACACAATTTGGGAAGATTTGAATGCCAATTGGTTTCTTGGTAATCAAAGAGGTGGTGAAGAGTTTTCCATTGACAGCTTTGAAATGTTCTTCAAACTGGGTCCAATATTCTGATGGAAGAATATGGAGGTTTAACATGCTGCGTTGGGCACCAGTATCTATAAGACCAATTGCTGGAATAGGCCTTTGGAATTTTGAGGGTAAGATCTGGAGTTTGATGGATAGGATAGGAATTGTAGTGTCAAGGGAGAGTAAAAAAATTACTTGAGACCATCGAGTCAGAGGAATTCTGTAGTGCGAACATTGTTTCATCATTGGGTTCATCTTGTTCAGAGAAATAGAATTCCAGTTCATCTTTGGCAGAAGAGTAGTCTGTAGTTGCTTGAAGATGCTCAACTAACCGGATGGATTTTTCTCTTTTGTTGGGACAATCTTTGGCATAGTGGCCTTTTCTCTTGTAGATGAAACATCTGCTTGATTGCTTTCGGTTGAATTCTCTGGAGGAGGAAGATTTCTTTCGGAAGAACCGGTAGGGCTTTCGGGATCTACGAGGTTTGGATGAAAATACTGGAGTTTTGAATTTCCGAAAATGCCGTTTTTTCTTTGAACTGCAATCGCAATCCTTTTTCTTGTGGCATTTGATCTGCAAATAAGGCTTTTTGCAAGCACTTCGGAAAGGTTCTTTGTCTTTCAACAGTTCTTTGAAAAACTGTTTTTGCTCGCAAAGTTTGTCAAGACATGTTTTGGCAAGCTGGAAGATTTTGCCAAGAGAGATGTTGTCTAGAGAAATATTGGATGCTGTGAGTTGTCTCTGGATGTCGGGTTGGAGTTCTTCGGGAAGGGAAGCCAGAAAGACATGCTTTAATGTTGGTTCATTGAATCCATTAAGCTTATAGAACAGCAGGGACATTCGCTTGTAATGGAAGTCAAGATCCTTAGCATTGAGGGAGCAGCATTTCATGTTGAGATAGTCTCGTCTGGCAGCTTCAAAGACTGCAGAAGGGTCGCCAAGGAATTGATCATGAAGTACAGCAAGAGCACTTGAAACTTCTGGAAGGTCAACAAACTGTAACTGGCGATATTGTCCTAACGAATCAAACCAATCTCTTAGAGCACCCGTGAAACGAGTAGCAAATTCTCTAAGGACTGATTGAGTTGTTGCTCCTGTTCTTAGCATCTGGAGGTCAATCCAGGCAGACATTTCATTGAGTCGGTCACGCCATTTATGAGATGGAAGATCATCAAAGGTGAACCATGGGCCATTTGACGATTTTTGGCTAGATGGATTGGTTTGGGCTGGAGGAGGGTGGTTTGTGGCAGAAGATTCAGGCATTTCTTCTTCAACTTCAGAGGGAATATCAACATATGGTTATGTATGAGAGGTTTGGCCTTGGGTAGGTGGATCAGGTTGAGCCATCAGGATTTTGGTAATATCAGCATAGGACTTTTCAGAGTCACTGGTGGATGCTGAAGATTATGTATGATTTGAATCGTTTGATTGTCTGTAGTAGATGAATGGGTGTGAGCGATGCGCATAGGTTCTTTATCCTTTGATTGGGTAGGGACTGAGAATGGAGCTAGCGGTGATGTCGGTGTAGAACTAGGAGATGGTTGGCCAGGGATGGTCAGAGAGGAAGGATGAAGAGAGGCAGGTCGAGGCTGTGGTCTCTGTTTGGGTTTAGGTTTAGGTGGTGGTGGCAAAGGATTGTCTCTGAAAAGAGTATGAGTCATACCAAATAACTTTGAAGGGTCATACTGTTTAATAAGAGAAAGCATAGATGCAAAATGATGATAAGTTGGACCTATGGAAGGGATAGGAGGAGATGTGGTAAAAAGGGTAGGTCTCTGTTTTTCAGATTCAATCTGAGCAAGTTCATCTTTTAAGCGCCTGATTTCTCTTTCCTTTTGGTCAAATTCTGGACCATTGTATCTGTGGGCAAGCATGGCTCGTAACTCTGAATCGAGTTGACCAATTCGGGAGTGAAGATTTTGGTGGATCTGCTGCATCTGTGCAGTGATGGAATCAACTTTTGTCTCAATCTGTTCAGTTCGCAAACTGATGTTCTCAACTTTTGAATTGAGATGCAACAAAGTATCATTTTGTGCCCTGGCATTTTGAGTTTGCTAGTTGAGGAAGGATTCAAAAGGTTTAGGGGGCTCCAAGTGGCCAGTGGAGGTAATAGGTGAAGGGATAAAGGGTTTGGACACAACATTTCGTTGAGAATCTGTGTGGGGTTCTAAAGGAGGAAAGGAAGAAGAGTAATTGGAAGAGGTAGAGGAAAACATCATACAAGCCAGTGGTTGGACGATAGATGTTGGGTGTGGGAGTGGTGATGGAAACTCATATTTGCAATGTTTGGCAAACCATTTGAGTTCTTTTCGGTAGATGGGTAATGGAGCTGGTGGAGGTGGAGGATCTGATGGTGGTTTAGGGTCACAGTGGTGACATGGGACATGAGGTTTTTTCTTTTTGGGTTTTTTTTCCTTGTGGTTGCATAATCATCGTCGTCTTCCCAGTCATCCCAGCAGGGACAATTTGGGTCACACATGCCTGAGCCGGGGACATCCCATAGGAAATGGCCATCTTGCTTGGCTGGATAAACAGGGTAACCTTCAGAATTAAACCCTGTAATGGGCAGATCTTCCTGAGCAGTAATCATTGAAGAATAAGTAAAGGAGAGCCGAGGAGGCTCTTGTGGAGCACTGGGAGGTGGTTTAAAAGTCATTCTGACTGTTCCATCTTGTCGTCTTTCAAACATACTTTCAGATGTCTGAATAGGAGCTGTATTATTGTGGAACTGTTCATAGTTGGAGATCCATTCAAGAGGCATAAGCTTTATGAGCTCATGACGTGGAATTTGTCTTGGGATCTGGATAATTGTCGGGATCTGGTCGGATTCTGCTAACACCATGAGGGTGTCAGAGTGGTGTTCTGGAGTGGGTAGATCTAAGGCATGATTTTGAAGCCTGTAGACCAGTTGGTGGTGTAAAGTGGCAATTTTTGCAGAAGAAATTTGTTCAGCACCTTGAATCTGAACCTGGACTTTCAAGGTTGTGGGCAAATTTGGGTCTTGGAGAGAAAGGTTGAAATTGGGATAGAAAGTGAGTAAAACACTTCCTGCATGAAGGGTTGTAAGGACAGTACCGATAACAGCATCTTGGTATTGTTTGAATCGGGTATCAAGCATAGCAATTCGAGCGGTAACTGGTAATCCTTTTCTCCCATGAAGGGTAAGGATTAATCTGATGCCTCCAAGATGGAGATGAGTGTAACCTTCTCGTTTCCAAGTGGAAATTAACTCTGAGGGTATTTCGAGAGTAACATATTGCTCAGCAGGGGTTGCTTGGAGAGAACATTGATCCAGGCGAGAAGACTGGATATATTCTTTAGGGTGAGGTCTTCGGGTGGATATGAGAGTACGGATACTGCGGGTAAAAGAACTGGGGCGTTTGTAGAGTTGGTAAGGGCTGAGGAGAGGGTAAGAAGATTCACTGATTTGGGCGGATTCAGGGATGTATGAGTATTCTACAAGATTTTCAATTTTGTTGGCGGTATGGGAAGTGCATGATTTGGGCAAGAAAGAGTAGAAGAAAGAGTAACAGGAGGGGAAGGAGTCGAAGAGGAAGTAGAAGCCATGAATGAGAAATTCTCTCTGCGCCTGAAGTCTATAGATCGATAAAGAAAAAGACTTAAATCATACCATTTTGGGCATAAAGGTGTAAGGTTTAGAAAACAAAACGTTTCAAGGACGAGTATGGCTCTGATAACATAATTAATAATTCCTAATAAACACATAAAAATACACAAATATAAATTATAACATAAGCATAAATTAACATATTATCACTTGATAATTAAACAATTTTTAATACTAATCAATAAGATTATTGAAGAAAAGAACAATTGACAAAGATATTCAAGAAAAAATAATAAGGAAAGAGATCATTGGGAAAAAGTACTAATAAGAATTATTGTTGTTGTAAAGAGTCTTGATAAAAATAATTTAGCATTTCGTGGAAAGAATTAGAAGATATACCAAGATAACAATGGAAAGTTTTTAAGTTTAATTGAAATGATTGCAGAATTTGATCCAACAATGCTAGAACATGTTAGATGTATTAAAAATGGTGAAATTCATAATCATTTCCTTGGGCATAACATACAAAATGAGTTGATACAAATGTTAGCACTTAAAATAAAAAAAATGCAATAATTAATAAGATTAAAGAAGCAAAATATTTCTCAATTATACTTTATTGTACTCCAGATACAAGCCATCAAGAACAAATGTCTATTGTATTAAGATGTGTAGATATTTCAGCAAACCCAATAAAAATAAAAGAATTTTTTTTAGGATTCTTAAAAGTTGATGACTCTACTTGGAATCAGAATGAGTTAGATTGTAATAAATTACTAAAAAGTATTTAGTGAATTATTGTCATAATTATTATTTTATATTTTAATTATAGTGACTATTTATTCAAAAATTGTTATTATTATTAATTATTGTCAATAATATATTGATATATTAATTAATTATAAAAATTATTAATTATAATAATTTTATTAATAATTATTATAAAATATATTAATTATAATATTAATATTACTTATTTAATTATACTAATATATATTAATTATTGTGATTATTTATTCAAAAACTATAATTATTAATATATTGTTGTTAATAATGTATTAATATATTAATTAATAGTAATATTTATATTAATTAATTAATAATAATATATGAATTAATTATAATAGTTATATTAATTATTATTATGATAGTATATTTATTAATTAATTATAATAATAAAAATATAGTAATTATTGTGATTATTTATTCAAAAACTATAATTTTAAATATATTTATTGTTAATAATGTATTAATACATTAATTAATAGTAATAATTATATTAATGATTATTATGATAGCATATTTATTAATTAACTATAATAATAAAATATATTAATTATTTTGATTATTTATTCAAAAACTATGATTATTTATATATTATTGTTAATAATGTATTAATATATTAATAAATAGTAATGATTATATATATCAATTAATAATAATAATATATGAATCAATTATAATAATTATATTAATTATTATTATTAATAATTATAGTTTTTATATTAATTAATAGTAATAATTATTTCAATTAATTAATGATAATATATGGATTAATTATAATAACTATATTAATAATTATTATAATAGTATAGTAATTAATTAATAATAATAATATATTAATTATTGTGATTATTTATTCAAAAATTACAATTAGTAATAATTCTTGTTAATAATGTATCAATAGTAATTAACTATAATATACTAATTAATTAATTATAATAATATATTAAATAATTATATATTTGGCTTTTTTATTTGTGATATTTATATTTTTGATTTAAAGGAGGGGCATTTTAGGAAAATTTGAATGTCAATGGAGGCAAAATGGGAACTCTAGGGAATGGGAGATTGATTCCCACCTCCCTCCATGGGAATCAATCTCTCATTCCTCATTCCCAAATAGTGGTGGGTCCCATGATTCCGATTCCGATTTCTGCTCCATTTTTTCAAAGTAAAAGTCGTCATTCATTTCGATTCCAGATTTCGATACCCCAATCCAGGAAGTAAACGCACCATAAACTTATTATAATAAACACCATGAATATAGAAAAAATATATGAATAGACTGAACATTAAAAGACATGGTTATGAAATTGCAATTTTAAAATTCATGGTTTGCTTTCATGTGAAATTGTTCATAGTTAATGTTCATATGCAATTTTACAATAGATTGAACGTTCAAAGAAAATTTATGTAATCACATGCAAGTCTTATTAATTATTACAATGAAAAATAAAAATAAAATACAAAAAAATATGAACTTACTACATCAAAAGTTTGATATTATTATATCAATAATTTGATTATGGTAGTACTATGATATCTAATTGTTATTAATTGGGATATATAAGAAAATAAGACATAATTGTCTTTTTGTTAAAATGTTAAGATTATAATAAGAACTTTAAAAATATGTAATAGCTTATTTAATAAGCTGCATATAAAAATTAATCCCCAACCTACTTTTAAAAGTTACTATCAAAATGGAGAAAAGTATGAAATAATCAGTTTTTACAAAAAATTTAAAGTGTTATTTTTGTCAAAAATTATAAAATAAGCATCTTATTAAGTTTTTAACCTCAATTCTAAACAGGGCTTTAATCTAGGCTGAGAAATAATGATCTCAGAAGTAAGGGTAGCTTCAAGCATAAATGAATTAGGCGGTCACCTAGGGTCCTATATGTTAGAAAGGCCCCATGGTGGTCGCGTAAACCTCATATGTTAGGAAGATCTATTTTTTTTTTTTTTTGGTATTTCCTTGATATACTTAAGGAATAGAAGAAAGTCTATTTTTTAGGCCTCTATTTAATTAATAATTATCTTATAATTAATAATTTTTACACAAATTCTATATTTGATAACCTTAATGTTAAAGAGTTATAATTAATAGTATTGTGTAATCGTTAATTCATTATTTTTTTAAAAAAAAGATTAAATTCTTTGTCTTTTTAAAAAAAAACTTAATTCTTCAACTTTATAAAATTTCTTGTACACTTCTCTGTAAAGAAAATTATTACATTTATTGGTTCACTTTTGAAGTTAAAAAAAAATAGTTTCTTTGAAACAATAGTTCTAAAAGAAGTAAAAAAGATATCTTCTTGATTACTTTTCTTTTTTGAAATCTTTTACTTTCTTGTTGATTGTTAATATTCAGGATATAACTAAAAATTGATTAAATTTTGAACTCTTTCATATTTTTTTTTTTTAAGTGTTAAAACTATTGAATGTCAAAAAGTCTCGTAACAAAATTTCAGCTAACGCCCCCCCTATTCTAGAGCCGACCTAACTCAAAGCGAATCCTATCTTATGGTTATGGGTCTCACTTTTCTGCGAATCAATGATTGAGCATTAATTATAAAGCTACTCCTTTAATTTTGCACCACTATAGAATGTTCAAAGTCATTCACTTCACCAAATTTTTACTTGAACATTATATATCTAATATCTTATCTCTTATTTCAACGAGCAAACAAATATTCCATTTCATATCAAATGGTAAATATTACATTGATAATTAAGTCTAAAAAAACAGATACAGACGATTTTGTATTTTGAGATTCACATTCATTTTTCTCATATTTATTAGAGGGTAATTCCGTAGCAGCCAGTTTAGCTTCCTTGAGAGCTGCTTATAACGATTTTGTATAGCGGGACGATCCGTCAATCTCTGCTAGGAAGTATCTTTCTGAAGATGCTTGGGGGTCGCCTTAATATAAGTTTCGGTAGCCCTTTTTATTTTTATTTTTTTGTACATCCTTCTTTCTCTTCATTTTCTCACTTTAATAAAATTTTCTAGAGCCATTTATATATATATATATATAATCAATAAAAAACATATTCTAATGTAAAAGGAATAAAATTGGTGCACAACTAGATTTGAGCCCTATCAGTAGGAATATTCTTCGAACAAGGATATTTAAATGTACACTATGTGACTCTAGCAATATTACTCATATTTAAAATTATACATTTTTAAATATTATTTTAAATATTAAATAAATTATTTGATAATATGAAGTTTTCTGTGCCTTGCTTCGTAACTTCCAAATGAAAAGTTAGAGTTCCAACTCGAAATATTTAAGCTAAACAATAATTGAAAGAAAATGTTAGAGTACCGTGATTCCAGCGAATTTATTACAACAGATAAAAACTAATTACGATTACGCGGCGAAAATCAATGTATTGGTTGTTTAGTTGCTGTTCACATGGATAAAACTTTTAACGTGCATACAACCAGGCATCACTGCAAAATTAAAGTCAATGCTTCTTAGTCAACCTCTCTAGCAACAATATTTAAGTGTGTAAAATATGATGCTACATAATAATTAATGAACAAATACTTTGATCTATAAATACCCGTTATCCATATCAGCAATATTACTTTGACCCCCCGCCTCTCCAAAAAAAGGATTAAGTTACAAAGTTTTAATAAAATAATATGAAAGTCTAACATGTCTTTTAATTCATTGATAATTTTTTATAATGTTGGGGAAAAATCAATTTAAAAAAAAAACTTTTAGAATCGATCTCATATAATATATAGGAATTCGTAATCTAGAAAATCATACATTAACAATCCGATTTGGCTTTTTCGCTGAGTTAATCTAGGCTCCCAGATCACGATTTGTCACCACCACGCCTGTTAGATCACGATCGGTCACCATCACGCTTGTTAGATCACGATCCGTCACCAATGATCTTTCAGGTTATGACTCAAGTTTGATCTGCACTTGACGAGTGAGTGCCTTTATCACCACTGAAAGCAACTAGAAAGAGAAAAATTTTCTCTCAAAATTAGAGAGAAAAAATATTTTTCTCTAATCTGTATAATGTGGCATCTCTTTTTTTTTCTTTAAAGAAAATAAGCCTTTTTATATTTCCCGTTTAGTGAAAACCATACGTTCCAAAAAATAAATATCAAAAGTCACGTTACTTGCTTTTTCTATAGGGGGCCCACTTTATAAAATAACATAAGACCCCTTACACACAAGTATATTAAATGGAGCCTCCCACAAAATGATATATTTAGGATTTTCACCCAAATAGCTAGTTATCTTACTTATTAATCCAGTAGTGGTGCAGTCAATTAAATGAGCTAATCCAGGGATCATTTGAGAACATATAATAGTGGCTACAACAATTAAGCCTGTAATTAAATAAGTCTAACCATTTAATTCCAACTTTACTCCACTATAAGATTAGAACTGGCCTTTATAATTATATGTTCAAATAATAATTCGTCTCAAGCCACATTGATTTCTTTATTGCACAATCCTTTGTACCACATCATTAATTAAATCGATATCTCAACTGTCCAATAAATTTAATTACATCTTGTTCCTTGATACTTACAGATTTTCTCTAATGATCATTTTCAACATACTAAATATGTTGACACACTTTGGCCAGAGAATTCTATGATCAAGTGCCGAAAACCCATCAAGAGATGTGTTGTACAAATTCTATATTGTTAATCTATAATTCCAATACTCATAATTGCTCCCACCCAGATATCGGGTAATCTTGACAACAAGTATGTGTCGTGCCCATTGATAACTCAAATGGAATAACAATTACAATCATAAAATCATAACTAACTCAAGATTAAGATTACAGTAAAATCAATGCCTAAGAGATTTAATAAGTCTGACAATTATTACAAAGTTAATTAAATCTCATATGTGATCCTGTTCAATGTAGTCGTAGTACATCAATGAATTCATACATGATTAAGACAAATAATTCAATGAATTCATTACAGACTATACCTAAATAAAGTGCCCAACTTTATTTATCAACTGCGAACTAAATTTATTTAATCATAAGATAACTTGTATTTATATCTTTTGTGAATTCACATGGTGATCACATAAATACATATAATATGATTAAATAGACTTTAATCAAAATATTAATGCAATTAAGATATTTGAATAAAATACCTCATTTATTTTATTAATCAGAAATTATTTATTATAATTAAATAAATACATATGCTTTTAAAAAGCATATTTTGTCAATAATCTCCTACTAGCTCTCAAAGCATATTTGGCATCTCACGCATGCCCATGCATTCTAAGTGCAAGTCAAAAGGTTTCCCAGGTATAGCCTTAGTAAAAGGATCTGCCAAGTTTTGCTGTCACGCAATCTGAGTAACCTCCACATCACCTCTCTGCACTATATCCCTTATAAGATGATACTTCCTCTCAATATGTTTTTGTTTCTTGTGGTTCCTTGGTTCCTTAGATTGAGCTACCACACCACTATTATCGCAAAATAGTTTAAGGGGTTCAGTTACAGCAGGTATCACCTCGAGATCTTATAGGAACTTGCGGAGCCATACAACTTCTTTTGCAGCTTCAGATGCAGCCACATATTTAGTTTCAGTTGTGGAGTTTGCGATACAAGATTGTTTCACACTCCTCCAACTAATAGCTCCACTTTCTAATGTAAACACATAGCCGGAAGTTGATTTTCTGGAATCCTTATTTGACATAAAGTCAGAATTAGTATACCCCACTAGAATGAGTTCATCACCAGAATACACAAGCATATAATTTTAATTCTTTTCAGATACTTCACTATATGCTTGACCGCAGTTCAATGTTTAGGTCTAGGATTAGATTGATATTTGCGAACCATCCCTACCGCAAAACAGATGTCTGGCCTAGTGCAAAACATGGCATACATGAGACTTCCCACAGCTTCTGCATAGGGAACTCGTCTCATTCTCTCTATCTCTTCAGATGTTTTAGGTGATTGATCATTAGAGAATGTAATTCCATGTTTGAATGGTAATAAACCAGTATTGGAATTTTCCATGCTAAATCTAGTCAATATCTTATCGATATAGACCGCTTAAGACAAGACTAAAGTTTTATTCTTCCGATCTCGTAGTAATTTGATACCAAGAATATAACTTGCCTCTCCCAGGTCTTTCATATCAAATTGTTTTGCTAACCAACTCTTTATTGTAGTCAATACTCTTATATCATTTCCAATTAAGAGAATATCATCTACATAAAGAATTAGGAAGGCTACATATTTTTCATGAATTTTCTTGTACACACATGGTTCGTCAATGTTCTGAATGAATCCAAATGATTTAATCGTTTGATCAAATATGATGTTCCATGACCGGGATACTTGCTTCAATCTATAAATGGATCTCTACAACTTACATACCATGTGTTCTTGACCTTTTTGTATGAATCCCTCTGGTTGCTGTATATAGATGTCTTCTTCAAGATGCCCGTTAAGAAAGATAGTCTTGACATCCATTTGCCAAATTTCATAATCTAGCACTGTAGTAATGGAGAGCAGAATCCTGATGGATTTAAGTATAGCAACCGTAGAACAAGTTTCCTCATAATCGATTCCCTTTTTCTAAGTAAACCCTTTGCCTACTAATCTTACTTTAAATGTTTCCACCCTTCCATCTACTCCTCGTTTTCTCTTGTAAATCCACTTGCACCCTATAGGTGTTACTCTATTTGGTGTCTCTACAAGTTCCCAAACATTTTTGGAATACATAGATTCCATTTCTTAATTCATGGTTTTTTTCCAAAATTCAACATGTCTATCTATTAGAGCTTCGTTGTAGCTAATGGGATCTTGTACATGTTCATATGAGATAGCAAGATAAGTTTCTCCCAATAACATGTATCTTGTAGGTAACCTAGTTAACCTCCCACTACGACGAGGTTCTAAAAGTGATGGTTGTTCAGGGATAATCCTATGTTGATCAGCTGGTTGTTGTTGTTCTTGTTGTTCTGTAACAGGTGTTGAAAGCTGAGTATCAACCTAATCACCTGACAGTTCTTCAAGTGTTACCTTACTCTTACGTTTGAAGTTATTCATATAGTCTTCCTCGAGGGAAGTGAAATATGTGCTCACGATCACTTTCCTATCTTGAGAACTATAAAATAAAGCTCCCCTTGTTCCTTTGGGATACACCACAAACATACAAACCTCAGAACGTGAATCCATTTTGTCTGCCTTTGGTTTCAGCACATGTGCTGGTGATCCCCAAATACGGACATGTCGTAAACTTGGTTTGCAACCTGACCATAATTCTATTGGAGTTTTAGGCACTGACTTAGATAGAACTAAGTTCAAGGGGTAAATTGCAGTTTCTAGTGCAAGTCCCCAAAAAGAGATTGGTAATGACGAATAAATAAGCATAGATCTTACCATATCCAAAAGAGTTCTATTTCTCCTTTCAGCTACCCCATTTTGTTGTGGTGTTCCCGGGGTAGTCAACTGAGATATAATCCTATTTTCAACCAGATACTCTTTGAAATCTCCTGAGAGAAATTTACCACCTCGATCAAATTGAAGTATCTTTATGGTCTTATCTAATTGCTTTTCTGTCTCAGCCTTTTACTCTTTGAATTTCTCAAGAGCTTCAGACTTGTAACGCATCAGACAAACATAATTGTATCTCGAGTAATCATTAGTGAAAGTGATGAAATACTCATAACATCCTCGAGCTTGTACATTGATTGGTCTACATACATCTGTATGTACCAATTCAAGTGGTACTGTTGCACGTACTCCTTTGGCTGAGAATGACCTTTGGTCATTTTTCCTTCTAAACAGGATTCACAGAGTGGTAATGATTCATTTTCTAATGGACCCAAGAGTCCATCTTTGATCATTTTCTGTATCCTATTTTGGTTTATATGATCCAAACGTAAATGCTAAAGGTAACATTGGTTGGAAGAAATATTACTTTTCTTAGATAAATGTGTATGCTCATCATTATTGGTCACTGTGTCATGCATAGAATGGATCATTGGACTTAAATGATATAAATTATCTTCCAATGTACCAGAACAAATAAGTCTCTTATTAGAAAAAATAGAAACAGAGGATCCAAAATTTACAATGTACCCTTGCTTTGACAAACAAGCTACTGAAATTAAATTCCTTTTAATGTCTGGAACATAAAAACAATTATTCAAAACTAAAGTCTCATTATTAAAAGATAATAAAACAGATTCAGTCTTCACTGCTGACACGAACTGTCCTATCCCTAACTGCAACTTGACGCTTCCTTCACTTATTTCATTGTTTCCTAAAACCAATAAAGTGAATTACAGATATGATTAGTTGCTCCTGAATCGAACACCCAAGTGTCAATAGGATTCTGAACTAAACAGACCTCAATTACAAAAAGATTTCTCATACCTGATTTCATAATCTTAGGGCAATTTTTTTTCCAGTGAGCTTTCTGTCCACACTTGAAGCATTTGTATTTCGGCTTGCCATCGTGCTTGGTAGACATTTTCTTTTTCCTAGCTTTCTTCTTACCTTTGCCTTTCGACTTAAGCCTAGAAGAAGAACTTTTTTCCAATATTTATGCTTCCTAGAGATTTCTCAACACGATAAATCTCTTCAGCATAATAGAGTTTGTTCATCAATTCAGTTAAGGTCATGTTTCTTTTGTTCAAATTATAATTGACCTAAAACTCCTTGAATGTTTTTTGTAGAGATTTTAGGACCATGTCAATCTTTGAGTTATCATCGATTTGTGCTCCCTGAATCTCAGCCTCATTCAAATAGTCCATCATTTTGAGGACATGATCATAAACTCTTGTGTCGTTCCCCATTTTATTGTTCATAATACCTTTCAGTGCTACTTGTCTCGTGGAGCGAGTACTCTGCCCAAACATCGCTCAGAGACTATCCATTATTTCAGTGGCAGTCCCCAAGTTCTGATGTTTGGTCTGCAGAATATTAGAAATCGAGGCTAAAATGTAGCATTTTCCCATTTCATTAGCCTTTTTCCATTTCTCATAAAGCCTCCTTTGATTTCTATGAGCATCATTCGCTGGAAATGGAGGGCACGGCTGGATTAAGACATATTTATAATTTTCAGCAGTCAGGACAATGAATAGATTTCTTTTCCAATCTATATAGTTCCCTCCAGTGAGTTTGTTTTGACTCAGAATAATAGTAAGTGGGCTCAGGGAAGACATTTTCTAAAAAATAAAACATCCATGCATAAATAATTTGAAATAATATTCACAATAAATGACAAAAATGCATAAAACCATAAATGCATTTTAATTTATTGTAACGATAATCTAGTATCGCTTTGACAAGCTATCCGCTGGGGAAGTCATGTCTACAGTTACTAGACCCAATCACCCATTGAATTATTTACTTTCATGTTGAGACATGATAAATAATTATCGTTATCCTTTTGGGCCTAAATTTGTTAACAAAGCTTCATTGGGATGGTTAATAACAAATTTTAGTTGAGTGTATAACCATTGGTCCATTGTTTCAATCTATGTATTTTTCATATCAATAGTCACCGTTGGGGTGAACAATTGATTGAAAAATATTTCAATTTTATCTTTAAAGAAGTTCATCAAATAAAATATATAATATATATACCCTCTAAATGGAGCATCACCGTATCATGAAATCGATGTATATATATAATTTTATTATTGAACTAACAATGGAGCCCGTGGGAAAATTATCTTGAATTTTCCCTCTCCCACTCAATATTTTAAAATTAGTTTTTCCTTTTAAAACATTCATTGATTATATTGTTAATTGCATGCTTCCTATAATATTATTTAGATGATATCTAATATTATTTAAACATTTACAAATTACAAACAATATAATGAGATTCATAATTAATGAATGACATGTATCATTATGCATAGAGTGGCACTACCTATTCTATATGACATGTTATCATGGCATGTTATCATCCAAAACATAACATATAAAAAAACAGTTAAATAATCTTAATTCATGGCTTTCCTAAAATGAAAAAATACATTAACCCTAAGCCTAATCTTCATTGGGCTTCTTGTCAATGTCCATATTCCACAGGCTAGTCTTTGTTAATGGACTAGGGGAAATTGGGCTTTTAAATTTATTATTGGTCCAATTTTAATTTTGAAAGGAAATAAATAAATAATTAAATTTTTTTATTAAAATAAAACTTTTGAACCAAAAATAATTTTAATGTGTTCAATTTTATCTACACATTTTAATCCATTAAGCTCAATTGAAATTGGGCCTAAAACTAGGATTCAGTAAGCCCATAACTGTTTTTGGACTTAAACGCAAAAAATTAAAACTTTTCTACCCAAAAGATAAATTACAGAACCATAGGGACCTCAATGATAAAAACCATCGAAAAACCCTAAAATCCATATTTTTCTCCCCAGCCGCCATCACCACTAAGCCCATCCTTCATACACTATTTCCACTAATCTCCGACACCAAGTTACCACCGCCGTCTCATCAGAAATCCACCAAACCCGTGCAGTTGCACTTATAGCCATTGTTGGCGCATCATGCCCAGTTCGTTGTCAAAATTCCGGCCTTCGTTTCCTTTGATCTGACATCTGTGATTATTCTCCAGTGATTTAAAAATTTCCTAGGTCAATTTTGACTTACAAATTTTCTATAACAGTTAAATAAAATCAAGAGGGAAACATGGTGATAAAAAGCCACCCCTCTTGTTACGGATCCAAACAAAAAATATATCAGAGAATTTAGCCATGAATTAAGACAAACCATAAGCATGCTTTATTCATATATTAAACAAATAATATATTTCTGAATAAATTGTGCCACTCTAATACATAAATATCAAGATTGATTTTATACAAAATTCTTATATATTAATATGAGATGGCTTTGATATCAATTGTTGGGGAAAAATCAGTTTTTTTAAAAAACGTTTAGGATCGATCTCATATAATATATAAGAATTCGTAATCTAGAAAATCATACCTTAACAATCCGATTTGGATTTTTTGCTGAGTTAATCTAGGCTCCCAAATCACGATATGCCACCACCACGCCTATTAGATCACGATCGGTTACCACCATGCTTGTTAGATTACGATTCGTTACCAATGATCTTCTAGGTTATGACTCAAGTTTGATTTGCACTTGACTAGTGGGTGCCTTTATCACCACTGAAAGCAACTAGCAGGAGAAAATTTTTCTCTCAAAATTAGAGAGAAAAAATCTTTTTCTCTTATTTGTAAAATGTGGCCTCTCTTTTTTTTTTGGAGAAAATAAGCCTTTTTACATCTCACTTTTAGTGAAAACCGCAAGCTCCAAAAAATAAATATCAAAAGTCACGTTACTTGCTTTTTCTATAGGGGGCCCCACCATGTAAACTAACATAAGGTCCCTTACACATAAGCATATTAAATGGAGCCTCCCACGGAATGATATATTTAGGCTTTTGACCCAAATAACTAGTTATCTTGCTTATTAATCCAGTAGTGGTGCAGTTAATTAAATGAGCTAACCTGAGGATCATTTGAGAATATACAATAGTGGCTACAACCATTAAGCATGTAATTAAATAAGTCTAATCATTTAATTCCAACTCTACTCTATTATAAGATTGGAACTGGCCTCCATAATTGTATGTTCGAATAATAATTCATCCCAAGCCACATTGATTTCTTTACTACACAATCCTTTGTACCACATCATTAATTTAATCGATATCTCAACTGTCCAATTAATTTAATTACATCTTGTTCCTTAATACTTACTGGTTTACTACACAATCCTTTGTACCACATCATTAATTTAATCGATATCTCAACTGTCCAATCAATTTAATTACATCTTGTTCTTTAATACTTACTAGTTTTCTCTAATGATCATTTTTAACATACTAAATATGTTGACACACTCTGACCAGAGAATTCTATGATCAAGTGCCGAAAACCATCAAGTGATGTGTTGTACAAATTCTATATTGTTAATCTATAACCCCAATACTCATAATTGCTCTCACTAAGATACCGAGTAATCTTGACTACAAGTATGTGTCTTGCCCCTTGATAACTCAAATGGAATAACAATTACAATCATGAAATCATAATTAACTCAAGATTAAGATTACAGTAAAATCAATGCCTATGAGATTTAATAAGTCTGACAGTTATTACAAAGTTAATTAAATCTCATATGTGATCATATTCAATGTAGTTGTACTACATCAATGAATTCATACATAATTAAGACAAATCATTGAATGAATTCATTACAATCTATACCTAAATATAGTGCCCAACTTTATTTAACAATTACGAACTAAATTTATTTAATCATAAGATAACTTGTATTTATGTCTTCTGTGAATCCACATGGTGATCACATAAATACATATAATATGATTAAATGAACTTTAATCAAAATATTAATGCAATTAAGATATTTGAATAAAATACTTCATTTATTTTATTAATCAGAAAATTATTTATTACAATTAAATAAATACATACACATAATTATCTGGGTATTTTAGTCTTTTTATACCTTTTAATTTGTGAAAATTTTTAACCCAAAATTATATTGTATCAACTCCATTTTTGTTTATTTATACCAACTAATTTTTTTTTTGGGGCTTTTGTGAATGTTGCAACTTGCAGCATACCAAATTCATAAACTAATCTATACTTATTTTGTTCATTATTTTTGTTTTACTATTGCATTTGTATTTTTTATAACATATTTTGACTATAGTCCAAGGGTATAATAATAAAAAAGAGGTGCATGTGACCATTTTCTAAAATTAAGGGATTCATATGATCATTTAATCAATTTAATAAAATTTTGGGGGTGCTGCTGGTTTGTTTCCATAAATTTTATCAAGTTCCTAACTGGAAACAATTATTCCGTTTTTTCATTTTTCTTTTCATTTCCCAGGCAGCCTCACAATCACAGGCTTTTCATTTGCATTGTGTATAGGCATAGAAAGAGTGAGATCTAAAGGCATTCCTAGCCCTTCAGCTTGTGGTGATATTTTTCTCAATAATTTGGGAGAGCATTTGGGGATTTTTGGCGTGGATTTTGGTCATAATTCTGCTTATTTTGCAGAATTAATGGCAGCTTTTCGGTTATTGATTTTGCTTACGAACAGGGATAGCACAAACTTTGGTGAGAATGTGATTCATTGCTTGTTGCTAATTTCTTTTTAAAAGATTCTTTGAAACTCCCTTAGAGTCTTAGGAACAGATGGGTGAATTAGAAGATAAAGCTTTCTTTCGTTGCTCGCACACCTTCAAGGAGAACAATAGCGGTGTCAATTGTCTTGCTAATTTAATTAGTTCTTAATCATGATGACACATTTTGGTGGAATGATCTTCTTGTAGAGATGGAACAATTCTTGTCTCAAGATGTTAATGGTTTTTCGAAGTATCGTTTTTTTAAATATAATATTCTTTTGGATTTCTTTTTTCCTAGAGTCTCCTTCTATGTTGTTCTTAGCGCTATGACTTGTTTAAGCTTCAAGCGTAAGGCATATTATGTCCCTCCTACATCGATAAATCATTTGCTCTTTTTTATTTAATAAAATCCGTCGGCATGTCCAGGTTCATCCAACGAAAAAAAAAAAAAAAATTCACTATAAAACTGCTTCTACTTTTAATTTGTGCAGCTATAGAAAGAAAGTCATTTTCCTTCACCAAATATTTTACGCAAACACTGCGTATCGACTGTTTGATATTCCATTTCCTATCAAATAGAAAAAAATAAATATTGCAATTACAATCTTGTAACAGACATAGACCAATATAGTTCGACAAACCAATAAGAACATAAAGACGTACGAGGAACAATTAACAAAACTATTGCACCAGTATTATTTTTCCAGAATACCTCACCAAACATGCATAAATAGATTTGATTTGCTCTATCAAGAGTAACGCAATAACGGAGCCAACACAGAGAGCACATTGATGATCATCAATTGGTGGAATCTATTGGAATGCTGCGCAAAACAACCGTTTCCACCGTCAGCCCCGGTCCAAATCCAAACAAAACACCGCAATCCAATCCCTCACCGGAGGTGGCTTTCGTTTCCTCCAAACTCTTCTTCCTCACCTCATCGAGAATGAAGAACACTGATGGCGCCCCCAAATTTCCAAACTCGCTTAGCACATATCGACTTGCCCAAAGCTTATCCTTTCCCAGTCCAAGATTTTTTTCAACTTGGTCTAAAATGCCTTTGCCACCGGGGTGGACTATGTAAAACAACGAGTTCCAATCACTGATCCCAATCGGACTCATTGCATCCGCTAAAAGCTTGTCTATATGCTTCCCAATTGTCACAGGCAAATCTTTCGATAAATAATAATCTGTCCCCATTTCTTTCAAGTGACCCACGATATAATTTTCAGTGTCGGGGACAGTCGTCTGTGTGCAAGATAAAAGCTGGAATAGTGGACGTTCACCATTGGAGATATCAGGATCTGCACCAATAATTGCAGCCCCAGCTCCATCACCAAAAATTGCCTGCACAACCAAGATGTCCAAGTGGGTTTCTGAAGGTTCATGAAAATCCAGAACCTTGATATCAGAACACACTACAAGAACTCGAGCTCCAGGATTGTTCTCCACAATATCTTTGGCAAGTCTGAGGACTGTCCCTCCCATGTAACATCCTTGGGTATAAATCATGAGTCTGTTAACGGACGGTTCAAGACCGAGAAGCTTCATCAGACGGACATCCGCACCTGGCATGTCAACGCCATAAAAGGCACTGAATATAAGGTGAGTGATCTTCGATACGGGCTGTCCCCACTCTTTGATGGCCTTCAGGGCGGCTTCTTTACCGAGCTTTGGTACTTCATCAATCAGCATAGCATGACGAGCATCCAAAGACGGGGTCTTGTAACAACACATCTTAGGATTTTCTTTTAGGATATCTTCAGTAAGATATAAATACCGTTTTTTAATTGATGATCTGTCGCCTGTTGATCCAAAAAAGCATTGATTAAATAACAGATTAAAGAGCTCTCTAATTAAATTGAATATTTATAGATGCCTGCTTACATATGCGCTTGAATTTCTCTTTCAACTCGGTCTTGTGCTCACTATTGGTGATACGAAAGAAGAAATCAGGATAATCGGCTTGGTAGAAACAGTTTGGAGGAGTTGCTGTGCCAATGGCTAGTATCATTGCTGATGGTCCCTGAGATGTGTAGGTATCTTCATTGATTTCCAATGTCCCCATGTATGGCACAGCCTGGAGTTGCTTTTTTTTTTTTTTTTTTTTAAATCCCCGTCTTAAGGCTTAAAAGAAATTATGATGCGGGAAGGCGAAGACTGGGGGATTTGAAATAGACAAGTTATTCCTTTGTATCTATGGACCGATTACAATGCTATTTTAGTTGATATATATAGAGGATACCAATTATACAAATCGGCATCTTTTATTATTTTTTTGGGTACCTAAACGTGGGAAGCAATAGAATATAAAATTAGAAGAAAATTTTCGTACAAATAACTGCTACATTAATTGAAAGCCCAGTGTTCTTTCCTTGAATTATTTAAAGTTTGATATTAGAACATAAAGTCAGGGAGACGCGATGTTTCTTACACGTCAAAATGGTTAATTTTGAGATTATCCCAAAATTTCAAGAAAATAATTAATTTTCTTTTTAAGACCATCCTAAAATTCTTTCCCATAGACCTAGAGTGTGTTTGTTTTTTAACTTAAGGACCTAAAGTGATTTAACTTAATTAATTACGTTAATTAGAGAATTTTTTTTTATAACTTTATGAGACTTTTCAGATAATTTTGACTTAATAAAATAACCCCCTTTTTTACCGAATAAAGAAATCTAAATCAGCCAACTAATTTCTAATGACAAAATATCCCTACTTTATTATTTATTTTTTATGTCTATCACAAAGCTCATCCATACACATTTATCTAATAATAATCTCGTCTTCATTTGTTTTTCAGCCGTCATGGAATCCCTCACTTTGTTTCTCTCATCAAGTTCTTGATCTCCCATTATCAGTAATCAAAGGTGTTATTCTTAAACTTTTTATGTAATTATATAATCCGTTTTTATAAAAAGAATTATATGTTATAATTCCAAAATCATTATGTATTCACTTGAACATGATTTTGCTTATATATGATGAAATATTATGGTATTTGTGTGTGTGTGTGTGTGTGTGTTTGTGTGTACATGTATGTAAGTATGTATGTATGTATATTATTTATTTAACATTTGAATTTAATAAGGATACAAATTTAAAAGTTACATGCTTTTAGTTTTTAAAGTTGAAAAAACAAACAACTTAATCCATATTTTCAAAGATTCAGATAAAAGAAAAAATTATTTAGATTCAAATATTCAGGTCTATTAAGATTTCAGGCCAATTCAGATCTATTCAAATTTCAGATAAAAAACAAACCCCACCTTAGGACCAGTTTAGTAATGCTATATCTTTTAAAATACATACAATTAGCTATATTGTTGAAATAATTAGTTGTGACGAAAATTAGTCAAACGTTTAGTAAAATTTAATTTTAACAGTGCTGCGAGTTTTAAAAGTAGTTGTATGTGTTGAGTAAATCTTAATGTGAAACTACTATAGAAATATAAATAACTAAAATTAAGTATAATGTTGAATAAAATTTATTTAAACATTTATAAACATGTGTACAATATTTTTTTATTATGCACATATAATAATTGGTAACTAAAATAAATATTTTATATTATTAATTTTATTTTTTATTCAATTATTTCAAAATAATTGGTAATAATAATAATCTCTCTAAAATTAATGATTTTATCTCTGAATTTTTATAATATATATGAGGATATCTATGGAATTGTATTAAGCAAAAAAGTAATTCTCAAAATGCTACTCTTTCCCTACTTTTCAAAAACTTGCCGTAGGATGTGATGATTTTGCCAAAAGTGATTTCTAAAAAAGTTTAATAGACACTAAAATTATATTTTAACTTTTCAAAATCACTTTTGAGCCTCCTAGAAAAAATTGCAAACAAGCCCTTAATGGCATTGACAACATATATTTTCTCCAAATCACCTTGAAGTTATTGAGTATCCACACATTTGTGTGGGTAATTGTTTTAATTTCTGCTGCAAGGTTGCTTGATCGACTGATTTTTGAACAATTTTATATCGCTGGCTACTCGAATTCTAGTGCCGGGGAGGTTAATTTACTCACTCTCATACCTTTTTAATAAAAGAAAAAAGGAAAAAAAAAGAGGATATTTGTTTTAGTCTCTCATTAGGGGGTGAATCTCTTCGATAATCCGAAGATTAGTGGTGGCAATATATGTCTTAAAATTGATTGGAATTTTCTGCTTGAAGTTTTGTGCCGTTTTGCATTTCACTCCTCTTTCATGGATTGGATTTATACTGTTATGCATTCTGTTCTAATCAATGTTTCAGCTCTTGTGTTCAACAGGGTTTGAGGGTTCCCTTTTGTTGCCCATTCTTAATTTTTTGCCTTATTGATGATGTGTTTGAGCTGTGGTTTAGGTCCTATTCTTTTAAGGCAGGATATGTTAAAAGAATCGCAGTCCTGGAAGTTGCCCCTTCACTTCACACATTTTATACTTATAAAATCAAGACGTACTGCTTATATTTTTCAATCTTATATATTATTAATTATGGCACATGGGATATTTTCTATTGCAGCAAATTTATCAGTGTTTTATTTTTCTAGGTCAACTTTCTTTTGGTTTTTGAGATTTTATATATAAGCATTGCTTTTTCGTCAAGGGTAAGGCATGTTACGTTTGCCTGACTTCACACATTTTTAGAAAACCTTGAATAATGAAGCAGATCATGAGACTTCGGACTTTTCTCCTCATTTTATTTATGTCGTACTGTTTTCTCTTTAGGTACCCAAGAAATAACCAAAAAAAGACGCCAAATAATTTATTCTGTCATTCTGAAAGCATTTTTAAAGAGTTTCATATTGTATAAAGACGATGTATTCATCATAGCCTGTTGACAAGTTATTCTGAAAGCAATTTTAATCTTAATATTCAAATTGAAACTCTACTTGTTCAACATGCAAGTTTAAAAGTAATGCATGTTTCACAACTGTTATTGTTTTATAGTTAAGGGCTATCGCTAGAGAGGTCACTAAGAGGTATTTGCCACCAGGAGTCTAGTAAATTTCAAGTAGTTTTATTTAGCTAATAACTCAAGTTCGAATTCTCTTCAAGTAGGTTTTTTATCCTAGTCAAACCAAGTTCAAATTCCCCCGTGAGGTAGAGGATAAAACAATTAATTTCAACTTTACTTACCTCTCTTGCATATTGTAGAACGGAGTATAGGATGAGTAGAATACTTTTGCGAGGTAATAAATTGAGTTACAAGCGTCCATATGGGGCATACAATATATCGTTTCCAGGCTTGCAACGAAACGAATATAAGCGCTATAATTTGGCCAGAAATTCCTTATTTTTTATGGTCATTTTCTAGTTTGAGTTATTTCCTACTTTTTCTATTACTTTTAAGATTTTTTTTTTAGATATATTTTTTTTAGTATTGTTTGTTTTCTCTTTTATTTCAATTAGTAAAATTTTATTATGTAATAATAATAATAATTTGAATTTGCCTATTTTATTAAATTTACATTATTTAGGATTAATATATAAGACTCTTAAAATCCTAATTTTGATATTCATATTTTATTTATAAATATTCCAGTTATTCAAACACTTTTATCTCTCTATCTTTTATCAATCTTCGCGTTCGGTTTCGTCATTAACTTAAAAAAAAAAAAAAAAAAGACTAAGAAGCATTTACTTTAATTTTTTGATGCCTAGTTGTATGCAAGTTAAGTCTTATATCAATTTGAACAACAACTAAACAATCAATATAACTTGATGTTTAGCATAGTCGATGAATTCCATCTGGTATTATAATGATTCGTTGTTATCATGCTATTCTGACATTATTTAATTTTTACTTAAAAATTAATAAAGACGTGTTCGTTAACTTATAAAGCACATGGCTTTCAATTATTGTTTCAATATCAAGGCATATTTATGTTAAATATTTTAAGTCGGAGCACTGACTTTTCAAGTTGCAAGCCAAGATGCAAGGTATCGGACACTTCCCAGTATTAAATAACTTAATTTAATATTCAAAATACTTTTGAAAAAATGTAAATTATCTTTTTATGTAGGTTTAATATTATACCTCGTAAAACTAAGATGCAAGCTAAGATGCAAGGTATCGGAAACTTCCTAGTATTAAATAACTTAATTTAATATTCAAAATACTTTTGAAAAAATGTGAATGATCTAAATTTTTATGTAGGTTTAATATTATACCTTGTAAAACTTTGAAATTTTTTGAAGTCAATCATTTCAGATTAATAACGACGAATGGTAATATAATAAATGAAAGTACCAACTATTTATGAAACCATTCTCTATAAGAAATTGACCAAACTTATTTTAAATATTAAGAAGTTAACTTAATGTTATTTTTTTGTAAAACATATTTATTAGTATTATTAGTTTGTTATTTAACTTATTTATCATTAGGTCTACCATTATGAATCAGTACCACGATGTTTGATAGCTGAACTGACAAATTTCAAATTAAAAATCTTCATCCTATGTAATAACAATGTGATCAAATCATGGTATATCAACAACTCTTTTTTTTTTTTTTTTTGAATATACATGGATGTAATTCATGGTATTCAATTATTCTTGTGAAGGCATTAAGTTTAATATTCCGACTGAAGCAATGTTAAAGGATGAGCTTAAACAGAAATTTGCAATAGCAAAGTTAAATTTGCCCGACTTTTCTTATGGAGCTCATCTATGTGCTCAAAATTAATTTGAATTTTTTCAAATTTTTATAGAAGCCTATAAATCTAATTCATACTCAAAAGTTGGGGCTACCTCAACTCCTCAAGCTTATATAAATTATTAGCGTAGCTAATAATTATTCTTCATCGATATGGGATAATATCCTTAACACTACCAAAGCCTCTTGAGCTTTTGGAATCAAATTAATAAAATTAATAATTAAATTCAGAAGGATCTAATTCTACTTGAAAAATTGTTTAACTCATGAATCATAATTGAAAGAAAAGGCCGCGGAAAATCATTAGCCCGGAACACTGGAAGGATCTAACCTTCAAACCGCCTATTTAATCTGAGAAACAACAACTCGCATATTATTCTTAACTGATATGACCAAATTGGGAACAACGCTGGAAATAGATAGATTAATAATGTTCATATTAATCCCTAAAAAAGCTCATATTAGTACCAATGAATGCCATTTATTATTTTAAGATTTTTTATAATTAGCCCGGATTAAAATAAGTTTCCTACTTCGCCAGTCCATTGGGATTGAAGTCTTTATAACTTTTAAAAAAAAAAAAATATAAAACAAAAGTTAGTAATATATAGTAAATATAAATTTTAAGTAATGATTTTGATAAAATTATTAAAGATATAATAGATTTTCCATTATACAAGTGAAAAATCATGTCAACATAACTTCGGAGTTATAGCAGTTAGTGTTTACCAAACACTTTAGTGCTACCAACCTCAATCCCAAACGCACCCTAAATTTTCAAAATCTAAATTCTTGTAGAATATATAAAGCAATTTTTCAGAATATAACTTCATTGCTGATTTTCTAAAAGATATATAAGACTTATTCCCCTTAATTATATAGCAACCAAATGAGAAAGTTTGCTGTTCCGGTCGCTCCTCTTAGCCACCTTAATTAATTGGTCTTCTGTCTTAATTTGCTTAAGCTTCCCTTTCAAACAAATCCTGAGAATAACCAGAACCCACACTGATTGAATATTTTCAAGCTTTTCATTAGCATTTGGAAACTTTTAAAGAATAATCACTCTTTATTCAATTGTTAGGCTCAAATGCCTAATTTATAAAAGAACGTAGGTTATATAAAAGGAACATAATCATTCGCTATAAATTAAATTGAAGATTTCTTCTTGACGATTCTGAAATCTTCAATCATGAGATGCAAAAATAACTCTAAATTTAGTAAATTATAAACGATACATGATTCCTTGATTACTCATTCTCAATCCTTGTGGAAATTGATTGATTTGACTCGAGCTTGTGCCTGCAAAACACATCTCATGCTCAAGTCAAAATTTTGGAGATTTCGAAAGCTTATTTAGATCTGAATTCTCTTGACTTAGTTCTAGAAATTGGCCAAAAGATGATCATTTGGTTACTATTTATAGAGTAAGAGATGACTGATTGGAGGGAAAATACTTTTTAGATCTGAATCCTCGACATTCATTCTCTAAATTTGATTTGGAGTATTAGTTCTAATAATCGTTTTTGTCTGTATTCGAATTCTCAATATTTGGCTGTATTAGTAACCACGTGTCACCACTCATCAAATGAAATGACACGCCCTAAACCCAAGGCGAGTCTACCTAAACTCGTCTAATTAAATCAGTAATAAATCTAATATTTAAGGATTCTACCAAAAATTTGATAGAATCTCTCTTATAAATTTAAAACATTCCCACTTATGCAAATTATAAAATTAACACTCCCAAAAATAGCTCAATATTCAACCAACCTCCACATCAACTTCCTCAATCAACATATCGAATATTACCCAAACATTATAATGTCAAAATACAATAAATTATCCTTAATCACAAATATGTAATATATTATACAATCCAAAATATCCCAACAAAATATCTATGATTTCTAACACCATCACGTGGCCATAAAATCAAATCTAACTATTGTTGTTGGGTGCAAGTCTCCTGGGGAATATAATAAAAGCAAAGTATAAAACTCAAAGTGGATAGTAGTTTTTGAAAAAAATAAATTTACTTAAAAATAATTTAATTCTTCTCAAAACAATCTCATCAAAAATTCATAAGACTTTAAATAAACTATAAATCTTTCCCAAAATCAATTTCATCAAAATATCATAAGAACTTACATAAACTTATTTAATTCAAATCATGCACTAGAATAACAATATCCCATAAATCCGCATAAAATCAATGAAATCATAACACTTATAATATCGAATACTGAATACTGAAAACTATCAACAAACAAGTATTCACAAGAATAATCTCGTCATACCCGAACCTCGACGAACGGGCAATCAGGGAACCATCATGTCCCGGAGCTACAACGGGTAGACAGTGAAATGTCATCTCATATGCCTCATATCTCATATCCAGACCTCAGCGGACAGGTAATGACATACTATCTAAGTACCATCATGCCCTGGAGCTACACAGATAGACTGGTAAGTATCATCTCATATATCTCATCATGTCTCATATCTAGACCTCAATGGACAGGCAATGACGTACTATCTAAGTACCATCATGCCCCGGAGCTACACGGATAGACGGGAAAATATTATCTCATATATGCCTATAAATATTGATTTTGATGATAACAAACCACATGTGTTAGTTAAACAAAAATTTATGAATTGTGCTTTTATAATAAGAAAATGATTTTATGGAATTAAAGTGTTTTGGACTAAAATGAAAATATTTTATAATCTTTGATATTGTTTTAAAATTTCATATTTGGACCTATTTGAAAATATTTAAATATTTTGGGTCATTCTATAATTTCACATAGTTTGGGTGATATCATAATTTCAGAAAGTTTTGGGATTGACGAAGCATTATTTAGAAATTCTAAAATTGGACCTATTTGAAAACTTTCATAACATTTTGGGCCATAAATAGTTTTATAAATTTTTGGGATTAAACTGTAATTTTGGAAAATAGTTCAATGTAGCAGTTACTGTAGCAAGCGGCTAACGGATATGATAAGCGGCTATCCGGATTTTGGGCAGTAAGCTTCTGGAGCATGAACGGTTATCTGGATATCGTAAGCGGCATGCTGGATGTTCTAAAATTCAAAATTTTGCCTTAACGGTAACATAAAAGCGGCTAACCGGATTCCATAAACTGTAAGCCGGTTATCACAAAAATGTGCATAACGGCTAGTTTTTGAGCTCAAACTATATAAACTCAAATCCAATTTATTTTCAAGCTCTCTTACAAGCAAAATCAAAAAGCACGCAACGTTCATCGTTTAAAATCATAAAACCTTGAATCATCTTTTGTTCTTCAATTTGTATATCTACTCTTTAAGAGAGTTTTTATTGTAATCTTCAATTCCTCATCTTAAATGTGAGTGTTTGAGTGTGTGAGACACTTGAGTGAAGAGATTGGTAGATAATCTCTTTGTTGTAAAGGTTCATTGACACCTTGAAGTCAATTGTAAACATTTGAAGCCTTGGAAGGCTTGGATAGTGAAATCCTCAAGCTTGGATCGCTTGGAGGCGTGGACGTAGGCGGGGATTGCCGAACCACGTAAAAATTCGTGTGTTTGTTTCTCTTCTCTCTTACTCACTTGTTATTGTACTTTTATTGAACTTATTGCTTTCGAATTTATTAAGGCGTTAGATTGGATTGTTGTGTGGTTTTGTTAGGATATTTTTTTAAATACCAATTTACCCCCCTCTTGGGTTGCACACTCGTATTTCATTTAGTATCAAAGTAAGGTGCTCTTGTTTAGACTTAACCGTCTAGAGCTAAAAATCAATGGTAACTCATAATGATTCTACATTTAGGGAAGGACAATTCACCACTAGACCAACATATTTTGATGGAAACAATTACCCGTATTAGAAAACTAGGATGATAATTTACTTGCAAGCTTTAGATTACGAAATTTGAGAAATCGTTAATGATGGTCATTTCATGCCTTTGACTAAAAATGAAGTCGGGAAATATATTCCAAAACCTTCGCGGGAATGGAATGAATTGGAAAAGAGAAAGGCCTCTCTAAATTCCAAAGCTATGAATGCCTTATTTTGTGCACTAGATAAGAAAGAGCTCCATAGATTGTCTAGTTGTGAAAGTGCTAATGAAATTTGGCACAAACTTGAAGTTGTTTATGAAGGCACGAATCAAGTGAAAGAGTAAAAAATTAATAGGCACATTCGACAATATGAATTGTTCCAAATGGAACAAAATGAGAGTGTATATTCTATGTATACTAGATTTACGGACATAGTGAACAATCTAGGAGCCCTAGGAAAAACTTTTTCTAATAGCGAGAAAGTTAAGAAAATCATTAGGTCGCTACCTAAGGAATGGAGACCAAAAATGACTGCCATTGAGGAAGCCAAAGATTTAAATATATTACCTATTGATGATTTAATTGGTTCTCTCATTTCATATGAAGAAGATTTGGTAGCAGAAAAATGGCATGAGGAAAAGAAGAAAAGCATTGCTCTCAAAGCCTCAAAACGTGAGAGTGATAAGGAAAGCGAGATGGATGATGAGGAGTTGGCTATGTTGGCTAGAAGATTCAGAAAGTTTTACAAGAAGAATAACGAGCAGAGAAAGTTTAGAAGTCACAAAAACAAAAAGGAGAAGAAAGAGCCAATTACTTGCTATGAATGCAAAAAGCCTGGACACATACGACCGGAATATCCTCTCCTCAACAAATTCAAGAAGAAAGTTATGGTGGCCACGTTGGATGATAGTGATGAGGAAACAAGCGATGATGAAGAGCAACAAGAGATGACTAATTTAGCTCTCATGGCCTTTGGGGAAGAATCATGTAATGAACTTGATGAATTACATGATGCCTTTAAGGATTTGTATGATGAATTGATGAAGATTGGTAAAAAGAATATATGTCTTAAAAAGAAAATGATAGAGCTTAAAAATGAAAATGAATCATTTAGTGCAAAAATTACATGCCTAGAATTAGAGAATAAAACATTGCATGATAGAGTTGCATTATTTGAGAATTCTAGCACTTCACATGAGCACTTAGAGTCACACGTGAATGACTTGAAAAATAAAAATAAAATACTTAGAAATAAGAGCAATGAACTAAATGAGATTGTGCTAAAATTCACAAATGGGCAAAAGATGTTGGATAACTTGCTAAACTCACAAAAATGTGTATTTGGCAAAGGAGGCATTGGTTATAAGCCAAATTTGAAACAAAAGTATTACAAGAGTTATTTTGTGAAGAATTCATCTATTAAAAATCAAATTGTATGTCATTATTGTAATCAAGATGGTCATATGAAAAATAGATGTCCAGTGAAGAGAAATGCATATTATGGTGTGAAATGTGTTTGGGTTCCGAAAAGAACCATTGCTAATTCTCAAGCACCCAAAAAGTTTTGGGTACCTAAACTTGAGATTTTCTCTACAGGGCTTGAAGAAGAAGAAGAATAAGTGGTACTTGGACAATGATTGTTCAAGACACATGACAAGGAATTATTCTTGGTTTTCAAGTTTTACCAAGATCGAAAATGGTGGAGATATATCGTTTGGAGATAAATCAAAAGGAAAAATCATTGGCATTGGCAATGTCAGTAATGTATCCTCAACTCTCATTGAAAATGTGTGTTTGGTTGAAAACTTAAAACACAACTTGCTTAGTATTAGTTAATTATGTGATAAAGGATATAGAGTTATCTTTGTGTTATTGAGAATACATGTGATGGGAAAGTTTTGTTTGTAGGAAATGTTGTGTTAATGTCTATACCATTAATATAGATTGTGCACCTACAAATGATAAATGTTTCTCCGCATTGCATGATGATGGTTGGTTTGTGGCATAGAAGATTAGGTCATGCAAGCATAGATTTGATTTCAAAAATCGTGAAAAATGATTTGGTTAAAGGTCTTCCAAAAATCAGTTTTCAAAAAGATAGAATTTGTGAAGCTTGCCAATTTGGAAAACAAATCAAAACTTCTTTCAAAAGCAAGAAAAACATTTCTACTTCAAAACCCCTTCAACTATTTCACATAGACTTGTTTGGACCTTCTAAATATGCTAGTTTAAATGGAAAATAATATACTTTTGTAATTGTGGATGATTATTCTAGATACACATGAGTATTATTCTTAGCTAATAAGGATGATGCCTTTGATGCATTTAAAGTTTTCTGCAAAAAGGTTCAAAATGAAAAGGGATGTAGTATTTCTTGTATAAGAAGTGATCATGGTGGAGAATTTGAAAATTATGCATTTGAGAACTTTTGTAATGATTTTGGCATTGAGCATCAATTTTTATCACCTAGGACTCCTCAACAAAATGGAGTTGTAGAGGGAAAGAATATGTCTATTCAAGAAATGGCTAGGACTATGTTGAATGAAAATTCTTTGCCTAAGTATTTTTGGGCCGAAGCCGTTAACACCACTTGTTATGTTTTGAATCGTGTGTTGATTAGACCTAATCTTAATAAAACTCCTTATGAGCTTTAGAAAGATAGAAAACCCAACATTGGCTATTTTAAAGTCTTTGAATGCAAATGTTTTGTTTTGAACATAAAAGACAATCTTGGTAAATTTGATCCAAAATCTGATGTTGGTATTTTTCTTGGTTATTCAAACTCAAGCAAAGCTTATAGAGTTTATAATAAAAGAACTTTGGTTGTGGAAGAATCTATGCATGTTACATTTGATGAGTCTAACCTCTCCTCTACGGAGAAAGTCGTTGTTGATGATAATGTAGAAGAAGAACAAGAAGAAGAAGCATCAAATGACAACCAAAAAGATGCACCACATGGAATTCAAGAGGAACATCATGAAGAAACAAATACAGAGTAAAATGAAGGTACTTCTCAAACACTCCCCAAGGAGTGGAGGTATGTTTCTTCTCACCCTAAGGATGTAATTTTAGGAGATCCCTCACGAGGTGTTACAACTAGATCATCTCTTAGGAACACATGTGAGCATGCTGCATTTATTTCTCAAATTGAACCAAAATCATTTGCGGATGCAGAAAATGATGAATCTTGGATTATGGCAATGCAAGAGGAATTGAATTAATTTGAGAGAAACAATGTATGGGAATTAGTTCCTAATCCGGAACATCAATCCATCATAAGTACTAAATGGGTATTTAGAAACCAAATGGATAAATCCGGTGTGGTTGTAAGAAATAAAGCTAGACTAGTGGCTCAATGTTACAACCAAAAAGAGGAAATTGATTTTGATGAAACATTTACACCTGTAGGTAGACTAGAATCCATTAGAATGCTCTTAGCTTTTGCATGTCATAAAGATTTTATTTTATATCAAATGGATGTCAAGAGTGCTTTCTTGAATGGTTATATTATGGAGGAAGTGTATGTGAAACAACCCCCTAGTTTTGAAAATGAAAAATTTCCAGATCATGTGTATAAGTTATCTAAGGCTTTGTATGGACTAAAACAAGCACCTAGAGCATGGTATGATAGGCTTAAAAACTTCTTGTTAGATAACGCTTTTTCGATGGGAAAAGTGGACACAACTTTATTTGTTAAGTATAAAAACCAAGATATACTTATTGTTCAAATTTATGTTGATGATATTATTTTTGGTTTTACTAATGAATTATTGTGTAAAGAATTTTCATCTTGTATGAGCAAAGAATTTGAGATGAGTATGATGGGAGAGTTAAAGTACTTCCTTGGACTCCAAATCAAACAAAACGAGGAAGGAATTTTCATAAATCAAACCAAGTACGTGAAAGATCTACTCAAAAGATTTGGCTATTATAATGGAACGGCAAAAAGCACTCCAATGAGTACTACCATCAAGCTGGACAAAGATGAGAAAGGTAAGAAAGTCGACATCAAGAGTTATCGAGGTATGATCGGATCCTTACTCTACTTGACTGCTAGTAGACCTGATATTATGTTTAGTGTATGCTTGTGTGCTAGATTTCAATATTGTCCTAAAGAATCATACATGCTTGCTGTCAAATGAATTTTTCGATATTTGATTGGCACCATTAATCTTGGCCTTTGGTATCCCAGGGGAACTCATATTGACTCAACTTGTTATTCGGATGCCGACTTTACCAGTTATAAGGTTGATAGAAAAAGTACTAGTGGAACATGTCACTTCTTAGGTCATTCACTTGTCTCTTGGCTTAGTAAGAAACAAAACTCGGTTGCACTTTCAACCACCGAGGCAGAATATATAGCCGCTGGTAGTTGTTGTGTACAAATTCTGTGGATGAAACAAACTCTTAGAGACTACGGTATTAATCTTGATCAAATACCTATATTGCGTGACAATACTAGTGCTATTAACCTATCCAAGAATCCCATTCAACATTCTAGGACTAAGTATATTGAAATTAGGCATCACTTCATTAGAGATCATGTTAAAAAAGGAGATGTTGTGATTAAATTTGTTTATACTGAAAATCAACTTGCGGATATCTTTACAAAACCTCTTAGTGAAGAGCATTTTATAAAGATAAGACATGAGCTTGGAATGATGAATGTTTCATCTTGAATTATGATTTGTTGATTAAATTAATATGTTTGTTATTGAATGCATTTATGGTTCATGCATTGAATGGCTTATTGAAAAGTTTTAAATCACAAAATGATTTAAAATTGATCAAATTTTAAGCCAAAAATAAATTGGTGTGTATTATACAAGTATAAGAGCTTACCAAAATTCAATAAGAGGCAAAAAGATTTTCAAGTCTAAACCGGTATACCGCTTCTTGTTAACTGGAAACCCATTTTCTTCTTGATTACTCTCGGGTCAATATCTGGATAACCGGATTTAGCTAACTGGTAAGCCGGATTAGCTTTGGTTGCTCTCGGGTCAACTTTCAGATAACCGGATTTACCAAACGGGTAAGCCGGATTTGCTTTGCAAAATTTCTGAACGAAAACCGGTCAACCAGTTAGAAAAACTGGAAAGCCGAATGTGTTTTGGAGCTTATTGGATGAAAATCGGTCATCCGGTTATGAAATCTGGTAAACCGGATTTTCAAAGCTCATTCTCTGCCTCAAAACTGGACAACCGGTTCTTCAAACCGGTAAGCCGGTTACGGTCTGGACACATTCTAGAATCAATTAGACCAACCGATTTTTCTAACCGGTAAGCCGACTATGGCTTTACTCATTCTTTCCACTAATCGGCTAACCGGTTAGTGAAATCCGGTTAGCCGGATTCGCGGTTTTAAACTGTTCTTCTTCCCCTTTTCTCTTTCGGTAAACCGGATAAGCTTTCTCTCTCTAAAGTCGTTTCTTCCTCTCTCATTTTCACTCTAAAATCCATAATTTCTACTCATTTTTTATGCAAATTGAACCATTAAACTTGTTACCCATCCATCCTTGTGCCCAAAATCATCTTTCAAATCCATTTTCAACCTCAAAATCACTAGATCCGAAATCAAATCTAGGGTTTAACCGAATTCTTCTCTCTCTAAATTTCTTCCTCTTAAGCCGTTTTTTATCCAAATTGCTCTCAAAATCTCTTTCAATCCTCATCATCTTCCTTCTCATTGCTCCTTTTAACTTCAAATCAATCAAAATCACCATGTCAAGCTCACGGCCGGTTCGAAGAAAAGGCAAAGAACCAGTTCAACAAACCAATCGGTCACGACAAGCAGGGGGCACCTCCAATCAATCCAATTTTGAGTCCACAAACTTTCAAAACAACCAACATTTAGCCAAACGGTTTCACCAAAGCTTCAGGACTCGTGAGGTACTCAATATGTTTTATGTTTTACCGGATTGAATTAATACTCTCAATATTAGCCATAGAAACTTATTTCAATTGTTGGGAGATGTTGGTTGGATTGATGCACTTATGATTGAGGAGAATGTTTATCCCGACTTGGTGAAAGTGTTTTACTCGAATATGGAAGTTTCCGCGGAGAACAAGACTCGAGTAGTCACCAACGTTGGAGGAGTTATGATTGATTTTGATGTTTCCTTGTTAAACTCCATCCTAGGATCATCCGATTTTGGTCTAGAAATTTTTTCGCCTAGGAAATCTCCCAAACTTGATAGTTATGTCCAAATATGAAATTCAAAATAATATTTATTAAAATCAAAGATAGTAAAACTCTTTCAATTAAACCATAAACTTGAAAAACAACTAATTTCATAAAATCATTTTTCCATTAAATATAAAACATTTATAATGTGAAAATAATGATTTATTTAAAATGTATAAAAAATAAATTGAGCTTAAAAGATTAATCATTCTTAATCTTGTTTGTTATCATCAAAATCAACATTATGAAAACATATATGTTAACAATCTCCCCTTTTTTTATGATGATAAACATTTCATGTATTTAAATAATGATTCCACAAATTGCTTCCCCTAAATATAATATTCTCTTACAATTTGCCAATTAGCTAAATTAAAAAATTTAAATACATGCATTTTTCTCCCCCCTCATCATCAAAAAGAAAACGTAATTGGCAAAGAAAAAGAGTAGCAAATTTTTATGAATTTAAAAACATGTATTCTTCTCCCACTTCATCATCAAAAAGAAAACTTAAAGGAAAATAATAAGAGTAGCGAATTTGTTACCCATGTTGTCCGAGTAGAAATTTCAACACATTCTCCCCCTAACAACAAGCATTACCTCAAATACAAGTTTAGTAATATTACTCCCAAATTATTATAAATCATGATACAAGCCAACTCAATTCACAAATCATCACACCAAAATATCATGAACCATTATTCCATCAATTACCAAGTCAACAACTCATAACATAAATTTATCATATAAAACACCCATGTAATCAAATCATCATCATATCTCAAAACCATCAAATCATCACCATAATGAAAACAATACTCAAAGTGCATATTATTCTCCTCATTTTGACAACATCGAAATGATATATTACTTTGTCTCCCCCTTTGGACAACAAAAAAGTTCAAAATGCATATTATCCAAAATTATATTATATGCTCCCCCTAAATATATGGCCAATTTAAAATTTTAACCAAAATGATTTTATCTAAAAACATATCATATTTATCTCTCCCTTCATCATAAAAAAGAAAAGATAGATAGATGGAATCCAAACAAGATCATAAAAAAAATAATAATTCAATGAAGATATTACCCATTTTGTGCGAAAAAATTTCGGCAGAGTCTTCTCTTAAAAATGAACAAATCCTCAAATACACAATATGGTTAAAAAAACACTTCCATATAGGCTTAAACAATTATAATAAACCAACAACTTCATCAATTCATCAAACAACACACATATAATCATCAATCATCAAAATCATCAAGAAATCCATTTTAATAGTATTAATAACATGACTAGAGATATTAATAAATTTCATCATCCCAAGTTCATGCCAAATTTTTGAAAATTGTTCTTCGCAAATAGGTTTTGGTTTGTTTACCAAATTTGGCATGCAAAAGTTATAAGAACATATTATCAACTATCCAAGCTCCATAATTATTAATCACATTTTAGAAATCAAGACAACTAAACTTATCAAAGATCTAATGTGACATTTCAATATAACTTAAAAAATCTCATATGCTTAAGAATCTCAAAGTAGATGTATTTCTCTCTTACATCTCATATCTCCCTCTTTATCATCAAAAAGAGTAAAAAGCTCCCCATATCAATCATCAAAATCTCAAGATAAACACATTAGTTCCACATTTTCCAAATATAAAACATCCAAATATCAAACAATAATCATCATCAATCCACAATGAAAGCAACAATGCATATGAAAATGTAAGTGCATAATATAATAGAAAACTATGGTAAAATCCATAAGGAGAGCACACTATGGAAGTGGTAATTTGAAATACTCAAAATGCACAAATTAATATTTTCAAGATATTGAGTAAAATGGGTAATTTTAAATCAATTAAAATGATCGTAGAGATGATTTAAGGTGATGTATGGTGTTGATAAAAAAAAAATGATGGATTTTAGAGAGAGAGAGAGAACCGGATTGGCGAATGAAGAAAAGAAGATGAATAGTCCTTAAAAAGCTCGAATCCGGCTTACCGTTTAGCATAACCGGCTAGCCGGTTTTGAGGCAGAAAAGAAGCTTTGCAAATCCGGCTTACCGGATTTCATAACCGGATGACCGGTTTGTGTCTAGTAAGTTCCAAACCGAATTCGGCTTTCCGGATTTCATAACCGGTTGACCAATTTTTGTCCAGAGAGGAGACATTCACAAATGGTTTGCCGATTTTCCAATTCAATTATCCGAATTTTGACCCGAGAGCAAGCAAACCCAATTCGGTTTACCGGTTGCCAATATCCAACTGACCGGTTGTGCTCCAGTGAGCACCAAAATGAATTCGGCTTACCGGTTTTAAATGTCCGGTTATCCGGATTTGGTCCAGAGAGCTCCAAAATGAAAAACGACTTTCCGGTTGATTAGAAGTGGTATACCGGTTTATCCTTGGAAATCTTTTTGCCACTTATTAAATCATAAAATGATTTAAAACATTTCAATAATCCTTTTAATGCATGAAATATAAATTTAAACATATAAGTCATCTATCATGCATACACATCATACAATCATGAAATATGTAAGCATTCAAAGATTGAGAATTCAAGCATATCACTTATTTATCATGCTTACGCATTTCATAATCATTAAAATCAAACAAATCCATCATGATGAGTTGACAAGCTATCATCATATATATATATACATATAACCATGCATCATGATTACACACAATAATATGGCAAGAATTGTTACCAAAGCAATTAAATTATCTTACTCATCATTTTCTCTTAGATCATGATCAAATGATTATTCTCACAAGCTTTCATCAAGAAACTCTCCGCCATTTCTTGATTATGGTACCTACAAAAAAATATTCAAGTTGTGCTTCTTGGTACCCAAATACTCTTGGGTCCTTGAGTGTTAGCAATTATTCCTTTTGGAACCCAAACACATTTTACTCCATAATATACTTTTCTTTTAATAGGACAACCAAGCTTCATGTGACCGTTTTGATTACAATAATGACATACAACTTGATTGTTAATAGATGTACTCTTCACAAAGTAGTTCTTATAATACTTTTGTTTCAAATTTGACTTATATCCAAGTCCTCCTTTATCAAACACACATTTTTGTGAATTAATCAAGTTATCCAACATCTTTTGTTCATTTGTAAATTTTAAAACAATCTTATTTAACTCATTATTCTTCTTCTTAAGCATTTCATTTTTCCTTTTTCAAGTCATCTATGTGAGATTCTAGATGCTCATGTGAAGTGCTAGGTTTCTCATTTGATAATGCAACTCTATCATGCAATATTTTATTCTCTAATTCTAGGCATGTAATCATTGCACATAGAGATTCATTTTCATTTTTGAGCTCTACCATTTTCTTTTTAAGACATGCATTATTTTTACCAATTTTCATCCACTTATCATGCAATTCTTTAAAAGCATCATGCAATTCATCATAAGTAGGAAGACAATTTACCTCATCAAGTTTATCATCTGATTCATCTCCAATTGCCATGAGAGTTAGATTTGTCATTTCTTGATGCTCTTCATCATCACTTGTTTCCTCATCGTTATCATCCCATGTGGCTACCATTGCTTTCTTCTTGAGCTTGTTGAGAATAGGGCATTCCGATCTTATATGGCCAGGCCTCTTGCACTCATAACATTTGATTACTTCCTTCTTCTCCTTTCGGTTCTTGAAGTCTTTAAATTTTCTTCGCTCACCAGATTTCTTAAAAAAATTTCTGAACTTCCTAGCCAGCATATCCATCTCCTCCTCATCCAGCTCGCTTTCCTCATCGCTCTCATGTTTCGAGGCTTTGAGAGCAATGCTTTTCTTCTTCTCTTCATTACCTCTTTCGGCTGCCAAGTCTTCCTCATAAGAAATAAGAAAACCAATTAAATCATCAATAGGTAAGATATTTAAATCTTTGGCTTCCTCAATGGCAGTCCTTTTTTGTCTCTATTCCTTAGGTAGCGACCTAATAATTTTTTTAACTTTCTCGCTATTTGAAAAAGTCTTTCTTAGGGCTCCTAGAGTGTTCACTATGTCCGTAAATCTAGTATACATAGAATACACACTCTCATTTTGTTCCATTTGGAACAATTCATATTGTCGAGTGTACCTACTAATTTTAGACTTTTTCACTTGATTCGTGCCTTCATAAACAACTTCAAGTTTGTGTCAAATTTCATTAGCACTTTCACAACTATATACTCTATGAAACTCTTTCTTATCAAGTGCACAAAACAAGGCATTCATAGCTTTGGAATTTAGAGTAGCTTTTCTCTTTTCCAATTCATTCCATTCCCGTGAAGGTTTTGGAATATCTTCCCCGACTTCATTTTTAGTCAAAGGCATAAATGGACCATCACAAACAACTTCCCAAATTTCATAATCTAGTGCTTGTAAATAAATTCTCATCCTAGTTTTCTAATACGGGTAGTTATTTCCGTCAAAAAACGGTGGTCTAATTGTGGATTATCCTTCCCTAAAAGTCGAGTCATATTGGATTGCCATTAATCTTTAGCTCTAGACGGTTAAGTCTAAACAAGAGCACCTCGCTCTGATACCAAATGAAATACAAGTGTGCAACCCAAGAGGGGGGTGAATTGGTATTTTAAAAATTATCCTAACAAAGCCACACAACAATCCAATCTAACGCCTTAATAAATTCGAAAGCAATAAGTTCAATAAAAGCACAATAACAAATAAGTAAGAGAGAAGAGAAACAAACACAAGAATTTTTATGTGGTTCGGCAATCCCCGCCTACGTCCACGCCTCCAAGTGATCCAAGCTTTTCCTTTTCAACAATGAACCTTTACAACAAAGAGATTATCTCCCAATCTCTTCACTCAAGTGTCTCACACACTCAAACACTCACAATTAAGATGAAGAAATGAAAGTTACAATAAAAACTCTTTTAAAGAGTAGATGTACAAATTAAAGAACAACAATGATTCAATGAATAATGACTTGCGAATTGAGAGCTCAAGATATGTTGTGTGCTTTTTGTTTTTGCTTGTTGGAGAGCTTGAAAATGAATTGGATTTGAGTTTATATAGTTTGAGCCCAAAAACTAGTCGTTATGTGTTTTCTGATGATAACCGGCTTGCCGCTTTCGGAATCCGGTTAGCCGCTTTTATATTACTGTTACAACAAAAATTTGAATTTCAGAACATCCGGCATGCCGCTTACGATATCCGAATAGCCATTTATGCTCCAGAAGCTTACTGCCCAAAATTCGGATTGCCGCTTATCATATCTAGTTAGCCGCTTGCTACAGTAACTGCTACAGTGAAATATTTTCCAAAATTATAGTTTGACCCCAAAACTTTATAAAACTGTATTATGGCCCAGAACGTTATGAATCTTTTCAAATAAGTCCAATTTTGGAATTTCTAAATAATACTTTGTTAATCCCAAAACTTTCTAAAATTATGATATCCCCCAAACTATGTGAAATTATAGAATGACCCAAAATATTTAAATATTTTCAAATAGGTCCAAATCTGAAATTCAAAACAATATTTATTAAAATCAAAGATAGTAAACTCTTTCAATTAAACCATAAACTTGAAAAACAACTAATTTCATAAAATCATTTTTCCATTAAATATAAAACATTTATAATGTGAAAATAATGATTTATTTAAAATGTATAAAAAATAATTTGAGCTTAAAAGATTAATCATTCTTAATCTTGTTTGTTATCATCAAAATCAACATTATGAAAACATATATGTTAACAACTTCATTACCCGAATCCTTAAATATTTTGATGTACCGATTCAAGAACCATCGTGTAGACCGTCTAAGGGTATAGGGGATGACACTGTATTTGGCTTAGGTTTTGAGTGGAGTAATGACACTTGGGTAAAATTCACTGAAAACAAGTTTACTTTTCTTGCTCCGAGTGATGATCGGCCACTCAACGTTGTGGTTCCTGCTGATCAACTTCATGTTTTCTCACAGCCTCATCCCCTATTATGGTTTAACCGGATTCCATAAAAGCGGCAAACCGGATTCCATAAACGATAAGCCGGTTATCACCAAAATGTGCATAACGGCTAGTTTTTGAGCTCAAACTATATAAACTCAAATCCAATTTATTTTCAAGCTCTCTTGCAAGCAAAATCAAAAAGCACACAACGTTCATTGAGCTCTTATTTCGCAAATCATAAAACCTTGAATCATATTTTGTTCTTCAATTTGTATATCTACTCTTTAAGAGAGTTTTTATTGTAATCTTCAATTCCTCATCTTAAATGTGAGTGTTTGAGTGTGTGAGACACTTGAGTGAAGAGATTGGTAGATAATCTCTTTGTTGTAAAGGTTCATTGACACTTTGAAGTCAATTGTAAACATTTGAAGCCTTGGAAGGCTTAGATAGTGAAATCCTCAAGCTTGGATCGCTAATTTCTCTTCTCTCTTACTCACTTGTTATTGTGCTTTTATTGAACTTATTGCTTTCGAATTTATTAAGGCGTTAGATTGGATTGTTGTGTGGTTTTGTTATGATATTTTTTAAAATACCAATTTACCCCCTCTTGGGTTGCACACTTGTATTTCAGCTTTTACATGACAACAATGTATATATTGAATTCAATGAAACTTCTTGTGTTGTTTAGGACAAGAGAATGGGGAATGTTCTCATGAAATGTGTGGCTACATATGGATTGTACAAGCTGCTGAATTTGCCTCATGATCACAGTCAAATCAAATCAGCTTTGTTTTCTTCTGTTTCACTCTCAGTCTATCAAGCAAATAAACTTGTGTCTATGGTGTCTGTCAGTTGTTGTGTCAATTGTATAAACAATGAGAATTCAAGAGTCAATAAAACACGTGATCTATGGCATATGAGATTAGGGCATCCTAATGTTGTTGCTCTCAAGAAAACTTTGTCAGCTTGTAATATCTCTACTGGAAATAAATTTGCAAAACTTTCTTTTTGCAAAGCATGTCATCTTGGGAAACAACACAAATTATCTTTCAACAGCAGTGATTCAAAACCATTAGTTGCACTTAAAATTATTCATATTGACCTCTGGGGTCCTGCACTCACACTTCAAACCAAGGCTTCAAATACTATATATATTTCATTGATGACAAAACTAATTACACTTGGATTTATGGATTAACACATAAATCACAAGCATTGTCAGCCTTCATTTCATTTAGAAACCATATTGAAAAAGCCTAGAGCTGAAAATCAAGTTCTTCCAATGTGATATAGGAGGAGAATACAAAGCCTTGGAGTCTTATCTTAAAAATGAAGGAATTGGCCTTAGATACTCATGTCCTTACACACATCATCAGAATGGAAAAGCTGAAAGAAAACACAGACATCTTGTCGAAATTGGTCTCACTCTCCTTACTCAATCTGAACTACCTCTCAAGTTCTGGTGAGAAGTATTCTGTCATGCTACATATCTCATAAATAGAGTCAGCACACCTACTCTAAATGACAAAACTCTCTTTGAAGTCCTATATTCAAAGAAACCAAATTATTCATTGATCAAAATCTTTGGTTGTGAGTGTTATCCTTTTCTGAGACCTTATAACAGTCATTAGTTTGATTTTCACACATCCAAATGTGTACATCTTGGTTTCAGTAAAATGCACAAAGGGTATCTATGTTTGAGCTCAAATGGCAAAATTTACACTACAAGAAAATAAGTTATAGACGACGGGAAATAACTGTCATAAAAAAGTGCATGACAAACAATTCATCCGTCATCTATGTCACTGTCATTAATTTATGACAGAATATTTTCTGTCATGAATTCATAATGTTATTTCACAGTCATATATCTGTCACACAATATTTTAATATAAAAAATAGTTAAATTTAAATTTAAACTTATTTAAATTTTTGAGCCTTTTTTTAAATTTTTCGTGGGAAATTAAATTGTCATTTGTAAATTTATTATTCAATTTTGGGAAAATGTTTTGTGCAGACTTTATGATGGGTATCTCCCGTCATAAAGTTATATTTAAAAAAAAAATTATATTATGATTATAATTTATTTGTGAATTCTGGTTTGCAAATTAAATTAATTAATAAAAATGGATATCATAAAAAAAAACTAAAAACAATTAATATTAATTAACATCCATTGAATCCAAGAAATTAATTTCAAAATAAATACATCTAGTATCCATGTCATCACCACCAATATATAATAAAACATCCCAAATTAAAAAGGATCAAACCAAAATATAAAACAATAGTTAAATTCCAATTAAACTTCAAGAAAAATTCAAATTCCAGCCACTAAGCCAAGTTTTCCAACAAAACTTCCAAAGATTCATGGAAATATTCTAGCAGCAAGACTTCCAGCAGCAATACCCTCTTCCAGCGGCAACACTCCAATAGCCACGTACCCAGCAACACTTCAAGCCACTGTAATTCCAGCCATATACCCACCATCTTCCAACACCACTGTAATTTCAGTCATATACCCAGCAATATTCCAACCCAAACCCAGCAAACAAATCTATTCAAAATTAATCAAAATACCCAATGTTATCGAATGCAGAACATGCACACTACAACCGTTAACAACAACTACTATAATTTGACACTACAACTTTAATTTCAACAAATTGCAACATAAAATTTTCAAAAATGAAAGACCTAGTTACAAAATGTACTTCATGCATTCGGGCAACCAATGAAAGTAATAAACTAGGAAAAGAATAAAAATCTATTTAGTAGCATAGTCCCTATAATCCACAAAAAACATAGAAAAGTTGAACCTACAGCATAGATTTCCAAATAGAAAAACAAACTATATATAATTCAAACCTTTGGAATAGATGGGCATAAGTAGGAGCTGGAAATAATAAATAAGAACTAAAAAGCTCAATAACTACTAGTGTAATGTGTTCCAAAATTCCTTTAAAAGCATAGGAACATTTCCACAACAAAAGCACAAAAAATTGGGGAAAAAAAAGATAAGACTATCTAAATTTCTTGTGCATGTGTAACATAGATAGAAATAAGAAGTGAGAAAAGAGACAGAAAAACACTCAAATCCCTCAAGATAAATAGCCTTCACATTCCTATAAAATTTGAAACACGCTGACATCACTGCAACAAAATTTGGCAAAACAAAAAACAAAGTTAAAGACCCCCCCCCCCATTTCAGCAAAGTCCTTGTTATTCCACAAAAGCAAGAAACATCTCACTATCACTGCAACACAAAATTTGCACAAATGGTAACCAAATTACAAGTTGATTTTATGTGTCTACACAGCTAGAAAGAGGAGTAATAAACTAGAAGATTTAAAAACTCAATATATTAACCAAATTACTAGTTGATTTTACGTTCTTAAGAAAAGAATAAAAATCTATTTAGTAGCATAGTCCAATAATCCACAATAACATAGAACTGTTGTCCCTGAGGCATAGATTTCCAAATAGAAAAAATAATAATAATAATTTGAACCTTTAAGAGCAAGAAATAACAAATAAGAACTAAAAAGCTCAACGTGTTCCAAGATTCCCTTAAAAACAGAGGAACATTTCCACAACTACAGCATAAAAAATTGGGGTAAGAAAAAAAAAAAGGAAGACTAATATACTATCTGAACTTTATGTGCTTGTGTAACATAGATAGAAATGACAAGTGAGATAAGAGACAAAAACAGTCAAATCCTTCAAGATAAATAACCTTCACATTCCTTAAAAATTTGAAACACGCTGGCATCACTGCAACAAGATTTGGCAAAACAAAAAACAAAATTAGAGACCCTCTATTTAGAACAATCCCAGTTATTCCACAAAAAGCAAGAAACTTCTCACTATCACTGCAACATAAATTTGCACAAATGATAACCAAATTACAAGTTGATTTTGTATGTCCAGACAGTTAGAAAAAGCAGTGATAAACTAGAAGATTAAAAATGTCAATAGACTAACTAAATTACAAGTTGATTTAACATGTTTAGACAACCACAAAGCGGAGTAATAAACTAGAAAGAAGAATAAGAAAACTCATTAGACGTGCCCTTGAGTAGTTGAATTGTTGAAACTCCTCAAAAACTAAGAATATTTATCAACAACAAAAAAAAATTGCAAAATATGGAAAGGCCGAAAATAACTCTTTATAGACACCCTCTCGTAGGGTAGTTCCGATACTCATAAAAAACTATCCATTTCTCTTACACTGCATCACCAAAAAAAAAAAAAATTGCTCTAAAGCATTCATAATATAAGAGATAAACTAAGGAGAGGTAGAGACAAGAAAAAGAAACGCATTACAAAGTCCCAAATAGCAGAGTCTAGATAATTCACATAAATTACGAACATGCCAATCACTACAACAAAAATTTGCAAAAATGAAAAACCAAAACATAACCGCAACTTTATAAATTTCATGTATTCAAAGATACAAGTGCAAACTAAGAAACAATCTGAAAAAACTCACCAGAAGCCGAGTACTACAATCCCAATACTCCTTAAGAACTCAGACCATTTCTTTAACACAGCTGCATAAAGCTTTGCAACAGGGACATGACCAACATACACATTGCTTTGGAAGGATTTAAATGGTTAACTAAGAAAAGGTCAAATATAACTCTTTATAGACACCTTCCAGTAGGGTAGTTCTAATAAACTAATCATTTCTCTTACCCTGCAACATAAAAAATATTGCTCTAATGCATTCATAATAGAAGAGATAAACTAAAGAGAGGTAGGGGAAAAAAGAAACACATCACAGAGACCCCAAATAGCAGAGTCCGGATACTGTACATAAACTACGAACATTCCAACATCATTGCAACAAAAATTTACAAAAATGAAAACCAGGACATAATCGCAACTTTATAGTATTCAGATAGACATAGATGGAAGCCAAAAACAAAAAGAAAGAATGGAAATGTCATTAGAAACCCCTCCAGTAGAGGATGCCCCAAAAATACCACATGAACTCGGAACATTTTGCTATCACTCACAACCTAACAGAGAGAATATAAATTACGAAAAAGAATAAGGAACTACAACCCAGAGTAGCAGAGTCCCAATATTTCACTAAAACATATAAATTCTCCAAATCACTGTAACATAAATTTGCAAAAGCGGTAGGACATTACAATGAAACTTCAACAATCGAACAACTAGAAATAAAAGAAATCAACAAAGGGTAGCACTAAAAATACTCATGAGCAACCCGCGCGTGTAGTACGATTAGTTAGCCCCAATACTCGATAAGGTATGGCAAGTGCATGAGGAAGACAATGGTAAGATGCCGACGTTCAAGATTCCGACAAGACGACGGCAAAAGGAAGTCAATATTAAGAGATTGAGAGAAGCCAGTGCCGAGGGTTTTAAGTCAGTATCCTTTGACTTCTCTCTGTGTTTGCGTTGTGTTCGATTGATGCTTAGAAGAAAATTAGGGATTAGAGTTTAGAGAGCACCAAAACGGTGTGTTTTTTTATTTTTAAATTTTATTTTATAATAAAATATTTTAAAATTTTAATAGTTAACATTTACAAGAAAAACGTTGTCATTCCAACTTACTTGAAACGACGATGTTTCTTCATTCACATAACATTTTATTTAAAATAGTACCCAAATTTTTGGTCAAAAACGTGCCAAAATCAAGTCAACACGAAAATTCTATCATGAAATATTGACGTAATAATTTTTATCATAAAGTCATCATATATTCTTGACATAATTTATTTCTATCACTAGTCTATCACATGTTTGTCATGAATACATAATAGACAAAAAATCTATCACAAATCTATCATACGTTTATGACTTATCAGAATCTGTCACAAAGTGTGTCATCTATTGACAGTTTTCTTGTAGTGTTATATTGCTGCACATGTTAACTGTAATGAAAATTCTTTTCCTTTAAAAAATTATCACAGTTTCATGACTCCAAAATTAGTTCACTCACTAGAGTCCACCAATACTCTTATAAAGTTTATTATAATATCTTTCCCCTCTGAGAGTCAAGATCATGAGGCAGTAGAAGCTAATACAAGAATATCAGAAAACATACTCGAAATAATTCCTTATAATGATCAAACTCTTAACAATAACATTAGCCCAACAGACATCTCATCTCAACCTTCATCAAACCAGCCATTTGAACCTGACAAATCATTCCATGAAACACAAAACCAAGTCCCTATAATAACCCAACAAACTACTCAACCTAAACCAACTCACCCTATGATAACTAGAGCAAAAGCTGGCATATTTAAACCAAAAATCTTTAATACTCAAAAGACCCTGTCATTAGAAACCTCATCAAGTGTTGCTGAAGCATTGAATGATCAAAATTGGAAGCAAGCAATGCAAGAAGAATTCAATGCATTTATAAGAAATCAAACCTGGTGTCTGGTGCCCCCAACACAGAATTTGAAACTTGTGGGTAGCAAATGGGTTTATAGAGTGAAGCAGAATTCAGATGGATCCATCAACAAATACAAAGCCAGACTTGTTGCAAAAGGGTTTCTCCAAAAAAAAAAAGATTGATTATTGTTGGTTATTTTTGAAATACTAACTAGGCAACCCAAGAGGGGGGGTGAATTGGGTTTTTATAAATTAAGCTAAGCAAACACACAACAATCCAATCTAATGCCTTAATAAATTCGAAAACAATAAATTCAATGAAAGCACAATAATAAATGAGCAAGGGAAGAGAAAGCAAACTCAAGGATTTTTACGTGGTTTGGCAATCCCCGCCTACGTCCACGCCTCCAAGCACACCGGGCTTGAGGATTTCACTATCCGAGCCTTTCCAAGGCTTCAATCGTTTACAATTGACTTCAAGGTGTCAATGAACCTTTACAACAAGAGATTATCTCTCCAATCTCTTCACCCCAAGTGTTTACACTCACAATTTGATGAGAAATGAAAATTACATCAATGAAACTCTCTTTAAGAGTGGATATACAAATTGAAGAACAAAGATGATTTAATAAATGATGATTTACGAAATTGAAGCTCAATATATGTTGTGTGCACTTGTTTTTGCTTGCCAAGATTACCAAAAATGAATTGGTTTTGAGTTTATATAGTTTGAGCTCAAAAACTAGCCGTTATGCACATTTTGGTCATAACCGGCTTACCGTTTATGGACATCCGGTTAGCCGCTTAATGTTACCGTTACAGCCACAATTTTGAATTTCTGAACATCCGGTATGCCGCTTGTGAAATCCGGATAGTCGTTTATACTCAGGAAAACCCGGATTTGTTAGGATCCTTAACAGCTTAATTCGGATAGATTGCTTAACATCCCGGTTTTTCACATCCTGCTAGGTTGCTACAAAGAATCGCTTCTGTGAACTATTTTCTAAAATTATAGTTTGGCCCCAAAACATTATAAAATTATATTATGACCCAAAACGTTATGAAAGATTTCAAATAGGTCCAATTTCAGAATTTTTAATTAATGCTTTGTCAATCCCAAAACTTTCTGAAATTATGATTTCACCCAAACTATGTGAAATTACAGAATGACCCAAAATATTTAAATAGCTTCAAATAGGTCCAAATCTGAAATTTTAAAACAATATCAAAGGTTTTAAAATACTTTCATTTTAGTCCAAAACACTTTAATTCCATAACATCATTTTTCCATTAAATATGAAACCTTTATAATGTGAAAATAATGATTTATTTAAAAAGAAAATAATTTGAGCTTAAAAGATTAATCATTCTTAATTTTGTTTGTTATCATCAAAATCAATATTATGGAAACATATATGTTAACAATTTTTACTCAATTGCTATTGATGTCAATGTGCAAGCGTACACAACAAGTAATAAAGTGATGAATATTTAAGATCGTCTCCACATGGACTGATGTTACTAGAAATGCTACAGCAATCACGATAGTGCAAACTTCCTTCTATCTAAAGAAAAATCTAATTAAAGTTGATAGACTAATGAAATTAACAATGTAATAAAATAAATGCAGTAATAAGGTAAATTAGATGAATTGCGCAAAGAGAATTTATTAAGAATAAGGTAGTTGAATGATCAAACTCTCTTCATGGGCTAACTGTTTTGTTCAACTTAACACCAATTGCAGTAGCAACTCCTACAGCACTGGGCATAATTATTTTGCATCCTTAGCTGTTGCTTATTGGACTTCTCATACCCTTATGCAACCTAACAATGACTAGTTGTTATATCACATAAGATATGGCGTTACAAACATATACTCTCTCTACCCTACAAGGTGAATCCCTATATCTAGTTCATCACAAATCTTAACTCAAGTGCGGCCCTTTTAGGACTCAAGTTAAACTCAATCCAGGAAGCTTAAATTAAGATCAAGTATTACTCTAATAATTTCCACTAAGACAGACCTTTTTGCGGCTCTCTCTTAACTTGAGCCATTAAATGGGAGGTCAATGTTGATGCGGGATTCTGGTTCTCCTCGTTCTACGACCAGGATCTCTGCTCGATCAACTTCACCACGACCAGGAGGTCTCCTTATACGACCAGGATCTCTGCTCGATCAACTTCACCACTACCGGGAGGTCTCCTCGTAAGGCTTCTTTTCCTGAGGTTCCTGCGCACACAGACAAGTCAGAGTACGCCGGTTGTTTTCCCGGCGCAAACCCTCCGACGCCCAAGTCAGATATCAAGGTTTGGGGAACACTTGCCACAACTCTTATGGCTTTTTGGGTCGGTTTCCTTTCCCTAGGATTTCCTTAATCTTTCTTTTTATCTCAAAATCGCTAACCCTTTTACCTTCGTTGGCTACCTTTTTATAGGCTTCCTCTGAATCCCAGTTTTCCGCTTTTTGGGGGACGGTATGGGGCTCTGACTGCTGCATTATGGGCAAACGTGGGATCTTGCGTGTTCCGCCTTTTGGGGGACGGTATGGGACTCTGACTGCTGCATTATGGGCAAACGTGGGATCTTGCGTCTTCCGTCACGGTTCTGGGAAAGCACAACTGCCGTGATTCTGTGAGATCGTGTTTTCGCCTTTTGTTTGGGGGACGAGTATTGGCTCTGCTTATACTGCACTCATCTCTGGCTCATGTATAGCCTTTCGTATCACTTTGGTAAAGCGATCCGTGCGGAATGGTAGCGTGGCCGACCTGGTACTTTTATGTACTCAACACTTGCCACAACTCTTATGGCTTTTTGGGTCGGTTTCCTTTCCCTAGGATTTCCTTAATCTTTCTTTTTATCTCAAAATCGCTAACCCCTTTACCTTCGTTGGCTACCTTTTTATAGGCTTCCTCTGAATCCCAGTTTTCCGCTTTTTGGGGGACGGTATGGGGCTCTGACTGCTGCATTATGGGCAAACGTGGGATCTTGCGTGTTCCGCCTTTTGGGGGACGGTATGGGACTCTGACTGCTGCATTATGGGCAAACGTGGGATCTTGCGTCTTCCGTCACGGTTCTGGGAAAGCACAACTGCCGTGATTCTGTGAGATCGTGTTTTCGCCTTTTGTTTTGGGGGACGAGTATTGGCTCTGCTTATACCTCTGGTCAGTACTCATCTCTGGTCGGCTCATGTTAGCCTCAGTGTTCTGCTCATATCACTTTGGCCGAGGCGATCCGTGCGGAATGGTAGCGTGGCACAGTACTTTATGTACTTTCAACATCCCAGGTTTACAGTGCAGCTAGTGAAATGAGTGAAGAGTAAAGCGATGGTCGAAATCTATGATCGGGGAACTTCTCATCCGGTCCTTTGTTTCTTTGGGGTGGACTGAGGTTTTTCTTACAGGGTGACTCAGGCTCGAGCATGGGCACAAGGAGCATGTCCATCGTGTACTGGGCTTACATCTATCCTGGCCTCTTGTATGCGGTTGGTGGCGTGGCACTTACCACCGTATTTGAAATTTGAAGCGACGGGCTATCAGATCCTCTCGATATATGGGGGTGAGTGGCGTATCCATCCGCTTCCATTTCCGCCAGTTTGAAATCCTGAGTCTTTATCATCTTGTTACTCGTTTCTCCGCCGTTAACAAAATTTTCTCTGAACTTTACACTCCTGCTTCAGCGTCAAATATCCGTGTGGTGGTGTTTTTCTCATCCGCAGCGTATTATCGGTGTCAGTCTGTTACAGGTATTGCCTTTAACCTTCTTTTTGTTGATTGGGTTACATGTTGCCCTTTTTGTATTCGTGTACTTGGGTTTGTTTGGTTTTCCTTTGGGATTAGGTATGTCGAATCGGAGAAAAGAAGTTGATTATAGATGAGGCGACGAAGAGTCGGGACTCGAGGCCTCGAATGTGCCAATACCAGCGATTACTTATCCGATGCGTAGGTCCTTAATGGCGAGGATACCGAATACCACGCTTTGGTTATTTCTCCTTCCCCCGAGCTAGAGCTTGTAGGGAATAGAGCGGACTGCGTCAGACTCGGTGAAAACTCATGATTACGGTGGGGTTGGGATCCAGAAGGAGTTAGCGATGGTGAGGGGCGATTCGGACCAACCTTTCGAGAAAAAGGTACCTAAACCCACGAGGGTGGAAGGTGATTCTACCTATTGATTTCATGGCTTGCGCCACCACCCCCACTGATCTATTTAAACTTAGGAACCTTTACAGCATCCCCGAGTTATTACTTGTAATTCTGGAAAAGGTGATGTCCTGGTCGAAAGGGTATGTGACGATGCTTGGAAGTTTAGGACTAGGAGCTCCCTTGACCTTTGCCGAAGATCTTTGGTATGCACAGTCATTAAAATGGGTGGAGGTTCTTTCAGCGATGTTTGTGTTGTGGGAGAGAGTCTTGGGGAGGGCCTTACTGTTAGGTGAAACATCGTACATGCAGTGGAGTAGCCCAGGAAGCGGTGGTACTATTTCATATCCGATTCCATGAAGAAACCCGATCACCGGGTTTCCATCTTATAAAAATGGAAGAGCAAATTCTTCTTTCTTTGGAGGGATTGGTGTCATTGATCATTGGTGGGGACATTTATCTTTACAGTTTGTCACCAGTCGTTCATTTTTCTATATTCTTAATTAGATTGCTACTTATTGGGTTCGCTTAACATACATGCTATTTCAGTCGTGGGGGGAGCTTGAAGAGGTCGGCCTTTGCTTGGTGGAAGCAGCTCTATGAGCAGCGTCTGCCAGACCTCTGTCACCAACCGTCTGGTCCGGGCTTAGTGGACATAACTGCGGGATGGATAACAAGATCCTCGGTAGCGATGGCGAGGAAGCGTGGGCCGGGCCGAAATAGCTCACGTGATCTTCCTCCTCCTCGAAGAGACTGGCGTTGGTCGCGCTGTATTCTGCTTCCCCCCCTCCTCTCGTAAGAGTGGTGGGAGAAAACTTCCGAAAGAAGTCACGAGGTCACTTGCGGTGGGGACCGATCTTCTCCTCTTCGTCTCGGGATCAAGGTGACTACACGAGTCCGTGTCGAAGGATTATAAAAATCGGTTGGGTGGTGAAAGGACATCGAGAGCATGAGCCTCTCCGAGGGTTAGGTACCCTCTGTTAGAGAGTCTCCTTGATTAGCCCTGATGGTCTCGTGTTACAAGGTAGGTCAGCGTCGTGAGAAAAGCTTGGTGACAATCAGAAAAAGAAAATTTGAATCTGTGACCGCTCGAGGAGAAACAACGGTGACAAGCAAATTGATGGAGGAGAAGTCGTAGTTCTTGAATCCACTTCCTCGAACTCGAGTGGGTGACACGAGATCTGATCTTGAGTACTCGTGAAAGGGATCTGAGGCCGCCATGAGAAATCGGATCCTTAGGTGGTGAGGAGAAAAAATCGATGTGGATGATCGGTGGATCTGGAAGTATGATTGGGTTGCCTTCTCCTGCAAATGCATCATGTCGTCTTGGCAGAATATCCGAGATGGACATGAAATGGCCGGAGGCGGTTATATGGTTAGCCAGCTCGAGATCTGAACGAGGCGGCGAGGCGAGTGGAGAGCCCTGGATGGGGTCTGAGGGGAAGGCTGGGGGCTTTGAAGTGGGTCGAGGTCCATCCTCCTCCTCGGCATTCTTGATCTCCTCTCACGATGTTCTTGATCCGCTTAGTCCTTGATTCAGTGACTCTGCTAAACTTTGACCTTATTTTTTGTATAAACTCTAGATTTGCATTTGTTTTGTAAACGATTGAACATTTATAAAAATTTTTGAATGCTCTATTGGCTTTCTTGTCTGGTTTTGCCTGTCGGTTCTTTGGTGCGTCGAACAGGAATAGGCATCCGTTTGCCTTAGTAAAATCTTGACTTTAGGCTTTCTTTTGACAAGCGGTGTACTTTGCGCGAATTATAAATTATAACGAAGTAAATTTAGTAAAACTTCGTAAATTTGGTCTTTGCCGTCTCTTGACCCGAGGCGGTAGTACTTGCCTTAGTAAAATTTCATAAATTTAGCTGCTGGTCTTTCGTTGACCCGGCAGAGTAAAACTTACTTTACCTTAGTAAAATTCCGTAAATTTAGTACTGGTCTTTAGTTATTGACCGATAACCTTTTACTTGCCCTTATGAATTCCGTAAATTTTAGCGGTCTTTCGTTGAAGCGGTATTCTTTCTTGCATAGTAAATTTCATAGATTTAAATTCTTTGGTCTTTGATTGACGAATTAAACCTATTCTTTGCCTTCGTAAAATTTCATAAATTTAGGCTGGCGGTCTTCGTTGACCGAAGTAAACTACTTATAGTAAAATTTCATAGATTTAAATTTTTGGTCTTTAGTTGAAAGCGAAATTAAACAACTACTTGCCTTAGTAAAATTTCATAAATTTAGCTGCTGGTCTTTCGTTGACCGAGCAGAATTAGGCACTTACTTGCCTTAGTAGAATTTTTATTGATCTTGCTAGCAGAGGGATTTCATGCTGACTTCATCTTTATTGGAATTCGAATGTATTTCAAAACATAGAATATATGCACATGTTATCGACATTATGAAATAACTTGTCGGTAAAGGATTTGAAACGTTAACTTCTGGAAATACTTCTTTAGGTGTTCGGCGTTCCACGACCTCTTCACGTCTCGTCCATCTTGGCATGCTAATTTGTATGCTCAGGTCGGGCTCGTATGGGCCTTCCACTTCAGGGAGGCGCGTGGTTAGGATTCTGTGTACAGTTCGCTAAAAGTACCCGATCCTGCTTCGAAAGCCTCGCGTCGTACATTTTTGTTGTAATAGCTTTGACCCACTGCGACGGGCGCTTTTCTGCGGGCCCTTCCTTTCTCTCTCGGTCGGACTTGAATCGCGTCATTTTGCTCCCGGGTGAAATATTACATTCGATGTGTTCACCGGCTCTGCTGGGATTACGACTTGACGAAAGCCATGATGTTTTTCTCCATGGTTTTGTGAGTTGTATCTATGAAGGCCCGCTCCATGCACGGTACTTTCGTCGAGACTCTCGCCTTCTCTCGATCCCACCTGTCTTTAGGGAGAAACTTAACTTTATCACCCTTGTTGCGTACTTGCTTACTTGTCCAGTTTGCACAGGGGGTGTCTAAAAGCGAAGTCTGCAGAACCTCAGTCCGCTTTTTTCGGCAAAATTCCACAAGTTACCCGTTGTCAATACCTCGCGTCGTGATGGCAGTAGGGGATCCAATATCTCGAGATGATATTTTCGAAATAAAATCATCGTGCTTCCTCTCTGTGATCTGGTGAGACTCGCTTCACCCGCTTGAAGTAGTCTATTGCCATACAATTGCCACGTCCCGCTCACCGTCCGCTTAGGCAATGGACCCGATCAAGTCGATTCCCCAACGGCGAAAAGGCCATGGGGATGTCATACTGTCCGGGGAGTTGTCGCAGGAACCTCGGAGAAGCTTTAGCATCATTACAATTCTTTGCCATCCTTTGGCATCCCTGCAGGGGTTGGCGATATCCTTGGTGAAGGCTAAAGTTGTGTTCTTGCTCAGTGATTGCACGCATATCTCTCTGAATCTCTGATGTCCGCCTCACTCGTAAACACACCGAAAGGCAAGGTGAACCCTCGTGATGCATACTCCATCTAAAGATGTAAGCGTATACATTGTATTGCGGCTTCGGCACTTTAATTTTCTTGCTTGCCTTTTGTCCTCGGTAAAACTCCATCAGCGGACATATCTCGAATCGGATCCATCCGGGATTCTTGGTAACTACTCGTCACCTACACTTCCTTCCTTCATATAAAGCTCGAGGTCGCACCTCTAGTGGAACCGACTTAGAGCAATTTGGATCTGCAGATTGCACCATCTACATTGAGTGTTAGAAAATGCATATTTATAAAGGAAAACCGTCGTTTTACATTTCAGTCTTCTTAACAACCTTTACTTTTATGTATTTAACATTCTTGTGATTTAATTACGTGTGTTTTATTTTAATTAAGTAATTTATGTATTTTAGGGGCATTATAGTCATTTCACAATAAAGAGAGATCAGACGGCAAAAGCGGACATCACTTTTGAACTTCGGGACATCGAAAACCTTAGGAGGAGCGTAAAAGGAAAAATGACACTATTCAGCATATGCGGTCTATTCATATATGAGTGTATGCACGTTCTTTATCGCTCAATGACGCTTTGTTACGTGACCGGACCCGATGATGTGGCCATTATTTGATGGTGTCACGCGATCACGCATTGGGGTAAATTCTTATGTCTTGTTGATGGTGGCGATGGCGGTATGCCATCGATGACGAAAAAATCTCGCGTCTGCATGCATCGTAAGTGATTATTTTCAATAAACCGTTCTTTGTTCATCACCAGGTCAAACCCGTTCTTGTTCAAAGTGGTCAAAGCTATTCGTTTTGATCCGGTGGTCGAACCGTGGAATGTTGACCCGATGATGGCGTAACGCAATCGACGTCGGCTGACTTTAATCCGATGTATGATTTACTCCATGTATCTATAAAGGGAGCCTCTCCCCGCAATTTGAGATCATTGAATCCATTTTTGGACTCCATTTTACGTAATTCCTTCTCCATCTTGTATTTTCTTTGTATTTTTAATAAATTCTCATTTTGCCTGGATTCAGATTATGAGTAGCTAATTTCACTTTCAGAGCTTGGGTTGAAGGTGAAGTCTCGAACATGTCATGGGGCTTTTATTTGGTAAATTTATTTTCTTTTCCTCTAGTTTTTATGTGGATGATTTGAGCTTTATCGTCGACGAAATATCTTGCGATCTTGTCTAGATACCTACTTTGTTACACCGGCTCTCTAGTATAATGTTTTTATTATTTTGCACGATAATACGAATTAACACCGTATTGATTAGGCGTGGATTCAGATGTGGATTCCCCTAATTTAATTGACGATTATCTGGATTATTTAGCCAGTGCATGTTGATACGGATCCGAATCTTACAATCGTCGTTTTGATGAATTATCTTCAATTTATTCGCCGTTGCAATTCCAATTTAGAATTTATTCTGCATACGTTTTAATTTAAGTTTTAGCGTATTAAAATGGCTACCATAAATCCAACGACCACTATTTAAAAATTAATTAGCGTAATTAAATGCTTAAATCACTAGTACTGGGATGCGAAGCCAGCTTCGTCGCTTACATCATTGATCTATCTTCTGATAGATTAGATGCGCTTAGAGTTCAAAAATTTACTGCGCTTAGAGTTTTTGGTACGCCCGTTGCCGGGTAAGTAATTTTAATTAAGCATAGAATTAATTTTTGTAATCATTCTTTATTTGTTTTCTTGTATTTTTAATTATTAAAAAAAAAGTAAATCTACATTTAAAATTAGTATTTCTTTTCTTTTTTTCTCAACAATACAGCAATTTAATTTTCGATTTATTTTTCTTTTACAATTTTGTTTATTTTATTAATTTAACTTTTAATTAATTTATTTCGCATGTTGTTTTGTGTATTTTATAGAAAAAATTGTAATAAGCATAATAAAGGTTAATATCGTAATTTCTCCCTCTTCTTTATTTTTATTTTATTTATTTTGCATGCATGAGTAAGTGAGTGTTTATTCTGTCTTGACACTTTATAGGCGAATTAGAAAAAAGCAACATATAGCAAAAACACACATTAAAATAAAATTGGAGGTTCTAAGCTTGGGAGAGGCGCATTTAAGGGGCCCCATTTTGATCCTTAGCTAATTGAGCACATCATGTATTGAATCTGAAATGTAGGCTGTGGGAGGAGCTTTGAGCCCCAAAGCACTAGTGTCTAAATTGTCTCAAAAATTACATGAAACGTGAGGATAAATAATCGTCTGAATGATTTTACATCTTATTTGTCGACTTAAATGAAAATTTCTCGAACGATGATGTTAGCTGATTATTCAAAATTTTCTTTAAAGGATAGAGCTCGTTCATGTGGTTAATGCGCTTTTGCTGACTAATAGCGTTGCATCATGCTGAGAACAAATGGTTTTACTGAAATTTACAATAAATATTTCCCATTAAAACCAATTACATTGGCGAGGGAAATTTCAGAGTTCTGAAGACGGCGGTTTTTCGAACTTGGGAGTGATTCAATAGACTACTTTGCTTGAAGTGTCCAGCGTCTGGAGATCAAATGGCATCGTGATGCAATCTTTTGGAGGATTATTGCAGAATGTGCAAGAATGGCTAATGGCAACAAGTGGAGGGTAATGTCAAAAAAGTGCAAGAGAGATTTGGGAATTCTTAGGCGACAAAGCGGATAATTCGACAAGCAAATCGATCCTTCGAGAATACTAGAAGAATTAAAGGGGGTAAATGAGGTTGAAAAGATCGACCCGAGGGGTCGAAAAGTCGAGGAGATGGTTGAAGGTCTTGCTTTCGACAAATAGCATAGATTCAAGCGCTAAATCAACGAGACCATGTGACATTTACTGAGATCAAACCGATGCCATAGGTGTAATGAGAAAGCCATCCCAATACAGCCCGTACTCCAACAATATAACGCACCGGATGGAGGAGACCACACAATTTTCATGGTCTCGAGTTCAGCAGAATGGACGGCTCCGAAACTCGGCTCGCGATTCACCAAATCAAGCGCCACCGGTACCATAAACACCGTTTAACCCGTCTGATCAGAACCAGCGCACTACCGGCCCAGACCATGGGAGGATTCGTTCCGGAAATTTCAGAATGCCTCACTTTCGCTCGATTGAGCAGATAGCACCGTTGATGGACTACGAAATATGAGTTGAGAAGCGGGGCTGACTCATGAAGCTCAATCGATTTGAGCCTCGAGAAGATGGTGGGACAACATTAGGTTGAGACTTTGGCAATATTTGTTGAGAAGGCAAGTTTCAAGTCAACCCGATTACTAACCGCAAAGAATACATGCAATGAAGCATGTGACATGGAGAGGTTAAGCATTAATGACCTTGCGAAAGGAAAAGAGTCGACAACAAAGTGGAATCTGCGTTGAAAAAGAAAATCGAATTGTACTGTGAATGTTGAAGAAGCTACTGCCGGAGGAAAGAAAGAAGAAAACCAACCCAGAATACGTTAGAAAGCTCCGTTTCTCGGAGGAGGTTAGCGAAGGAAGGGAAAATCCACGGTGAGATTCTCAAAATCTTGAAGCGGTGAGGTAAGTTAACGTCCGTTCAACGTCTTATTAAGCAAGTTGAAATGCATCTTAAAGTTTCTTAAAGACACTTTTAAAGAAATATGCGTATTCGAAAGAAATTTTTAGCGAGGAAAAGCGTTAGTTCATCTCGGCAGCAAAAATTCGCACAAATGGGTAAAAATCTGAAGACCGGGCTCTATTTGTCTGTGTAGTATAGGAACCTGATTGAGAATGCTTTGTTGGATTTAGGGAGGTAGTGTAAATCTTTTTACGCCTTACTACGTATTAGTGAAACTTGGACTTGGAAATTACACCCACTCAGGTGGTGTTCTGACGCGGTCGGTCCGAAAATACCTCGTGGTATTGTGGAGGGCGTGCTTATCCAGGTAGACAAGTTTTATTTTCTGCATTGATTTCATTTGTAATTGACCTTCGGCAATCTGCGATTCGAGAGAGCACATCCCGTTATTACAGGCGACGCTTTCTTGGCAAGCTGCGGATGCTTTCGCATTCGAAGGTGGAAATATGAGTTGTCTTTCGGCAGCGTAGTATAAGTGAGCGTCTTGACGTTGCTTAAACATGACCTCCGCGGTCGAGATGATGGAATTGTTGATGTGGATTTAATTAGGCATTAGTTGATGATACTTTTGTTTTGAGCCTTAGTGATGATCCTTCCTGAACATGTTTAACTCACTTTGGTTTGAATTTTGATATTGACGGATCGATTCGATGAAATTGACGCCTGGCGACTCGGCGCCATCCCAAAATGGACAACCTTCAATAAATGGAAGAAGGTTGAGCGGCTGACTAATCGAGAGAAGAAACTTCGTCCGTCGTAGAATCACCACCAGAAACTCAGAGGCTGGCATTTACCCAACTACGTTGGAATATGCATTTTTGGGAGAAGAAAGTACTGCGGTAATGATACCGTAAATCCGCAAATAATGACAAAGGTAAGTTGATGGATGTTTTAAAAAAGAAGCACAAAAGGAGCATTAGGATGGACCATAGCGGACATAAAAAGGTATAAACCCGATGAAGCTACATTACATTCGTCCTTGCAGCCAGTGAAAATGCTAAACTCTTTTAGGGAAATGCAGCGTCGGTTAAATCTAACATGAAAGAAGTTGTTAGAAGCCTGAAGTCCTTGAAGCTAGGCCGGTGTCATTTACCCAAATTTACGATAGTTCATAGATCTGTGCAAGTTGTCCCAAAAGTCGAGTCGCGATGATTCTGAATCGATAATGAATTGATACCTGCCCAAGGTAACTACGGGATGGCGTGTGCATTGATTATGAAAGTTGAATTACATCACCGCGTAAAGACCATTTTCCTTTACCATTTATTGATCGAATGCTTGATAGATTAGCGAGGCCGTATGAATTTTATTGCTTTAGATGGCTACTTCGAGGATATGTCAGTTCCATGCTTATAAAGATCGAGGGCTTCACTTTACTTGCCTTTTAGCACTTTTGGAGAGAATGCCATTTGGATTATGTAATGCACTACTTCGTTCCAGCGATGCATAGAGCATTTTTCTGATATGGTTGAGCGATTCCTTGAAGTCTTTATGGATGATTTTACGTCTTTGGTGACTCGTTTGATCGATGTTTACATCATGTAGTTACTGCGAGAGAGATGTGGAAGAACGTCTTGAATTGGGAGAAGTGCCATTTATGGTAAAACAAGGTATTGCCGATTCGGTCGTCATTTAGAACAAAGGTATTGAGGTTGACAAAGCCAAGGTGGATCTCATTCTAATCTTCCTCACTTTCAAAAGCGATGAAAGTAAGATCTTTCCTTGGGCATCTTTGGTTTTATAGGCGTTTATTAAAAGATTTTAGCAAAGTTTCTAGACCTTCCTCTGATTTACTTTAGCAGGATGTGCTTGTCTTTAATGATTCATGTCATGGCGTTTGAAAAATTAAGAGTTGTTGACATCATGTCATTCGGGCCCCATTGGAAACTACCATTTGAACTCGTGTGATCTGTCTGATTATCTCGATGAGGAAGCGATATTAGGACCGAAGAGTTGATCGAATTCCACGTATGTTATTTCTATGCTAGTATGACATTGAATGATGCTTGAGCTATTCAACTGAAAAAGAAATCTTGCTTGATAGTGTTTGCATTGGAAAAATTTCGATCTTATCTTTGGTTTAAAATAATTATATTCTGAGGATCATCTTTGCTTCTTAAATATCTTCTCCTGAAAGATGCAAAATCTGCTAGACTAATTCGTTGGGTATTACTTTTGCGAGAATTTGACTTGGAATTGAAAGATAAGAAAGGCACGAGAAAATGTTGTGAGCGGACCGTCTCTCTCTCGTTTTGACCGATTCTGAGCGTTACCATTAAATGAGTGTTCAGGATGAACAATTGATGAATGTGGAAGTATTACCTTGGTATCTTGATATAGTTAATTATCTTATTCGAGTTAAACTTCGGAGCATTGGACCCGAAACAAGACAAGGCTAAATTCTTTCTGAGATAAAGAATTTAACTTTTGGGATGGCGTATTTGTTCAAGTATTATGCCAAATTGTTGAGGCGATGTGTCCCGAAAATGAAATTGAGAATATTCTTTCATTACGCCATGAACAAGCTTGTAGGCCATTTCGGTCTTTAAAAGCGGCAGCTAAAGTTTTACAATGTGGTTTTATTGGCTATTTATTTGAGATGCTTCTGGCTTTACATTAGCATTGATAGGTGTCAATGAATGGGAGCATTACGAAGGAGCATGATGCCCTTAAATCCATTTTAGTGGTTGAGATTTTGACGTATATGTATCGACTTTATGGGACCCTTTCCCCTTCTTTTGGCCGTGTCATCGTATTGTTGGTGTTGGCTATACGTCTCGAAATGGGTAAAGCAATTCCATATGGGACGATGATCACAAAGTGGTGATAGGATTTTGAAAAGCAACATTGTTTCACGCTTTGGATTCCTCGGCGATAATCATGATGGTGGTGCCCACTTTTGTAAAAAGCATTGCTCTTTTGACAAAGTATTCAATCGCAGTGGCGACCCGTGTCGTCCGCAAACCGGTGGCGAGTTGAGATCTCGTCGAAAATCAAGCACGTATTAGAAAAAAGCGGTGAGCCAGAAGAAAAGATTGGTCATTAAGATTGATGATGCATTATGGGCATATAGAGCGGCTTTCCAAGACCCGATTGGGATGTCACCCTAGGCTAGTGTGTATGGAAAAGCTTGCCACTACTGTGGAACTCGAGCATCGTGCGTATTGGGCCGTATCAGAAATTCAACTTTGACATCAGCCACCATTTCGGAGAAAAGAAGATTACAAGCGGAACTTGAAGAAATTCGCAATGATGCATCTGAAAATGCCAAGATTTACAAACAGCGAATGAAAGTCTTTCGCAAGCACATTATGAAAAATCGTTCACTTGGTCAGGGTAAAGTGCTTTTATTGATTCTCACACTTTATTCAGGGTAAAATTCTCTCGATAAGTCCTTTATTGTTCATCTTGTTTTTCCACAAGGGGCACTAGAAATTAAGGACCCAAAAAAGAAGCGGTTATCACGTTTAAAGTTAATGGTCAAGAATTAAAGCCATATCTAGAATACAACCATGGAGAAGACAAGAAATAAATTTGGGTGACCATTTGAAGATTGATTTGTTTTTTTTTTTCGTTGATTTGATTTTTCTTTCTTTCTTTTTTTTTTCTTTTGCTAATTTATTTTATTTTTGCATAAGTGTGTTTGTCTACCTATTTAGTTTTCTCTTATCATTTTAATCATGGTACTACTTGACCGTTCCTCATGAACATTCTTAAACCACTTGACGTGTAAAACTCATCTGAAAAAGCTGATTTTTGTAAACATACGCATTTGGCTCTGACCACGAGGTTAGTAGCCTATGTTGAGGTTTAAGCCAACTCGGAGATATTGAGAAGTGTTTCGACATCGGTTGGAGCTTGAGGTAAATTGATAAGAGGCGATTTTAATTTTCTTTGTGTGTTTTAATTTGTTTTTTACATTTGTGTGCTTTAGTTTGTTACCCTGGTGAAGTGGCGGATAACGGTACTCCGTCACGATCAAGTTGGTTACTTCAGTTTCCCGTAATAAGCCCGACGTTACGGTAGTATGGAAATGAGATTCGAAGCTTCTGGCGATTCCTTAAGAATGCCCTCCTTCGATCTATCTCGTCTGAGCATGCGATTACTCGTGAGAATAACATACCTGCGGACATCCGTTGGTTAATCGAGGCTAATCATCGATTAGGCGGTGAGTTACCTCAAAATTTATTGCATACATGCCTGGTTGTGGTAAAGGAAATTATGCAAGAAAGCAGCGATGAGCTCGAAGAATTTATGTTGCTTGTCACAAGTGTGCGAGAATGAGTTGCGATAAAACCCGTGTTCTTTAGGAATGATGTCGATATGAAGATAAGATTCAATTCATTAGGGATGGCTTGAATAAGAGTCATTGGATGATATCCTTTTGTCTCTTGAAACGCATCCCGATGGATATGTCTGAAGGCGATTCTCCGTTTATGGCCATTATTCGAAGAGCATGCACGATATAGTCTCGGAATCGACTATAAGCGACCATGTTTGCCGGTTTATAAGAAAGCGGATGGGGAAGCCTATCCTCGACCCATAGAGGCGTTCAAGCCGTTCTGGATGTAAAACCAGGAGGAAGATGTGAGCCTTGATCATATGTGTAAATATCCTTTTACTTTCTTTGTTATTTTATTTCACTATTGTTTTATTGTGTTGCATTATTGTCTTTAAAATTTTATTCTTGTTTGCTTTTCCTTAATTCTTGTTTCCTTTTTATTGTTTCTTTATTTGACTAACGAGCGTGCTTTCTGCTTGTTGACATATTTGCTTATTTGTGATCCACCGTCAAGATTCTTAAATGTGATTTCCTTTTGTCAAGCACTCATGAGTGTTTTGAGAAGTATCACAATGGCATTTACTCGATAGACAATTAAGAACATTTGTGCTTTACTGGATTTATGGCAAACATAAAAGAGTTCGTTGAAATATAGATCTTGGTGAGCATGGCAATGAAAATTACATTGGTGTATGGAGGAGGTAGGGGTTATCAAAAATGGTCTCGAAGCGGCTTTTATCGGAGGAAGTCAAGTGTTGGCATCGTAAGAGTCCCAAAACCATTTAGGCGATTAAATCGACTCGTATTTGGAGAAGAGTTAGTCGTCTCAGGTATGCAAGAAAGAATAAATGAAATGCTTAATCATGCTGATGATTTTATTTTCATTACAGGAGATCTTGCAACACTGAGGCACTTATGACACTAGCATCTTGGGCTACATTCTTGAAACCCATTGGTTTGTTAAATGTCAATAACTTTTATGATGGCTTTATCGCATTTCTTAATCATGCAATAAAAACTATTTCATTCCTTCTACAATGTGAAAAACTATTTATTTGTGCTCACTGCTTAATAAACTTGATATGTTAAAGCTTATAAACGGGGCGACACTTGGACCTTTGTGTTGGGCGACCAAATAATGATGGTAACGCGATAAAAGTACAAATTAGATTTAACTTCTCCTGTAAATATTTTCTTCTGTGTTGCACCAGGGTTATATCTTACAAACTCTACTTCTTTCCTTTAAAACATTGCGGACAATGTTTAGATTACGCAATTGGGGAGAATAGTGACAATTGTGAAATTTTGGTTAAGTTTTACTAATTTTTGTTGTAGAAACTAGCATTTGCTAACTTTTGTGTTGAAGATGGCTGAATATGGAGGTGTAGTGACTCAAGGCAGCATCTTCATCGTTTAAAATAATAATAAAAAAAATAACTAAAAGAAAAAAAAAAAGAATTCAGACATTTTCTTTTTCTTTTATTGTATGTTATATTTATTTTCTTCTTTTAATTTCTCCTCTATAAATATACATTTTCCAACTTTTGAGTCGAAGATGGCTGAATATGGAATGTAGTTCCTAAAAGCATCTTCTTTAAAAAAAAAAAAATCATTTTCGTTTCTATCATTTCGTAACTTTTCTAGTTTTTATGCATCATTTTCACATTTACTGCATGTATTTTCCTTTCACGCTTAGAATAGGTTGGGGGGTAGAATGTTGTTGAAAATAAAATTGTGTGATTTGTTTTAACATTGGATGACATGATTAATTTCAAATTTTAGTATTTGTATTATCTTTGGTCTTAAGTGATGTTACATTATGTTTGCTACTCTACATGTTGATGTAGAACAAATATGAGTTCTTGAAGGAATGAACATATCATAAATAAGTCTTAGAAGTGAGTTATTGGCTATCATTTTCTTGGAAGTAACCGCTTGGCCCATTCTCTATCGAACAGCTTTTATTATTTTATACACGATCTCAGATTTCTTTTAAGTTAACCCTTTAAAAAATGGTAAAATTAAAAAAAAAAGAAAAAGAAAAAAATGTGTGTTCTTCATTTGGAAATTGCTAGTAGATATGGATAATTATTTAGAGCTAAAGGCGATGGAAAGGCCATCTTTGATCCGTTTGAGCCTTTCTGGCCATCCTTTTATTAAATATCCATTACACTTTGACCCTTTAAAAAAAAAAAAAAAAAAAAAAAACCTTTTCTTTGTCAACTTATCATCTTCACGCTCAGATTTGGAGTATTACCCAATGTCTTTTAAGTTCCATCCTATTTATGTTTGAAAAATGTAAATAATTATGTTGTTCAGTGAAGTTATGCCAAATAAAAGCAAAAAAAAAAAAACAAAACAAAAGTTGTTGTTTGAAAAGAATAAAAATAACAATAATAGGTGAAATCAAACATGCAACTTCCAAAAAAAAAAAAAAAAAATATGCATTTTTAAACATACTTTTTTTCCTTATTTCGCTTTCTTTGTTAGCCATATCACCTTCGTTCGTCTAATAAAGTCCTTGATTTTGGAACTATAATTTGAAGTAGAAGCTATTATAAAAAGATGTAGTGATGCATAAAAAAAAAAAAAAAAAAAAGAAAAATAAAGTGGGTTGACTAACATTTTATTTGAATTGAGATAGTATTATTTCTAATGTGTGGGCATATTTTTTTCATCTTGGTTAGAGCAGGTGATATCAGTTATTTATTATTTTCTCTCAATTACCATTCGTTGGAGTGATATGTTTATTGGTTTCAATTTCTTTGTGAGAGTGTCACTACTTCCGGTGAGATTTTGGGGTTTGACATGTCATTCTTGAAAGTAGCTATAACAAAGTCTACTGGGCTAATTCATGTGGATGGTTGATGTGGGTGTGATGTTGCTTTAGACTGGAGATAATGCTTATACTTTTATTTGATTGCTATCATTAATCTGATTGAATAAATATGAGTGTTTCAAAAAAAAAAAAAGAAAAAAAAAAAAGAAAAGAAAAATCATTTTGAATTTGAATTTTGTTTTCGCTTTATTTGCTAGGGACTAGCAATAAGCTGGTTGGGGGGTGTGTTGAGTGTTAGAAAATGCATATTTATAAAGGAGAAAACCGTCATTTTACATTTCAAGTCTTACTAACAACCCTTACTTTTATGTATTTAACATTCTTGTGATTTAATTACGTGTGTTTTATTTTAATTAAGTAATTTATGTATTTTAGGGGCATTATAGTCATTTCACAATAAAGGAGAGATCAGACGGCAAAACGGACATCACTTTTGAACTCAGGACGGTCGAAAACCTTGGAGGAGCGTAAAAGGAAAAATGACACTATTCACGTATGCAGTTTATTCCGTATATGATCGTTCTTATTCGATTCACGTGGACCGATGATGTGGCATTGTTGATGAGGTGTCACGATCTTGGGCTAAAATTCTTATGTCTTTATTGATGGTGGCGTGGCGATATATCGATGACGAAAAATCTCGGCGTCTGATGCATCGCGCGATTATTTTCAACCAAACCGCGTTCTTGTTCATCCGGGTCAAACCGGCGTTCTTGTTCAAAGTCGGGTCAAACCGTATTCTTTCATACGTGGTCAAACCGTGGGCTGACTGACGATGGCCTTGAATCTCGAAGCGTCAAACTGTTTTAATCCGGTATGATTTACTCCATGTATCTATAAAAAGGGGGCCTCCCCCCCCCTAATTGGATATCTCTGAATCCATTTTTGGGATCCATTTTCTGTAATTCCTTCTCCATCTTGTATTTCTTTCGTATTTTAATAAATTCCCATTTTGCCCCTAGTTCAATTATGAGTGGCTAGTTTTCTTTCAAGCTTGGGTTGAAGGTGAAGTCTCAACATGTGTCATGGGCTTTATTTGGTAAATTTATTTTCTTTTCCCCTCTAGTTTTTGTGGATGATTTGACTTAAATAATCACGATCTTGTCTTAATACTTGCTTACAAGCTCTAGTATAAGGTTATTATTATTTGGCACGATAAGCCCTTAGCACCATATTGATTAGAGCGTGGTTCATGAGGTGTGGATTCCCCCCTCATGATTTAATTGGCATTAATACAGATTATTTAGCCCATGATGCATGTTGATACGGATCCAGATACCCAAGTACGTCAATTTAATCGATTTTCTCTACAATTTATTATCGTCATTTAAATTCCAATTTTAGCATATTTTAAATCACTTCCACCACAATTCCAACCACCCATTTACAAAATTAATTCTACACACAATTAAAATCCACCTCCTCGTGGGATCGACACTCATCACCATTGATCTATACTACAATAGATTCGTGCGCTTGCGAGTTCATTAAAATTTGCACAACAGCTACATTGTAGAGCTTAGGTTTGAAAATGCCAATCTTACTCCTAGTGATCATAGGATGTGTGTTTTCTGGAGCTGATGTGTTTTGATCAGTTTCTGGTGATGTTTGAAAAATGAGAGGTCTGTTGGTAGTGTTTGGTTGAATTGGTAAAGAAGTATGAAGCTCTGGATTAGGCTCTGTATTGGTGATTGGTGATGTGTTTGTTTGTGACAATGGATGAGAATTATTGTTATGATCAGGAGGAACTGAATGATGAGAACTGCTGCTGGTGGAACTTGCAGAGATAGGATTATGAGTGCTGTTATCATCTGAAGTTGAGAATAGTGGCAAAGTGGATAGATGATACACTTGTTGAGGAGTGAAAGACAAGTTTTGACATGAGTTTGACTTATTAGAAGCAAAAACAGAATCTGAGGAATAAGGAAAAGAGGACTCATCAAAGACAACATGTCTTGCTATATAAACTTGACCAGATGGATGCAAACACTTGTATCCTTTATGAGAAGGGCTATAACCAATGAAGACACACTTGCTAGAATGATAATCAAACTTATGCTTGTTATAATCTCTCAAATATGGATAGCATGCACAACCAAAACATTTAAGCATTTTGTAGTCTGGTTTATGTTTGAACAACTTTTCATATGGAGTAAGAAACTTCAGAGCTGCAGAGGGCAACTTGTTAATATGGTAAACTGCTGTTTGGAAAGCTTCCCACAAAAAATTTAAGGGTAATTTAGCTTGAGCTAGAAGTGTGAGTCCTAACTCAACAACATGCCTATGTTTCCTTTCAACTACCCCATTTTGGTGATGTGTGTAGGGACACGAATATGATTCCATTTGGTTGAATCGGTAAAACTCTATACTCTCCCAGGTCCGATTCGACATCTTATAGGACATTGAAATTGTTTTTCAGCTTGCAATCTGAACAATTTAAAAACCTGTAGGGCTTCTGATTTCAATTTTAATGGATAAATCCAGGTGTATCTACTGAAATCATCAACAAAGCTGATATAATAGACATAACCAGCTTTAGAAAGGATAGGTGAAGGGCCCCATAAATCAGTGTGAATTAGTTCAAGCATTTGAGAAGTTTTGGTTTCTGTGACAGGGAAGTGTAATCTGTGACTTTTTCCCATTTGACAGGCCTCACATATTTGTTGTGCAGCTTGGTTAATAAGAGAAGTTGAAAGATTAATAGTTTGATCATTCTTAAGCAAATGTATTAAAACATTATGATAAAGATGACCAAATCTTCTATGAAGAAGATCAGCTTTATTAACTAATGAATTACAAGAGGAAACATCAGTTTGAAAACAAGCTTTAGAACTTGAGTGTTTATTCTGAACATTATTTGCAACAGAAAAGGAAACATGACATGTTGATAACATAGACAGAGGCTGATTTGAAGAAACTTGACACACGAAGGAAGAGGGAGACTGTGATGAATTTAACAGCAACCTATACAATCATTTCTCAGCAAGACCTTGCAGAAGTACTTGTCCCTTCAGTGAATCCTTTACATAACACACATTGCCAACAAATTCAATGGAAAGATTATTATCAGTTGTCAATATGGATATGCTTATTAAATTCTTAGTAATTTAAGGAACTAACAAGATATCTTTGAGTGCTATAGGTGTGTGTTTGTAGGCAGATTTGAAACTTTTATGATTAAAGCATGCATCACCAATATGTGTAATGACCAAACCTTGTCCATTGCCAATAGTCAGCTGGTCTGAGCCTTTGAATTCTTCTCTCATATGCATATTTGCCATGTTGTTTGTAATATGGTGTGTAGCTCCACTGTCAAGATACCACCCTTCATCAGTTGAACCCTCAACATTTGCAACATAGGCTTCAGGCAGAGTAAATGCCTCTGATGGATAAGAAGAAGAAGCAGGAGCATAGTGCATGAATTGATAGCTAGGATTTGAGGCTTCATAAGGATCTTCAAATGATGATGGCTGATAAGGAAATGGCTCAAAATTAGCCATATATGCAGTCTTTGATCCCATCATTTTTCCTCTCCCAAATTGTTTAGGTGAAGAAACATAAGCATCACCATACCTATACCAACATGCATCAGCAGTATGTCCTTGCTTGTGACATATTTGACATATAGGTACTGGCTCACTTGATTCAGAAACATTGGAAGTATTAGCAGGAAAGAACATATGCCTCATTTGTGGTGGCCTATGAGACTGCATGAACTGATTCCTTCCAAAACCTGCAACATTTCCTCTACCAAAACCACTAGCAGTACTGCCACCAGCTGGAAAACCTCTAGGATAAGAAGCAAAAAACATGCCTCGACCAAAGAACTGACCTCTGCCTCCAGATTGCCCACAGGTAGCATTACTATTACCATAAGCATTTCTCCTAGGAGCACCCCTCATATGTGAATAATTTGTATTCATCATACTATAATTTGCATTAAACATGCCCCGAGGGTTCTGATTCTGTTCTAGCCTAGCTTCATGTGTCAATAAAAGTGCATATGCATCATCATAACTCATCTTATTGGCTGTAATTATTGAAGCCAGATCTAGATAGCCAGATCCAAGTCCACTTAGTGTCCTTATCAGCAAATCTTTTTCAGTTATGTTATCTCCAGCACACGCAAGTTTATTAGCTAGCATTTTCATTTTTGAACAATAATCTTCAATAGACATTGACTCTTTTCTCAAAGTATCTAATTCATATCGAAGTTGCATTATTTTTGCTTCAGATTGTACTCCAAATTGCTTTTCAATAGATCTCCATATATCAAAGGAAGTATCATAGTTAAGAATTGAGCTTAAGGTACCTTCACTAATTGTTGAAAGAAGCCAGCTAAGCAGAGTTTGATCTTGAGCTCTCCAGTTGACATGAGCTGGATTTTCAATCCTTTCCACAGATCCATCAGCTTGTGACTGAGAAATATATTGTTCTAGAATATTCTGCTTCTCTGAGATTAATCCTTCAAGTCGATTTCCTCTGATTGAAGTGATCACTTGTTTGCGCCAGAGAAGGAAGTTTGACCGATCGAGTTTTACTGTTGTAGCAAAAGTAAATGAAGTTTGTGTGGAATGCATTTGATTGAAATTTGAACGATTTTGATTTATTGTACTGGAACTAGCCATGGATGGCTCTGATACCATGAAAGAGAAAATGAAGTTGTTTGTTTCTAAGGAAAATATTTTCAGAGAAAAGATCACTTTATTTCTTATTGATTTTTTACTTAACTAATTACAACAGAATCAACTCAACTTATATACATGCACAAGATGACAGCTTAAGCTAATTACATTTCTTTGTTCACACATACAAAATGACTAACAACACTCTTAACAAACTTGTGCTGATCTGGCAACTTGCTTAACTAACTCTGATGAGCTGGCATTGCTGAAACATCTGACTGACTGAGACTGAAGCTTCTTCTCCTTCTTACTCCTACTCTCTGTGAGATCAGCATATTGGACTTCCTTAACACTCCATATTGTCACAATGAGCCAGGGGCAATCACCAACGCAACCTCCTATATGCCCGAATCATATTCACTGTCCCTTTTTTAAAATCCTCGTGCAATAACAAGCCTGATTGTAATTTTCATGTCATCATTTTCATCAATGTGCATTTTCACAGAGGGGTTATTTTTTTTCTTTTCCTCTACTTCTGGATAATTTACTTCATATTCACATCATCTTCAATGACACTACTGCATCCGTTACAACATGTTATCAAAGCAGATGCTGTGAGAATGCAACTTTTGGGTTTCCTCTTAGCTCTGTTGACTTCCGGTACGGGATTCTACTCCAAGGAAAAGAACTGGCAGAGGCACCATGTACTGCTTTTTGCTGCAATTCAAAGCACTTCTGCAGGGCTTTTGCATGCTTTTGGGAGAGTTTTGTTGCTAGATTGTACACCACATGGCAAAGAAGGTGCTTTTTCTGTATGGCACTCGTGGGTAAAAGCACTAGGAACTTGTACTGGCTTTGCTGTGGCATCAGCGATCAGTGGAAATGTGAACACTGCTTTTGGGGTTTCATTTTTTGCTGCCACGATCGGGATTCTTATTGTGATTTTTGGGGACATCAGTGATGTTGGTGGAGACATGGCTGCTGGGCATTTGCATGAAGCGAGTGAGAAGGGATCCCCAGCGTCTGGTTTAGATACTAGCATTATTATAAAGGAACATGCTCATGAAGAAATTGCTTCAGTAATGCAAGTGAACTTTCGCAATTAGTCAAATCGGTTATCCTATATAAGTAAACTAGGAGTGGAGCTAGGGTTAGCTAATGAGTAATGATGCCTTTGCTTTCATTTTCTGTTTTGGCTTATTATCTTTTCATAATTACAAAACTAACTTATATACTTTGAAAATGTTTTAACAAGATTTTTGAATTTTAATGGAAAAAAAGTAATTATGTTAAAAAGGTCATTTATTATTCTATTCATTTATGACCTAATTAGTAAACAAATTTTAAACGAATAATTGAATAAGTGAACTCAAACCTAGGTTTGATCGTTTATTCAATGAATCAAAACAAATTTGCTCATTTATTAAATAACTCAATAATTTCAATTCTATACATATTTAATTTGACTCGAATAGAATTGAAATAAAAATCCTAAGCCAGAGTATCACCCATAATTAGAAAAAAAGGGACGCATCATAAAAATCATATGGCTAAAAAATTTAAAGCCCACTCGGGATTAAAGGCTTTTGCAAAAAGCTTGGGCTCTTTAATTTATAACTTAAAAAATTAAATTAAAAAATCATTTTTAATTTGAAAGAGTTAAATTTCTGGTTCCATTCTGGATTAACATCCTTTTTAATATAACATAGGTCTTAAGCTTCTGTGTAAATTACAATGCATAAACATAATTAATATCTAAAAAATAAAGAATTTTAATTTACAATAATAAATAATAAGAAGAAGAGAAAAAGGAATAAAGAAAAAAATGCAAATATTTGCTTAGAAGTGACTAGTTCAGGCCCATTCAAGGGAGCAATTAATTTTTTTTTTGTTTAATAATAATAATCATCTTAATTTAAATATTTTTAACATACAACTTAATTAAAAATTTATTTAACAAAATTATTGAAGGCCCAAGCCCAAGCCCGCTCAAGTTGGATGAACCTAATATCAACTATATGGATCTGATCTTGAGAAAATCCGGCCCAAACTGCAAATTGCCAACCCTCCCTGTAATCGACACCACGCGTGTGTTGCAAATTATAATATTATATATTGAGCAGATGCTAGCGGAAGGATGTGAAAAATTGTTTTAGTTACCTTATTTAGTTAGGACTTGACTAGCTTACAGAATCTGTAAGCTACAGACCGCAGCATCAGACGTTGGATGTGGCTGGATGTGGAGTGAGAAACTAAACAATACAAAATGGGATGGTGGGATGACGGGAGATGTTTGTTATAGAATCTGTACCATAGATAAGAAGATAAGCACTAACCAGAAAAGTTATTGTAGACAGAGCATTAAAAATTGGGGTCCAGAAAAGTTGGAGCAGAGCATCCTGTTTTAAACGTTGGATCTAACGAATCAAACATACCACCCAAACCGCAGAAGGAAACAAAACAAAGGGATGAACAAAGAACTTAAAATCGGGAGATAAGAAGATAACCACTAACCAGCTTGAGGTTCAAAATTAAACGCATATAACATTCTACTTGTACGGAAAGAAAGACAGAAAACCGAACATGGGCTGCTGAGCTGCTCCTCACAATCCCTATAAAAGCACAAGGTTGATAGAAACCAAATCAGTGAGGTAAAAATTAAAAAATAAAATAAAATAAAATCAGCAGTCCACACGTTTTGGTGATGCCTGGTCCAGCACAGGGCCATGTAATTCCTTTACTGGAGTTTTCGCAATGTCTGGCAAAACATGGCTTCCGAGTCACATTCGTTAATACGGATTATTATCACAAGCGGGTAGTGGAATCACTGCAGGGAAAGAATTATCTAGAGGAGCAAATCCGTTTGGTTTCGATCCCAGATGGGATGGAACCCTGGGAAGATAGAAACGATTTCGGAAAGCTAATTGAAAAATTTTTACAGGTTATGCCGGGGAAGCTGGAGGAGCTCATAGAAGAGATCAATAGTAGAGACGATGAAAAAATTGATTGTTTCATTGCAGATGGGAACATGGGTTGATCTTTGGAGGTAGCAAAAAAGATGAACGTCAGGGGGGCTGTCTTTTGGTCTTCATCAGCAGCATCAGTGGCCTTGGTATTTCGTATCCCCAAACTTATTGATGATGGTATCATTGACAGTCACGGTATCATTCCATGTCATTTAATTCCTTACTTTCCTCCAGCAAACTTTAATTTTGATGCATGTCATAGTAGTAGTTTACTTTATGCTACTGTTATTTTCTTTTTTTTGTATTCAACTTCAGGAACTCCTATGAGCATGCAGATGTTTCGAATTGCACCAAAGATGACTGAAATGAACTCTAGAGACTGTTTTTGGGCACATATTGGTGACTTGACCATGCAAAAGATTTTTTTTGATTTACTGGAAAGAAACAGGAGAGCAATGATAGCGGTAAATTTCCACTTTTGTAACGCAACATATGAGCTCGAGTCTGAAGCATTCACCATGTTTCCGGAAATTCTGCCAATAGGACCACTTATAGCAAGCAACCGCCAAGGGAATTCAGCAGGATACTTCTGGCGCGAAGACTCAAACTAATTGAAATGGCTAGATCAACAGCAACCAAGCTCTGTCATTTATGCTGCTTTTGGCAGCCATACAATTCTTGACCAAGTTCAGTTTCAAGAATTAGCATTGGGACTAGAACTTTGCAACAGACCATTTTTATGGGTTGTGAGGCCAGATATTACTACTGATGCAAATGATAGATACCCAGAAGGATTTCAAGAGAGAGTTGTTGCTCGAGGACAGATGATCAGCTGGGCACCTCAGCAGAAGGTTCTTAACCACCCTTTTATTGCCTGTTTCCTGAGCCATTGCGGTTGGAATTCCACCGTGGAAGGTGTCAGCAATGGCATTCCTTTCTTGTGCTGGCCATATTCTGCTGATCAATTCCTGAACGAGAGATACATTTGTGATTTTTGGAAGGTGGGATTGAAGTTTGACAGAGACGAAAGTGGCATCATTACAAGAGAAGAAATTAAGAACAAGGTGGATCAAGTGCTTGGTGATCAATATTTTAAAGCACGGGCTTTGGAACTCAAGGAAAAAGCCATGAGTAGTGTCAGAGAAGGTGGTTCCTCTTACAAGACATTTCAGAATTTCCTCCAATGGGTAAAGACATAAGCACTGGCACATAGTTCCCAGGTACTGGGCAGCTAATTCAAAAAATACTACCTTCATAGACAATTATATAAGAATTCCTTGGCCATTGTGACATCTATCTTCTAAGTTTTTTTTATTAAGTTTATAGAGTTTAGGAATATTTTATTTAATTGAGTTTTAATTTAATTTAATTAAAACAGGCCCACTGCTGATCCTTTCTGGGCCTGTTTTAATTTGGCGACTTAATTACCCATCCATGCATTCAAGGTGCAGCCTCAACTCCATCCATGCACTGCAGATTTTGCATATTATATCCAGTTCAAATAAATCAATTCTGCAAGGACGCACGAGTTTCACAGCCACCCCGTTTCCCGCGGGGAGGCAAGCCAAACATGATTACCGTCTCTTACATTTTAGAAGAGGAAACAGAATTGATGCCATCCTTGTATTGCCTATTTTATGGATCACTCGGAAACATTTGTTTATTTAGTATTAGCTTACGAGAGGATACTAGTGAGATTAGCGGCTAAAAAAACTGAGATAGGATGCTGGTTTGGGAGCAGACTAAGCCTAAAAGTAGCCGATATACTATTTAGATCAAGCTTGAAATCATGTTATTGTTTCTTTTTAATTTAAGAAGATGAGATACCTGTTGTTCCCTCATCTCGTGCTATACATTTTGAGATTTTAGCACAGGGTAATCAACTTCTAGTCTTCTAATTCACAGCAACAAAAGCGATGGCTGCCTCTTACCATACTCGCTCAAACAGCTTTCCACGAGATCACACCAACAGACTTCAGAAGTTGAAGAGCATTTGAGAATATTAAGGACTCCTCAAGCTGCTTCTACTTCATCGTTAGGCCATGAATTATTCTGCCTTCAAGATTCATGAGATTCTGTAGAAAAAAAATACTTCAATTGCCCCCCGTTCAACGAGCTTTAGCCCACGTCCACCAGAAGAAGAAAAGGGTTGATGAGCTGTTGAATGGATCTTTGAGGATCTTGGATGTTTGCGCACTGCTCAGAATGCCTTGCTGCAGATGAAGGAATCTACTGTTGGCGTGAGTTGTCAATTAAGAGATAAATCAGAGAGATTATAGGAGTTAACCAAATCAGAAAGATTTCAGGAATAAGCCATAAAATACCAAGCCATTATTCTAGCACTAAAAATCTGTATAGTCCAAAAATAGCATAGCAAATCTCTCTATAAATGTATACAATACCTCTGTAACTTTACGTATGAGAAATATACTGAAACAAATTGACATGGTATCAGAGCAAGTTACGACCTGGTCCCTTGTTCACGCCCAGTCCTAGGGTTTAGCCTCGTATCTACCTATGGCAGCCACCGAAACACCAACCCAGACAGAGGAATCCACCACCGACCGGATTCTCTTTGAATTACTCACCTCCAAGATGGCCGAAGCTCTGTCCAAAGCCCAGGCCCCAACCGTGACCTTAGAACCTGCAACTCTACCGATTGGCATCAAGTTGGATGGCTCCAACTATGGCTTGTGGTCCCAAGTTGTCGAGATGTACATCTCCGGCAAAGACAAGTTGGGATACATCAACGGCGAACTGACCCCGCCATCCCCTACCGACCCGTCCTTTCGCAAATGGCGCACCGACAACGCCATTGTCAAAGGATGGCTTATCAACTCCATGGATCCGACGTTAATTGGAAACTTTATTCGGTTTCCCACAGCCAAACAGGTGTGGGACTCTGCTGCCACCACCTATTTTGATGGTGGTGATACATCCCAGGTTTATGATCTCCGGCGCTGTGTTTCACGTCTCCGTCAAGCAGGTGGATCCCTGGAAAAATATTACACTGACTTGCAAGGTCTTTGGCATGAAATTGACTTTCGACGTCCAAATCCAATGGAATGCCCTGCTGATATTCTAAGGTATAATAATCTCCTCCAAGAAGATCGGGTCTACATTTTTTTGGATGGTCTTGACGACAAGCTAGATAACATCCGAAGTGACGTGCTGCATCTACACCCGTTTCCCACCATAGAGCAAGCTTATGCTTATGTCCGTAGAGAGGCTCTTCGTCAGGTGGTGATGAACGCAGGTGACCATGAACCCCCTCCAGGAGCAGTGCTTGCTTCGAGAGGCCTCAAGCTTGGGATCCATGGATCGAACCCACAGCATGCTGGAAAATCTGGCTCTAAAGGCCGATCATCATCTGACGGATTAAAGTGCACTCATTGTGGCAATATGAAGCACACACGGGAAAATTGCTTCCAACTGCATGGATATCCGGACTGGTGGCATGAACTTCAAGCCCGAAAGAAACAAGACACTGCTGGTACAAGTACATGCATAGGCAAGGCTGCTGTAGCAGCAGTCGAACCGTGTCTTTCTCTAATTCCTCAACAGAATTTTTCTTCTGTGGATCAAGGTAATCCCTGTCATGCCTTAATTAGTTCTCACTGCAATACCAACCGTGATGATTGGTTACTTGACTCTGGGGCCACAGATCATATGACCTTTGATCCTGCGGATCTTTCTCACTATTCATCCCCACGACGCACTAGCATTGCAAATGCCAATGGAGTGGTCTCTCCTGTCACAGGAGCTGGTTCTGTAACATTATCACCCTCTCTTCAATTATTCAACACTTTACTTGTTCCCCCATTGTCCCACAAGTTACTATCTGTGAGTCAAATTACCACAGACCTGAATTGTGTGGTACTCATGTTTGCTGATTTTTGTCTTATACAGGATATTCTCACCAAGGAGATAATTGGGCGTGGTACTAAGAGGGGGGGATTATACTACATGGAAGATTTCAGTATGGGGAGAGCTCATCACGTGTCTTCTTCACTAAGTTCCAAGACTTGACAGATTTGGTTGTGGCATCATCGTTTGGGACATCCATCATTCGGGTATCTAAGGCATTTGTTTCCTGATTTATTTTCTGATGTAGAAACTTCTGAGTTAAATTGTGATACTTGTATTTTAGCCAAGAGTCATAGGGCTACTTATTCTTTAAGCATGAATAAAAGTGACATTCCTTTTGCTTTAATACATTGCGATGTATGGGGACCATCCCCCGTGTCTATTGTCTCTGGTGTACGTTGGTTTGTAACATTTGTTGATGATTGCACACGCATGACCTGGCTATATTTGCTGAAACATAAGGATGAAGTATTTAAGGTTTTTCAGTCATTTCATGCTATGATTCAGACTCAGTTTTCAGCTCAGATTCGAATTCTTCGTTCTGACAATGGTGGAGAATATGTCAATCACCATTTTCAGTCCTATTTTCAACTCCACGGTCTTATTCATGAAACTTCATGTCCCCAGACACCACAACAAAATGGGGTAGCTAAAAGGAAAAATCGACATATTCTTGAAACTGCCCGAGCCCTCCTTCTCGGCGCACATGTTCCCACAAGACATTGGCTCGATACTGTTACCACTGCTGTCCATTTGATCAACCGCCTTCCGTCCAAAGTCTTACATTTCCAAACCCCACTCCAATCCTTGTCAGCCTCGGTCTCTCTACCTTCTGCCCTCATGCTCCCACCCCGCATCTTTGGTTGTGTGGCGTATGTTCATATTCATAAGAACCAGCGTAACAAACTTGACCCTTATGCCCTTCGGTGCCTCTTCTTGGGCTATGCTACCCACCAAAAGGCTACCGCTGCTATGACCCTACCACTCAGCGTACTTATGTGACTATGGATGTCACTTTTTTGGAGTTCGCTCCTTTCAACCCTTCATCGGTATCTACTACTCCTCTTCAAGGGGAGACACTAGATGAAGAGCTGAAATGGCTAACCTTTGAGTGGTTTGAGGATCAGAATGACACACCATCAGAAGAAGAACCTCTGGCAGCTGAGCCTATACCATCCGAAGAAGAACCTCTGGTAGCTGAGTCTATACCATTTGAGGAAGAAAAATCCCCCCTCTTGGTCGTTGCAAGTCCATCTCCTGAGAATATTCCTAAGGTAAGTAATATTGGCACACCATCAATTATCAATGCTATAGATACTGGGTATAACTTACCTTTTAGACAAAACCGGGGCAAACCACCAAACAGATACTCCCCAGAAATGGAGGAAAGAAGGTCGAGGTATCCAATTGCCAACTATGTTTCCACTGAAAAATTGCCTGAGCCACTCAAGAGTTTTTCACAGGAGCTCTCTGCATGCCATATTCCTACTACAGTTTAGGAGGCATTAATGGATCCTAAGTGGACAAAAGCAATGGAGGAAGAAATGGGGGCACTACTAAAGAATCAAACATGGACCTTAGTCCCACTACCCCAAGGGAAGAAGACAGTCGGGTGCAGGTGGGTCTCTCAGTTAAACATAAGGCAGATGGATCTATAGAACGATATAAGGCGAGACTAGTTGCAAAAGGATACACCCAGACATATGGTGTAGATTACCAAGAAACTTTTTCACCGGTGGCTAAACTAAATACAGTCAGGGTTTTGCTATCACTCGCAGCCAACCTTGATTGGCCATTACATCAGTTGGATGTAAAGAACGTCTTTCTCCATGGCGATCTTGAAGAGGAAGTCTACATGGACACTCCTCCAGGTTACACAGCATCTTCAAAAACTGAAGTAGTATGCAAGTTACTGCATGTATTGTATGGACTGAAACAATCACCTCGAGCATGGTTTGGACGGTTCAGTCAAGCAATGAAGAAGTATGGCTTCTGCCAAAGCAATTCAGATCATACATTATTTTTAAAGCATCAACGGGGCAAGGTAACAGCTTTAATTGTATACGTTGATGACATGATCATTACAGGGGATGATGCAGAGGAAATGGATAAACTTCAGAAACAATTGGCAACCGAATTTGAGATGAAAAATCTAGGAGGACTTAAATATTTCTTGGGAATAGAAGTTGCTAGATCAAAGAAAGGTATATTCTTGTCTCAGCAAAAATATATACTAGACTTACTTTGTGAGGTTGGAATGCTGGAGTGTAAGCCAGCAGACACTCCAATTGTTCAGAATCACAGGCTCGGAGAACATCTAAATCAAGTGCCAATAGATAAAGGAAGATATCAGAGGTTAGTTGGGAAACTGATTTACCTCTCGCATACCCGTCCTGATATTGCTTATGCAGTGAGTATTGTAAGCCAATTTATGCACCAACCGAGTAAAGATCATATGGAAGCAGTAATACGGATTTTGCGATACTTAAAATCCTCCCCAGGAAAAGGACTTATGTTTGCAAAGAATAACCACCTCAGAGTTAATGGTTATACAGACGCAGATTGGGTAGGGAACACCATAGACAGAAGATCCACCTCAGGCTACTTCATGTTTGTCGGGGGAAATCTTGTTACATAGAGGAGTAAGAAGCAAAAGGTGGTGGCAAGTCAAGGTAGTTTCGTGGAATGGCTAAAGGACTTTGTGAACTTCTATGGTGAAGACTTAATGAAATTGGCTTTGCACTATCTCCTAAAATGGACCTCTTTTGTGATAACAAAGCAATTGCTATTGCTCACAATCCTATCCAACATGATCGCACTAAACACGTGGAGATTGAGACATTTTATTAAAGAAAATCTCGGCTAAAATAATTCCATTTGTGAAGTCCAAGATCAATGGCGGATATTCTTACAAAAGTCAGATCAAGAGTTTTACAACTCACTAGACAAGTTACGCATTGAAGATTTGGATGCTTCCACTTGAGGGGGAGTGTTGGCGTGAGTTGTCAATTAAGAGATAAATCAGAGAGATTATAAGAGTTAACCAAATCAGAAAGATTTCAGGAATAAGCCATAAAATACCAAGCCATTATTCTAGCACTAAAAATCTGTATAGTCTAAAAATAGCGTAGCAAATCTCTCTATAAATGTATACAATACCTCTGTAACTTTACGTATGAGAAATATACTGAAACAAATTGACATCTACACTAGGAATTCGATCAGTGCTATGCAAAAGAGGGGACGAGCAAGACATGGTGATGGCATATTGATTAGTGCTATGCAAATATTGATTAATCACCGTTTCAATATAAAGCCAATTCAGCTCCTTTTTTTTAATCTTCACAAAGCAACCTGCAAATTGGTACTAATATTTGAATATGGCAGCAGCAGCAGAAAGAAAACATGAGGTTCTCAGTGATGAAGGAATATCGGTATCAGTTGAAGATCAGGAAGTGAGTGAAGACATGCCAGAGGCACACGATGCTGCAATGAAAATTGAGAGGTCAAGGGAGCTTATGTGGCCTACTCAGAGCTGCAAGAAAAGCCATCGCAGCTTGAAATTTAGAGACTTCATTGATACAACGTTTGAGCCAGTTGCTTTTCCTCTCATAATCATCTAAAAATGATGAAGATGATGATCAAGGTTGGGGACAAACCCCAAGGGGCATTGCTTGTATTCTCAAAGAGATCAAAATGTAAATTCTTTTTCTAGCTACATCTATTATTACTTAGTAGATCATTCAATCAAAATTTTATATATACAAAGCACATGAGTTTAATTTACACAATGACCTGGATTAAAGATCGAATTGATTCCAAGATTCTTTGCTACTTAGTAGATCATTCAATCAAAATTTTATATATACAAAGCACATGAGTTTAATTTACACAATGACCTGGATTAAAGATCGAATTGATTCCAAGATTCTTTGCACAAAAGGGGTAAAATGTAGAAGATGCAATTATGCATATTTAATTTTATTAAGGGAGAATGAATTTCTCATTCTTAGTTTTACCATTTGGCCCAAAATATTGACAAGAAAAAAATATTGTTTAATGGTAAATGTGAAATTTTCATATACAAAATGATTATACTAAGAGATTTACCGATTATGCTATTGAAAATATATCCGGACCCAAAGAACAAAAACAACTTCTTAGTGGGAATAAAGTTTCATTCATTCTCCTTTAATTAATTCATTAGTCAAACTCTTACTCTTTATTAATTATTTTTTTTAATACTGCTTACACATTAGATTACTGTATTATACACATATTTACAACTGTTATTCCAACATACATTACACTGATATTTACAATCAAATATACATAACTAAGACTTACATTGTTACATTAAATCTATGAAGTACATGCCCATGCAAGTAAATCCTCACAGCCGAGGAATGTCTATACTCTATTCGCATTTCACAAGGGAGAAAGACTTGCAAGTAAACTCCACAATCATGCATAATGCTTAATTGAGACAATTTTGAGTCCATGAGGACTCGAACCCCTACCCTCACAATCATTTTTAACTGTGAGAGTAGAAGTTCACTGTTGGGCCAAAGGTCTATTGACCTTTATTAATTATTACTTAAACTTGAGTGATTGCGGGTATAAAACGAATTCATAGCCAGTCAAACTAGACAGAGGGTCAATTTTGAATGTGTCCATGTTTAGCATGATAAAATGTCTTTCATATATTGCAGGTATGATTGACTAACACGCACATCAATATCAACGAAAAATCTGAATCTCTCACGAGTGGAATGGACTTCAATTCATGGGCTATAGGCCTAATTCTGGCTAGTCCCTTGCTTGGCTTGATCTCCAAGCAACTTGACCATGGCTTCAACCCACAACTCATTGCTAGGGCTGCAAGTGCCATCGGATCCCTCTTTCGTCTCCCTGTTGGCTTCATAAAAACCCCATACATCTCCCATTTTATATTGCGGCAGTTGTTGCATTATACATTGTTGCTTCAGCCTCCCACACTCGCCATCTTTGCCTTATGGTTCGCGGCTACACTGGATCAACACTTAAACTTAGCCAATTCCCAACTAGAAGAGGGGTCTCTGGCTGGTTCTCGGTGTACGCCACTGCTGCTGGTGGCTTAGGCTCTGCCATTTTCTCTGCTTTCACTTACCACATGCTTAGGAACAAAAAGGGCCCATTTGTAAACCTCTGGGTTGTGTCCATTTCAGGGGCCCCAAATGGCTCGTTGGCATGCTCCATATTGTCACACTGAACCAGGGGCAATCATCAACGCAACTTCCTCTATGTCCGAATCATATTCCCTACCCCTTTTTAAAAATCCTCATGCAATTACAAGCCTGATTGTGATCTTCATGTCATCATTTTCATCAATGTGCATTTTCACTGAGGGGGTTATTTTTTTTCCCAGGCCAGTTGTGCCTCATGCCAATTTTCTTCCTCTACCTCTGGGTAATTTACTTCATCTTCCCATCATTTTCAATGACACTACTGCAACCGTTACAACATATTATCAAAGCAGATGCTGTGAGAATGCAACTTCTGAGTTTCCTCTTAGCTCTGTTGACTTCAGGTATGGGATTCTACTACAAAGGAAAGAACTGGCAGAGGCACCATGTACTGCTTTTTGCTGCAATTCAAAGCACGTCTGTAGGGCTTTTGCATGCTTTTGGGAGAGTTTTGTTGCTAGATTGTACGCCACATGGCAAAGAAGGTGCTTTTTCTGTATGGCACTCGTGGGTAAAAGCACTAGGAACTTGTGCTGGCTTTGCTGTGGCGTCAGCGATCAGCGAAAACGTGAGCACTGCTTTTGGGGTTTCATTTTTGGCTGCTGCGAGTGGGATTCTTATTTTGATTTTTGGGAACATCAGTGATGTTGGTGGAGCCATGGCTGCTGGGCATTTGCATGAAGATAGTGAGAAGGGATCCCCAGTGCCTGGTTTAGATGCTAGCATTATTATAAAGGAACATGCTCACGAAGAAACTGCTTAAGTGATGCAAGTGAACTTTCGCAAATAGTCAAATCTGCTATCTTTTATAAGTAAATAACTAAGGCTTATATGATTTTCATTTTTTCATCCTTTTTTAATTTGGTTCTTTTTTTCTCTTTTGGTTGAATAAGTATATCCCACATTCTGTTAACTGTAAACAACTTCTTGTGTGCCTTTTACACTTTTATTGGTCATTGCTTTGAATTAATGTAATATTGATTTAACTGAAATGATAATTCTTTTTTTTTTTTTGTGACCTTATCATTTCCTAAACTCGTTTAATTAACTGGCATATTAACTTATGTGACATTGGTATATAAAATTCTATCAATAAAATTGTATGCACTGTAGTAATACGCGTAATGACACCAATTTTTTTATGCACAGGCATTGCCTTCCAAGTGAGAGGCCAGGCCAGCTGGGCTGCATGCTTAATCACTGTTTTGCAATCTGTAAAACATTGAGATCAATAATTCCCACGTGGAGGACAAAAGCAGCAAAAGAAAACTGCATCTGTTGACTTTTGAAAATATTTAGAAGCCTTTGCCTCACTTGAAATGCTTTGTGAACACAGGAAGTTGCACAAAAAATATCTTTTCATTGAAAAAATAAAATTATAATAATATAACTTTCTAATATTTGAATGTGGTTATCAAAAAAATTATTTAAACGTAGCTCTGTGTAAGCTCATAAAGCATATCAACAGTAGGGGTAGCAAAATGAATTGATGAATCCAATCTCTATGACATCAAATCAAAATTTAATGAATTTAGATTCGATTCGTCTAATAAATAAATCGTAATTTCAAGATTCAAACAAATTTCACTCTATTAATAAATAAATATTTGTTTATAATTTGTTGAATTCATTTACTATACAAAATTAAATCACATAATAAATGAAAAAATAAATAAATAAAGAAGTGAATGGATTCACCTAAATTTATTTACAATCTGATAAAAAAAAATCAATTCATTACAACTGGATCTAAGCTAAACCCAAATACAATAAAAAAGCCAAGAAGCTGAAGAACATCTAAAGGCGTAAGGAAGGGTGAAGTTGACTGTCGAATTTACGGCAGGTGTACTTATTCGAGACATTTTCACTGCCACAGCCAAGAGAAGTGAAGCTTGTCGGAAAATTTTAGGTGAGAGCATTGATTTGATTTTTGGGAGTGTTTGGTTTGGTGTTCGATTGCGGAATGAAGAAACAGGTGTTCAAATTCAAGTGAAAGAAATAACAATGGAGGAAGGAAAATGAAGAGTGGAGCTAGGGTCGGCTGATTAGTGATGATGCCTTTGCTTTCATTTTCCTTTTTCGCTTATTATCATTTCATAATTACAAAACTAGCCTCATACCTAGAATGTGTTTAAACAAAATTTTTTGAATTTTAATGTCAAAATAGTAAATTTATAAAAAGTCATTTATTATTGTATTAATTTTTAACCCGTTTAATAAATGAATTTTAAACAAATAATCGAATCAGTGAACGCAAACATGTATTCTATTAATCTATTTAATGAATAAATCGAATTCACTCAATTATTAAATCAATTAATTTTTTCCAATTCAAACTCATTTAATTGAATGAGAATAGAATCGAAATGAGAATATTAACCCAGGTTTCCACTCGCAATCAACACCACTCGTGCCTTGCAAATTATAATATTATACATTGAGGAGATGCTAGCAGAAGGATGTGAAAAATTATTTTAACTGCCTTATTCTAGACAAAGCATTAAAAATTAGGGTCTAGTAAAGTTGGAGCGTCCTGTTTTAAACGTTGGATCTAACAGCGCAGTTTGTTCAAAACAAACACATCACCCAAACCACAGAAGGAAACAAAACAAAGAAATGGACAAAGAACTTAAAAACGGGAGATAAGAAGATAACCAGCTTGAGGTTCAAAATCAAAGTCACGTGAACGTAGTACATGTACCGAAAGAAAGACAGAAAACCGAACATGGGCTACTGAGCTGCCCCTCACAATCCCCATAAAAGCACCAAGTTCATAGCAACCAAATCAGTGAGGTAAAAATATAAAAGAAAATGAGCCGTCCACATATTTTGGTAATGCCAGTTCCAGCACAAGGCCATGTAATTCCTTTACTGGAGTTTTCACAATGTCTGGCAAAACATGGCTTCCGAGTCACATTTGTTAACACGGATTACGATCACAAACGGGTAGTGGAATCATTGGGGGGAAAGAATGATCTTGGGGAGCAAATCCGTTTGGTTTCGATACCGGATGGAATGGAACCCTGGGAAAATAGAAACGATTTAGGAAAGCTAGCTGAAAAACTCTTACAGGCTATGCCGGGGAAGCTAGAGGAGCTCATAGAAGAGATCAACAGTAGAGAAGATGAAAAACTTGATTGTTTCATTGCAGATGGGTACATGGCTTGGTCTATGGAAGTAGCAAAAAAGATGAACGTCAGGGGAGCTCTCTTTTGGCCTTCATCAGCAGCATCAGTGGCCCTGCTATTTCATATCCCCAATCTTATTGATGATGGAATCATTGACAGTAATGGTATGATTCCATGTCATCTAATTACTGAATTTCCTCCAGCAGAATTTAATTTTTATGCATGTCAAAGTAGTAGTTTTTTTTTATGCTATTGTAATTTTCTTTGTGTTGTATTCAACTTCAGGAACTCCTATGAGCAAGCAGATGTTTCGGATTGTACCAAATATGCCTGAAATGAACTCTGGAGACTGTTTTTGGACAGTTATGGGTGATTTGACCACGCAGAAAATTCTTTTTGATTTAGCGTATAAAGACTTAAAAGCCATGAGAGCGGTAAATTTCCAGTTGTGTCACTCAACGTATGAGCTCGAGGCTGGGGCATTCACCGTGGTTCCGGAACTTCTGCCAATAGGACCACTTTTGGCAAGCAACCGTCTAGGGAATACAGCAGGACACTTCTGGAGCGAAGACTCAAGCTGTTTGGAGTGGCTAGACCAACAGCAACCAAGCTCCGTCGTTTATGTTGCTTTTGGCAGCTTTACAATTCTTGACCAAGTTCAGTTCCAAGAATTGGCGTTAGGGCTAGAACTTTGCAACAGATCTTTTCTATGGGTTGTAAGGCCAGATATTACCACTGATGCAAATGATAGATACCCAGAAGGATTTCAAGAGAGAGTTGCTGCTCGAGGACAGATGATCAGCTGGGCACCTCAGCAGAAGGTTCTTAACCACCCTTCTATTGCCTGTTTCCTGAGCCATTGTGGTTGGAATTCGACCATGGAAGGTATCAGCAATGGCATTCCTTTCTTGTGCTGGCCATATTTTGCTGATCAATTCCTGAACGAGAGATACATTTGTGATATTTGGAAGGTGGGATTGAGGTTTGACAAAAACGAAAATGGCATCATTGGAAGAGAAGAAATTAAGAACAAGGTGGAGCGAGTGCTCGGTGATCCAGATTTTAAAGCAAGGGCTTTGGAACTCAAGGAAAAAGCCATGAGTAGCGTCAGAGAAGGTGGTTCCTCTCGCAAGACATTTCAGAATTTCCTTCAATGGGTAAAGCCAAACACCCTAGCTCATAATTCCCCGGTAATGGGCGGTTAATTCAAAAAATACTACCTTCGTGGACAATTATATAAGGATTCCTTGGCCATTGTAACATCTACTTTTTCATTTTTTTTATTAAGTTTATAGAGTTCAGGAATATTTTATTTAACCGAGTTTTAATTTAATTTGTTTTCCTATTTTATTTATTATTAGCTTATGAGAAGATACTGGTCAGATTAGCGGTTAAAAAAACTGAGATAGGATGCTGGTGTGGGAGGAGACTAAGCCTAAAAGTAGCCGATATAATATTTAGATCAAGCTCGAAATCATGTTATTGTTTCTTTTTATTTTAAGAGGATGACATACCTCTTGTTCCCTCATCTCGTGCTATATATATTGAGATTTGAGTACAGGGTAATCAACTTCTAGCCTTCTAATTCACAGTAAAAAAAGCAATGGCTGCCTCTTACCATACTCGCTCAAACAGCTTTCCACAAGATCACACCCACAGACTTCAGAAGTTGAAGAGCAATTGAGAAGATTAAGGACTTCTCTAGCTGCTTCTACTTCATCATTAGACCATGAATTAAATTACTTCAATTGCCTGTCGTTCAACAAGCTTGAGGCCACGGCCACCAGAAGAAATGGGTTGATGAGCTGTTGAATGGATCTTTCAAGATCTTGGATGTTTGCAGCACTGCTCGGAACGCCTTGCTGCAGATGAAGGAATCTGCACCAGGAACTCGATCAGTGCTGTGCAAAAAAAGGGATGAGGAAAATTTCAATCATATGAAACATTTTGATCAGCAGGAGTTGTAGCAGAGTGCGATGCTAAAATATGCATTGCTGTAAAAGAGAGAAGAAAAATAAGTTAAAACGAATGATAACGAAATGCCTTCTTACATATGAAACTGTAAGTTCAAACTGTAAGTTCTTTTTCTACTTTGACATGCTTGTATTCTCAGAGAGATCAAACTGTAAGTTCTTTTTCTAGCTACATCTATTGCTACTTAGTAGAACATTCAATCAAAATTCTATATATACAAAGAACATGAGTGTAACTTACACAAAAAGTTGGATTAAAGATCGAATTGATTCCAAGATTCTTAGCACAAAAAGAGTAAAAAACGTAGAAAATGCAATTTGCATATTTAATTTTATTAAGGGAGAATGAATTTCTCATTCTTAGTTTTACCTTTTGGCTCAAAATATTGACAAGAAAAAAATATTATTTTAAGGGTAAATGTGAAATTTTCACATACAAAGAGATTTACTAATTATGCTATAAAAAATTTATCCGAACCCAAGGAACAAAAACAACTTCTTAGTGGGAATAAAGTTTCATTCATTCTCCTTTAATTAAATCATTAGCCAAACTCTTACTTTTTATTAATTATTTCTTAAACTTGAGTGACCACGGGTATAAAGTGCATTCATGGCCAGTCAAACTAGACATATGGTCAGTTTTGAATGTGTCCATATTTAGCATTTTGAAATATTTTTCATATATTGCAGGTATGATTGACTAACACACACATCAATATCAACGAACAATCTGAATCTCTCAGCAATGGAATGGACTTCAATTTCATGGGCAATAGGCCTAAGTCTGGCTAGTCCCTTCCTTGGCTTGATCTCCAACCAACTTGACCATGGCTACAACCCACAACTCATTGCTAGGGCTGCAACTGCCATCTGTCCCCTCTTTTGTCTCCCTGTTGACTTCATTAAAACCCCATACATCTTCCTATTTTATATTGCAGCTATTGTTGCATTATACATTGTTGCTTCAGCCTCCCACACTCGCCATCTTGGCCTTATGATTCGCCGCTACACTGGACGACCAACACTTAAACTCCGCCAATTCCCAACTAGAAGAGGGGTCTCTGGCTGGTTCTCGGTATACGCCACTGCTGCTGGTGGCTTAGGCTCTGCCATTTTCTCTGCTTTCACTTACCATATGCTTAGGAACAAAAAGGGCCCATTTGTTAGCCTCTGGGTTGTGTCCATTTTCAGGGTCCTCAAATGGCTCGTTGGCATGCTCCATATTGTCACACTGAGCCAGGGGCAATCACCAACGCAACTTCCTCTATGCCCGAATCATATTCCCCGTCCCTTTTTGAAAATCCTCATGCAATTACAAGCCTGATTGTAATTTTCATGTCATCATTTTCATCAATGTGCATTTTCACTGAGGGGTTATTTTTTTTTCCTAGGCCAGTTGTGCCTCGAGGCAATTTACTTCCTCCACTTCTGGATAATTTACTTCATCTTCCCATCATTTTCAATGACACTACTGCAACCGTTACAACATGTTATCAAAGCAGATGCTGTGAGAATGCAACTTCTGGGTTTCCTCTTAGCTCTGTTGACTTCAGGAACGGGATTCTACTACAAGGAAAAGAACTGGCAGAGGCACCATGTACTAGTTTTTGCTGCAATTCAAAGCACTTCTGCACGGATTTTGCATGCTTTTGCATGCTTTTGGGAGAGTTTTGTTGATAGATTGTACACCACATGGCAAAGAAGGTGCTTTTTCTGTTTGGCACTCGTGGGTAAAAGCACTAGGAACTTGTACTGGCTTTGCTCTGGCATCAGCGATCAGTGGAAATGTGAGCACTGCTTTTGGGGTTTCATTTTTGGCCGCTACGATTGGGATTCTCATTTTGATTTTTGGGAACATCAGTGATGTTGGTGGAGCCATGGCTGCTGGGCATTTGCATGAAGATAGTGAGAAGGGATCCCCTGTACCTGGTTTCGATACTAGCATTATTATAAAGGAACATGCTCATGAAGGAACTGCTTAAGTAGTGCAAGTGAACTTTCGCGGAGAGTCAAATCTGTTATCCTTTATAAGTAAATGAGTAATGATATAACCATAAATTCTTGTACAAATTTATTTTGTACAAACTTATGTGTCATGATAAGATTGGTTGAATTAAATATCATTTAGCCCACATGATTTGTTTTCATTATTTTATATTTTCATTCAACCAATGAATTAGTCTTGCGTCGGTTTATAAAATAAATTTCTGATAATTTGTATCGTTGAAAGATATGATTTTCATTTTTTTTACCTTTTTTTTCTTTTTTCTCTTTTGGGTGAACAAGTATAGCCCAGATTCTATCTATAAAATTGTGAGCAACTTCTTGTGTGTCTTTTACACTTCCATTGGTCATTGCTTTGAATTAATGTAATATTGATTTAATTGAAATGATAATTCTTTTTTTTTTTTTGGGTTCCTATCATTGCCTAAACTCGTTTAATTAACTGGTATGTTAAAATTTGTGACATTGGTATATAAAATTCTATCTATAAAATTTTCTGCACTGTAGCCATACGAACGTAACGACACCATTTTTTTTTATGCACAGGCATTGCCTTCCAAGTGAGAGGCAATCCAAGCTGGGCAGCAGGCTTTATCACTGTTTTGTAATCTGTAAAACGTTGAGATCAATAATTCCCCCGTGGAGGACAAAAGCAGCTAAAAAAAAAAGCATCTCTTTGACTTTCGAAAATATCTAGAGGACTTCACTTGAAGTGCTTTGTGAACGTAAGAAGTTATATAAAATTATCTTTTCATTGAAAAAAAAATTTTCTAATAAATATAACTTTTTAAATATTTTAATTTGCATAGTCAGTCAAAAAAATTATTTAAACATAACTCATTCAGAGCTCATAAAGCATATTAATATTAGAGGTGGAAAAATGAATTGATGAATTGAATCCTTATCAAATCAAATCAAAATTCAATAGATTCAAATTCAATTCGTTTATTAAATGAATGGTAATCTTTAGACTCAAGTTTAACTCATTTAATAAATAAATAAATAATTGTTTATAATTTGTTTAATTCATTTAATATACAAAATTAAATTAAACAATAAATGAAAACAACAAATAAAGAAGTGAATGGATTCACCTAAATTTGTTTACAATCTGATAAAAAAAATAAATTCATTACAACTAGATTCAAGCTAAACACAAATACAATCAAAAACCAAGAAACTGAAGAAACTCGAAAGGCGTAACGAAGGATGAAGTTCACGGTTGAATTTGTGGTCGGCATACCTATTTGAGACCTTGTCACTGCCATAGCCAAGAGAAGCGAAGCTTGCTGGAAAATCACAGATTTGATTTCTTGGAGTGTTTGGTTTGGCGTTCGTTTGGGGAATGTTCAAACAAATTTTTTGAATTTTAATGGCAAAAAAGTAATTATGTTAAAAAGGTTATTTATTATTCTATTCATATATGGCCTGATTAATAAATAAATTTTAAACAAATAATCAAATTGGTGAACACAAGCCAGAATTCGATTCGTCAATTTAGTGAATCAAAATGAATTCACTCATTTATTAGATGAATCAATATTTTCAATCATATACTCGTTTAATTTGACTCGAATAGAATCGAAATAAGAATCTTAACCCAAAATATCACCGGTAATCAACACCACTCGTGTGTTGCAAATTATAATATTATCTATTGAGCATATTGTCACGGGATGAGTATTTTGCATTTAGACAACTTTGCGAATATTCTTTAAAGTAAGCTGAAACTACCGAGAGAGCAATGGAGCTGAATAAGAGAATTTGTATTATGAAGAGAATTACAATGCTTGAGTTGCTTTGTTGTAGTGTTTGTTTGATACAAATGCCTAATGTCATCCCATATTTATAGGGGAGGCTTGCCAAGCTCTAGAGATTCTAGAGAATTCTACTATATGCCTAGAATTCTAGATATTTATATATGCTGGAAATGTATGGAGTATTCTAGAATATTTACAAGCTCATTTGTGCTAGAGTTGCCTAGAAGTTTCCGAAATTGGGCCAAGCTAGCACTCTTGGCCTTGTGTCTCTAGCCCGAAATTATGGGCAATTGGGCTAGCATCTTGGGCGGACAGTAACATCCTCCCCCACCTAAGCTCGCGGCGTCCTCGTCGCGATCTCATCCTTGCTCCTTTAGGGACTTGTTCTGCGATTTGCCGTTAGTCTTCTTGTGCTTCACTCTTGGGGAGGTTCCGCCACTTGCTCGGCATGTGGTCGTTTCCTTCTTTCGGTTGGGGTTGCGGAAGTGTTACGGCGTCCCCTCTTGTGTTTCTGCAACCCCTTATGCTCGGATGGCTTTGTGCGTTGCTCAGCCACTTGTCTCGGTGGGAGCTTCGGAGGCATAGCATCCTTACCTTTGTCATGGACAGCTTGTACTTGTTGTGGGACTTGGCTTGGAGGGCTTTCGGAATCCTCTCCCTTGCGGTGTTGCCGGATGGAGACCAAGTGGTCCGGATTCTTCTTGAATCCTCGTCTGCATTGCATGACCAAGAGCGCCTTTTTTGCGGGTTGTGCGCGCTCGACCGGTACCACGTATGCCTTACTTCCATCGAATATGCTAAGGGAGTTCGTTGCGGGGAGTGGGAAGGCATGTACCTTATCGAAGAATTCCATGCCAAGGATCATTGCGAAGTCATCCATCGGCACAATCGAGAAGTCGAGCTTCCCATTCCATGTCCCCGCAAGCGTAGCGCGCGTGGTTCCGCAAATGGCTTGGCGGGTGAGTTTACAGCCTTGATGGTGCCTCCGTGTTGCGTTACCTTAAGGCCTAGACACTTAGCCTCTTTTTCGGAGATGAAGTTGTGCGTTGCTCCAGTGTCAAGGAGAGCACGAACGGTTCGGCCATTAATGAGCACACTTACGAACATGAGCCATTTCCTTGTAGGTGCTAGCGGTTAGCTCACAAGTGTGCTAAGGCGTTGGAGTGAACCCAAGTTGTGGTGAGATTCTTCCGTAGTCGGTGTGTGTTGGCCCTTGAGTTGTGCCACGAGGGCATTCAGCGACTTTTTCTCCGGGCAGTCGCGCACCCAATAAGGGTCATTGCAAATGAAGCATGGGCTTCGAGGCTTGGGTGGCTTCTCGGACTTACTTTGCCCGCCCTTGCCGCTTGGAGGCTTGTTCTTGCTCCATTCCTTGCAATTGTGGTCGTTGTCCTCATGGCTCTCTCCCTCACCTTGGTCGTAGCTAGACCTCTTATCCTTGAGCTGGGCGGAGTATTCGGTGAGCGACTCCATAACGGCGATGGCGTCGTCAAGTGTTTGTATGCCACGCCTATCAAGCTCGGTCTTGGTCCAATCCTTGAGGCCATCTTGGAAGTAGATGAGCGAATCCTCGTCGGACATGTCGCTTATCTCCAATATAAGAGTAGTGAACTCATTGATGTAGTCCCACATGCTACCCGTTTGCTTGAGGCGACGTAAGCGCGCTCGCGCTTCCTTCTCCGCATTGCTTGGGGCAAACTGCTTTCGGAGTTCTTGCTTGAAGTCGGCCCAAGTGTCGATGGTGCAAATACCCTTGCCTATCTCACCATGCTTGTGATGCCACCATAGTTATGCAGCACCTCTAAGATAGATGGGTGCAGTGCCCACTTTCGATGCCTCATCTCGGACACCCATGGCATCGAAGTATTAATCAAGCCCAAAGAGGAAATTGTCCATGATTATGGCATGGCGTGTGCCATCGTAAGTGTCGGGCTTTGGCACGTCAATGCGGTGCGCATCACTCGAGTTTGCGGAAGCTGGACTTGTGGAGAGTGTGCGCTTGTGCCATGCCCAATCCGAGCGGACTTCATCCACTTCCGCGTGGACAGCTCGTAGTTCGTCCTGAACAAAACTACAAAGTTTGAGCAACTCATCATGGAAAGAACAAAACTCACCTCGGAGAGTGTTCGCTTGCTCTTGGATGAGAGCCTTTGTTGCCACCGTGAACTCGGCGTATTCTCCCTCGAGACCGTCCACTCGTTCCTCTAATCCCTCGAGGTTGTCTTGAGTGGCGGATAATGCAATTTCGAGAGTAGTCACACGAGGCTCTAACGCATCCACAGATGGGGCCTTGGACTTGCCGCGAGTCTTGCCTTGGGCGCGTTCTCCCTTTCGGCCGCGGCTTGGTTCCGGTGGAACATCCACACCAACAACACCCTCTTGTGCTACGTTTGAAGGGTTGGCCATTGCTTCGTGAGCTAACTTGCGTGCGTGCAAACCTTAGCTCTGATACCACTTGTCACGGGATGAGTATTTTGCGTAGCTAACCCGTGCGACACTTAGATAGTGTTGCCGAATGTTGCTAAGTAAGCCTAGAGCTTCTCGAACTAGAGAAGAGAGCAATGGAGCTGAATAAGAGAACTTGTATTGCACAAAGAGAGGTTACAATGCTTGAGTTGCTTACAACGCTTGTTGTAGTGTTTGTTGGATACAAATGCCTAATGCCATCCCATATTTATAGGGGAGACTTGCCAAGCTCTAGAGATTCTAGAGAATTCTACTATGTGCCTAGAATTCTAGATATTTACATGTGCTGGAAATGTATGGAGTATTCTAAAATATTTACAAGCTCATTTGTCTAGGATTAAAGTTTCGAAATTGGCCTCTTGTTGGCTCTCTGCCGAAATTGTGGGCTAGCATCTTGGGCGGACCGTAACAATATGCTAGCAGAAGGATGTGAAAATTTGCTTTAGTTACCTTATTCTAGACAGAGCATTTAAAATTAGGATCTAGTAAAGTTGGAGCAGAGCATCCTTTTTTTTTTAATTTATTACATGATACTATTGCTCAACAGTACAACTCATATTACATGAGATTGTAACTGATATTTACAAATTAGACTATTACTGAGATTGATTTACATTAATTCTTATGAAGTCCGCCTAGATTTTTATCCTTTCTAATATTCGAGAGACGCATACTCTACTCACATTGACTACTCCACTCACATTTCGAATTCTTATGAAGCCCGCCCAAATTTGTATCCGCTCTAATATTCGAAGGATGTCTGCTCCACTCATATTTCGAAAAGAAGAAGATTGTCTTCACTCAAATTGAGAAAGAAAATTAAACCCCCACAATACCTCACAATTGTGAGGTATGCGTTCTAACCACTAGGCTAAAGCCTAATAGTTTGCAGAGCATCCTATTTTAAACGTTGGATCTAATAGAGCAGTTTGTTCAAAACAAACATATCATCCAAACCACATAAGGAAACATAACAAAGAGATGGACAAAGAACTTAAAAACGGGAGATGAGACGATAACCGTCTTCAGGTTCAAAATCAAAGACACGCGAACGTAGTATATGTACGCAAAGAAAGACAGAAAACCGAACATGGGCTCCTGAGCTGCCCCTCACAATCCCCATAAAAGCACCAAGTTCATAGCAACCAAATCAGTGAGGTAAAAATAGAAAAAAAAATGAGCCGTCCACATGTTTTGGTAATGCCAGCTCCAACACAAGGCCATGTAATTCCTTTACCGGAGTTTTCACAGTGTTTGGCGAAACATGGCTTCCGAGTCACATTTGTTAACACGGATTACGATCACAAACGAGTAGTGGAATCATTGGAGGGAAAGAATGATCTAAGGGAGCAAATCCGTTTGGTTTCGATACCAGATGGAATGGAACCCTGGGAAGATAGAAACGATTTAGGAAAGCTAGCTGAAAAACTCTTACAGGCTATGCCAGGGAAGCTAGAGGAGCTCATAGAAGAGATCAACAGTAGAGAAGATGAAAAACTTGATTGTTTCATTGCAGATGGGTACATGGCTTGGTCTATGGAAGTAGCAAAAAAGATGAACGTCGAGGGGGCCGTCTTTTGGCCTTCATCAGCAGCATCAGTGGCCTTGCTATTTCATATCCCCAAACTTATTGATGATGGAATCATTGACAGTGATGGTATGATTCTATGTCATTCAATTCCTTACTTTCCTCCAGCAGGCTTTAATTTTGATGCATGTCAAAGTAGTAGTTTATTTTATGCTATTTTAATTTTCTTTGTTTCGTACTCAACTTCAGGAACTCCTATGAGCATGCAGATGTTTCGGATTGCGCCAAATATGCCTGAAATGAACTCTAGAGACTGTTTTTGGACAAATATAGGTGATTTGACCGCACAGAAAAATCTTTTTGATTTAGTGAATAAAGACTTAAAAGCCATGAGAGCGGTAAATTTCCAGTTGTGTCACTCAACGTATGAGCTCGAGTCTGAGGCATTCACCGTGGTTCCGGAACTTCTGCCAATAGGACCACTTTTGGCTCGCAACCGTCTAGGGAATTCAGCAGGACACTTCTGGCGCGAAGACTCAAGCTGTTTGGAGTGGCTAGACCAGCAGCAACCGAGCTCTGTCCTTAATGCTGCTTTTGGCATCTTTACAATTCTTGACCAAGTTCAGTTTCAAGAATTGGCATTTGGACTAGAACTCTGCAATAGATCATTTTTATGGGTTGTAAGGCCAGATATTACCACTGATGCAAATGATAGATACCCAGACGGATTCCAAGACAGAGTTTCTGCTCGAGGGCGGATGATCGGCTGGGCACCTCAGCAGAAGGTTCTTAACCACCCTTCTATTGCCTGTTTCCTGAGCCATTGTGGTTGGAATTCCACCATGGAAGGTGTCAGCAATGGCATTCCTTACTTGTGCTGGCCATATTTTGCTGAACAATTCCTGAACGAGAAATACATTTGTGACATTTGGAAGGTGGGATTGAGGTTTGACAAAAACGAAAGTGGCATCATTACAAGAGAAGAAATTAAGAACAAGGTGGATCAAGTGCTTGGTGATCAAGATTTTAAAGCACGGGCTTTGGAACTCAAGGAAAAAGCCATGAGCAGCATCAGAGAAGGTGGTTCTTCTCGCAAGACATTTCAGAATTTCCTTGAATAGGTAAAGACAAACGCCCTGGCACACAATTCCCCAGTAATGGGCGGTTAATTCAAAAAATACTACCTTCGTAGACAATTATAGAATTATAGAAGGATACCTTGGCCATTGTAACATACATTTTTTTCAGTTTTTTTAATTAAGTCTATAGGGTTTAGGAATATTTTATTTAACTGAGTTTTAATTTAATTTGTTTTCCTATGCAGTTAATTTTTTTCAATGCAGACCATGAATGTTATTAGTTGTTACTATAGTGTGAGGAGTCGGTCTCTTAAGAAACAAGCGATTCATTTGGCACCAAATATGCCTGCAATGAACAGCGCAGATATTTTTTGGGCCTGCTTTAATTTGGCGGCATAACTACCCATGCACTGCAGATTTTGCATATTGTATCCAGTTCAAATAAATCAATTCTGCCTATTTCCCGCGGGGAGCCAAGCCAAACTGGATTAGCGTCTCTTGCATTTTAGAAGAGGAAACAGAATTGATGCCATCCTGGTATTGCCTATTTTATGGATCACTCGGAAACATTTGTTTATTTAGTATTAGCTTATGAGAAGGTACTAGTGAGATTTGTGGCTAAAAAAGCTGAGATAGGATGCTGGTGTGGGAGGAGACTAAGCCTAAAAGTAGCCGATACAATATTTAGATCAAGCTCGAAATCATGTTATCGTTTCTTTTTATTTTAAGATGATGACATACCTCTTGTTCCCTCATCTCGTGCAATATATATTGAGATTTGAGCACAAGGTAATCAACTTCTAACCTTCTAATTCACAGTAAAAAAAGCAATGGCTGCCTCTTACCATACTCGCTCAAACAGCTTTCCACAAGATCGCACTCAAAGACTTCAGAAGTTGAAGAGCATTTGTGAAGATTAAGGACTTCTCAAGCTGTTTCTACTTCATCATTAGGCCATGAATTAAATTGCCTTCAAGATTCATGCGATTCTGTTGAAAAAAAAAACACTTCAATTGCCCCTCGTTCAACAAGCTTTAGCCAACGGCCACCAGAAGAAGAAATGGGTTGATGAGCTGTTAAATCGATCTTTTATGATCTTGGATGTTTGCAGCACTGCTCAGAACGCCTTGCTCCAGATGAAGGAATCTACACTGGGAATTCGATCATTGCTGTGCAAAAGAAGGGATGAGGAAAATTGAAATCATATGAAACATTTTGATCAGCATGAGTTGTAGCAGAATGCGATGCTAAAATTGGCATTGTCGTTAAAGAGAGAAGACAAATAAGTTAAAAAGAATGACACCGAAATACTTTCTTACATATGAACAAACAGAGACTTACACATATATGTCTGGCCATGCAAATATTAATTAATCACCGTTCAAATTTGAATACGGCAGCAGCCAATTCAGCTCCTTTTTTTAACTTCACAAAGCAACCTCCAAATTGGTACTAATATGTGAATATGGCAGCAGCGGCAGAATATTCAATCAAAATTCTATATATACAAAGCACATGAGTGTAATTTTCACAAAAAATTGGATTAAAGATCGAATTGATTCCAAGACTGTTAAGAGTAAAAAACGTAAAAGATACAATTATGCATATTAATTTTATTATGGGAGAATGAATTTCTCACTCTTAATTACCATTTGGCTCAAAATATTGACAAGAAAAAAATTTGTTTAAGGTAAATGTGAAATTTTCATATACAAAATGATTATACTAAGAGATTTACTGATTATGCTCTTAAAATTTTATCCGAACCCAAAGAACAAAAACAACTTCTTAGACCTTAGTGGGAATAAAGTTTCATTCATTCTCCTTTAATTAATTCATTAACTCTTACTCTTTATTTATTATTACTTAAACTTGAGTGACCGCCGCTATAAAGCGCATTCATGGCCAGTGAAACTAGACAGAGGGTCAGTTTTGAATGTGTCCATATTTAGCATGATGAAATATTTTTCATATATTGGAGGTATGATTGACTAACACACACATCAATATCAACGAATAATCTGAATCTCTCAGCAATGGAATGGACTTCAATTTCATGGGCTATAGGCCTAATTCTGGCTAGTCCCTTCCTTGGCTTGATCTCCAACCAACTTGACCATGGCTACAACCCACAACTCATTGCTAGGGCTGCAACTGCCATCGGTTCCCTCTTTTGTCTCCCTGTTGGCTTCATTAAAACCCCATACATCTTCCCATTTTATATTGCAGCTATTGTTGCATTATGCATTGTTGCTTCAGCCTCACACACTCGCCATCTTGGTCTTATGGCTCGCGGCTACAGTGGACCAACACTTAAACTTAGCCAATCCCCAACTAGAAGAGGGGTCTCAGGTTGGTTCTCGGTATACGCCACTGCTGCTGGTGACTTAGGCTCTGCCATTTTCTCAGCATTCACTTACCATATGCTTAGGAACAAAAAGGGCCCATTTGTTAGCCTCTGGATTGTGTCCATTTTCAGGGTCCTCAAATGCCTCGTTGGCATGCTCCATATTGTCACACTGAGCCAGGGGAAATCACCAACGCAACCTCCTCTATGCCCGAATCATATTCACTGTCCCTTTTTAAAAATCCTCATGCAATTACAAGCCTGATTGTAATTTTCATGTCATCATTTTCATCAATGTGCATTTTCACTGGGGTTATTTTTTTTTCCTAGGCCAGTTGTGCCTCGAGGCAATTTTCTTCCTCTACTTCTTGATAATTTACTTCATCTTCCCATCATTTTCAATGACACTACTGCAACCGTTACAACATGTTATCAAAGAAGATGCTGTGAGGATGCAACTTCTGGTTTTCCTCTTAGCTCTGTTGACTTCAGGTATGGGATTCTACTACAAGGAAAAGAACTGTACTGCTTTTTGCTGCAATTCAAAGCATTTCTGCAGGGCTTTTGCATGCTTTTGGGAGAGTTTTGTTGCTAGATTGTACACCACATGGCAAAGGAGGTGCTTTTTCTGTATGGCACTCGTGGGTAAAAGCACTAGGAACTTGTGCTGGCTTTGCTGTGGCATCAGCGATCAGCGGAAACGTGAGCACTGCTTTTGGGGTTTCATTTTTGGCTGCTACGATCGGGATTCTTATTTTGATTTTTGGGAACATCAGTGATGTTGGTGGAGCCATGGCTGCTGGGCATTTGCATGAAGATAGTGAGAAGGGATCCCCAGTGCCTGGTTTAGATACTAGCATTATTATAAAGTAACATGCTCATGAAGAAATTGCTTAAGTAATGCAAGTGAACTTTCCCAATTAGTCAAATCGGTTATCCTATATAAGTAAACTAGGAGTGGAGCTAGGGTCGGCTAATGAGTAATGAGTAATGATGCCTTTGCTTTCATTTTCTTTTTTGGCTTATTATCTTTTCATAATTACAAAACTAACTTATATACTTTGAAAATGTATTAACAAGATTTTTGAATTTTAGTGGAAAACAAGTAATTATGTTAAAAATGCCATTTATTATTCTATTCATTTATGACCTGATTAATAAACAAATTTTAAACGAATAATTGAATAAGTAAACTCAAACCTGGGTTTGATCATTTATTTAATGAATCAAAATAAATTTGCTTATTTATTAAATAAATCAATAATTTCAATCCTATACATATTTAATTTGACTCGAATAGAATTAAAAAGCATCACCCATAATTAGGGTCAGCAAAAAAGTCTGGGTTGGACATAGCATCATAAAATCATGGATATGGCTAAAAAATTTAAAGCTCACTCGGGGTTAAAGGCTTTTGCAAAAAGCTTAGGCTCTTTAATTTATAAATTAAAAAATCATTTTTAATTGAAAGAGTTAAATTTCTCGTTCCATTCTGGATTAACATTCTTTTTAATAAACATGAGTCTTAAGCTTCTGTGTAAATTACAATGCATAAACATAATTAATATCTAAAAATTAAATAATTTTAATTTACATAATAAATAATAAGAAGAGAGAAAAAGGAATAAAGAAAAAAATGTAAATATTTACTTAGAGGTGACTGGTTTAGGCCCATTCAAGGGAACAATTAATATTTTTTTTGTTTAATAATAATAATCATCTTAATTTAAATTTTTTTAACATACAACTTAGTTAAATAATTTATTTAACAAAATTATTGAAGGCCCAAGCCCAAGCCGGCTCAAGTTGGATGAACATTCACAGGACCTGAACCTAATATCAATTTTATAGATCTGATCTTGAGAAACATGGCCCAAACCTATAAATTGCCAACCCTCCCCGTTATCAAAACTACTCGTGAGTCGTGTGTTGCAAATTATAATATTATATATTGAGCAGATGCTAGTGGAAGGATGTGAAAAATTGTTTTAGTTACCTTATTTAGGGCCAGTTTGGTAATGCTGCAGCTTTTAAAATAATTGTTGTTAACTGTGCTGTAGAAATAATCAGCTGTGAAGAGAATCAGTTAAGTTTTGATAAATTTTATTTTCAAAATCAGTAAATTTCGAAAAGATTATAAAGGTGTTTAAATCTTATTATTAAACTGGTGTTAGAAAATAAATGACTAAAATGTCCATAATGTAAGATGAAATTTACTTATACATATAAAAATATACACGTACAATATCTCGTTGAATCAAACAATTTTTTTTTATAAAAATGTGGAATTGGCATATTAACTTCAAAAGATAAACGAAGACTTTCTATACTTTAGATTCTTTTAATTCTTATGGAAAACAAAGCGTCTTGATAGTTGAAGGAATTTCTTTATGACACGCCTTTCTTAACACTTTATAATATCTCAAGTAGAATTTTCACAAGAAAGTTTATTATTTTATTGAGAACAAAACGTGTTTGGTTTTATCTAATTGATGTATCTACTTGTCATACTTTAAAAAAGATTCTACCTAAATAGTTATAAGAAATATGTTTTGTTGATTCAGAGTGAAGAATTCAAAATAATTTTAACTAAATTTAAAATAATTGCTATTATCTTTAATTGTGTATTATAATAATTTTAACTAAAACTAAAATTTATGCTATAGTGATTTTTTTAAATCTTAAAACAATTGATATTTAAAATTTATTTCCAATTTAAATAAGGATAATTTCAGATTTAAGTAATAATTATAAGGATATTTATGGAATTATATTAAAGGATAAAATTGATTCTCAAAATCAGAATCTAAAAGTTACTATTTTCCTACTTTTCAAAATCAGCTGTAAGAGAAACTGATTCTGGCAAAAATAATTTTGATTTTTTTTTTACTAACACCAAAATTAACTTTTAAATTTTTAAAAATACTTTTAATCCTCCTAAAAACATTCTCAAACGGGGCCTTAGTTAGGACTTGACTAGCTTACAGAATCTGTAACCTACTGCAGCATCAGCCGTTGGATGTGGCTGGATGTGGAGTGAGAAACTAACCGATACAAAATGGGATGGTGGGATGACGGGAGATGTTTGTACCATAGACAGGTCCATTTAGTTATTGTAGACAGAGCATTAAAAATTGGGGTCCAGAAAAGTTGAAGCAGAGCATCCTGTTTTAAACGTTGGATCTAACGGCGCAGTTTGTTCAAAAGCAAACATATCACCCAAACAGCAGAAGGAAACAAAACAAAGGGATGAACAAAGAACTTAAAAACGGGAGATAAGAAGATAACCACTAACCAGCTTGAGGTTCAAAATTAAACACATATAACACACTACGTGTACGGAAAGAAAGACAGAAAACCGAACATGGGCTGCTGAGCTGCTCCTCACAATCCCTATAAAAGCACAAGGTTGATAGAAACCAAATCAGTGAGGTAAAAATAAAAAAGAAAATGAGCCGTCCACACGTTTTGGTGATGCCTGGTCCAGCACAGGGCCATGTAATTCCTTTACTGGAGTTTTCGCAGTGTCTGGCAAAACATGGCTTCCGAGTCACATTCGTTAATACGGATTATTATCACAAGCGGGTAGTGGAATCATTGCAGGGAAAGAATTATCTAGAGGAGCAAATCCGTTTGGTTTCGATCCCAGATGGGATGGAACCCTGGGAAGATAGAAACGATTTCGGAAAGCTAATTGAAAATTTTCTAAAGGTTATGCCGGGGAAGCTGGAGGAGCTCATAGAAGAGATCAACAGTAGAGAAGATGAAAAAATTGATTGTTTCATTGCAGATGGGAACATGGGTTGGTCTTTGGAGGTAGCGAAAAAGATGAACGTCAGGGGGGCTGTCTTTTGGTCTCCATCAGCAGCATCAGTGGCCTTGGTATTTCGTATCCCCAAACTTATTGATGATGGAATCATTGACAGTCACGGTATGATTCCATGTCATTTAATTCCTTACTTTCCTCCAGCAAACTTTAATTTTGATGCATGTCATAGTCGTAGTCTTAAAAAAAAAAAAGTTAACTTTATGCGACTGTTATTTTCTTTGTTTTGTATTCAACTTCAGGAACTCCTATGAGCATGCAGATGTTTCGAATTGCACCAAATATGCCTGAAATGAACTCTAGAGACTGTTTTTGGGCACATATTGGTGATTTGACCACGCAAAAGATTTTTTTTGATTTACTGGAAAGAAACAGGAGAGCAATGATAGCGGTAAATTTCCACTTTTGTAACTCAACCTATGAGCTCGAGTCTGAAGCATTCACCGTGTTTCCGGAACTTCTGCCAATAGGACCACTTATAGCAAGCAACCGCCAAGGGAATTCAGCAGGATACTTCTGGAGCGAAGACTCAAACTGTTTGAAATGGCTAGACCAACAGCAACCAAGCTCTGTCATTTATGCTGCTTTTGGCAGCCTTACAATTCTTGACCAAGTTCAGTTTCAAGAATTAGCATTGGGACTAGAACTTTGCAACAGACCATTTTTATGGGTTGTGAGGCCAGATATTACTACTGATGCAAATGATAGATACCTAGAAGGATTTCAAGAGAGAGTTGCTGCTCGAGGACAGATGATCAGCTGGGCACCTCAGCAGAAGGTTCTTAACCACCCTTCTATTGCCTGTTTCCTGAGCCATTGTGGTTGGAATTCCACCATGGAAGGTGTCAGCAATGGCATTCCTTTCTTGTGCTGGCCATATTCTGCTGATCAATTCCTGAACGAGAGATACATTTGTGATTTTTGGAAGGTGGGATTGAAGTTTGACAGAGACGAAAGTGGCATCATTACAAGAGAAGAAATTAAGAACAAGGTGGATCAAGTGCTTGGTGATCAATATTTTAAAGCACTGGCTTTGGAACTCAAGGAAAAAGCCATGAGTAGTGTCAGAGAAGGTGGTTCCTCTTACAAGACATTTCAGAATTTCCTCCAATGGGTAAAGACATAAGCACTGGCACATGGCTCCCAGGTACTGGGCAGCTAATTCAAAAAATACTACCTTCATAGACAATTATATAAGAATTCCTTGGCCATTGTGACATCTATCTTCTAAGTTTTTTTATTAAGTTTATAGAGTTTAGGATTATTTTATTTAAGGGTTATTTTTAGAGACCTCTCCTGAGGTTTAGTGTATTAACACTTAGATAGAATGTATTGATATAATTACAGCAACCTCCCCTGCCATTAGTATAAAAATACGTATAGCATCAGTATAAAAGGGTAAATGTGTAAAATCATATTTAAAATTCAAAATATATTTTTACTAGATCAATGATATTTTGACCGACTAGCCCACTGTTGACCGAACTTAACCAGTTGGCCATGACTCCACCGGCAGCCAATAGCGGTGCTTTGCCACTGCCGGAGTCCCCTATTCACCCTGGTTACCAACCCCAGTCACGGAAGCCTCTGAATCAGCCGCATCTACCACCACGCATTAACCCAAAAAGATGGCTTTTGTCTCACAACAGCCCACACACCAACAACGCCCCTTTGGCCATTACAGATGTCACCCAACCGCTATCACCCTTAAGCCATCCCGATACCATGCAGCAACCTTTGACATCCCAAAACTTAACCACACACAGCTCTCAAAACCATAGCTCACGGCTGGTCACGCCGCATACCACTGTCGTAATTTCTGCCATCAGTGATGGTTTCATTTCGTCGCCATCTATCTCCTCAACCAACCCCCATGAAGTCCCGACCTCAATAAACATCTCAACAACCACAAAAACCCACGATTTTTTCATCCCACACTTGCAGCCACATTCAAACTCATGAGATCTCGCTGCCGCCATCTTGTCAAAGTCCGTTTATGGTCCTTCACTGCAAACAGAACCTCTTTAAGCCCAACACACCACCAATAGGCATTTTGTTGAACTGGGTTTTCAAACAATTTGTTGATTCTGACGCAGTTAATTGCTTTGTTGAACTGGGTTTTCAAACAATTTGTTAGAGTCCAAATCTAGCTATGGCTGCAAGACCGTGAAATCTCCTGAAAGCAAGAACAATTGATTGGCCTCGCATCTATTTGTCTTTTAGATAGGCACCAACTTTCAGATCCTTTGCAGCCAACTGATCAATTATTAAAAATAGTCAGAGACATAAGAAGGGAAGCCGTAAACATCTGGAGGACACGGGTTGGTTTCAAAAGCATAGAGCTGGGCAGCGGAGAAAGAAAGGAAGGGAACAAGGTAGAAAGAAAGACATGATGGCGTTGAAAGTGTATAAGCCAAGCCAAAGGACGGCGACAAGGAAGATGGCGAAGCAGCAGTGGTTGAAGACTCAATGGAAGCAGAAAACCTATTACCCATAAATTCTCAAAACTACATTTAATAATTTATTATTTTGGTGAGAATGATATTTTAGTAATTTTGACAGTCCACTAACAGTCAACTTAATGATTAATTAACGGTAGGGGAGGTTTCTGTAATTATATCAATACATTCTTTCTAAGTGTTAATACACTAAACCTCAAGGGAGGTCCTTAAAAATAACCCTTTTATTTAATTGAGTTTTAATTTAATTTGTTTTCCTATTTTGGTAATTTTCTTCATAGCAGACAATGAATATCTCTTAAGAAACAAGTGATTCATTTGGCACCAAATATGCCTGCAATGAACACTGCGGATCCTTTTTGGGCCTGTTTTAATTTGGCAACTTAACTACCCATCCATGCATTCAAGGTGCAGCCTCAACTCCATCCATGCACTGCAGATTTTGCATATTATATCCAGTTCAAATAAATCAATTCTGCAAGGACGCACGAGTTTCACAGCTACCCCGTTTCCCGCGGGGAGGCAAGCCAAACTGGATTACCGTCTCTTGCATTTTAGAAGAGGAAACAGAATTGATGCCATCCTTGCATTGCCTATTTTATGGATCACTCGGAAACATTTGTTTATTTAATATTAGCTTACGAGAAGATACTAGTGAGATTAGCGGCTAAAAAAACTGAGATAGGATGCTGGTTTGGGAGGAGACTAAGCCTAAAAGTGGCCGATATACTATTTAGATCAAGCTTGAAATCATGTTATTGTTTCTTTTTACTTTAAGAAGATGAGATACCTGTTGTTCCCTCATCTCATGCTATACATTTTGAGACATTTGAGCACAGGGTAATCAACTTCTAGTCTTCTAATTCACAGCAACAAAAGCGATGGCTGCCTCTTACCATACTGGCTCAAACAGCTTTCCACGAGATCACACCCACAGACTTCAGAAGTTGAAGAGCATTTGAGAATATTAAGGGCTCCTCAAGCTGCTTCTACTTCATCATTAGGCCATGAATTAAACTACCTTCAAGATTCATGAGATTCTGTAGAAAAAAAATACTTCAATTGCCCCCAGTTCAACAAGCTTTAGCCCACGTCCGCCAGAGGAAGAGAAGGGTTTATGAGCTGTTGAATGGATCTTTGAGGATCTTGGATGTTTGTGCACTTCTCAGAACGCCTTGCTGCAGATGAAGGAATCTACACTAGGAATTCGATCAGTGCTATGCAAAAGAGGGGACGAGGAAAATTGAAATCATATGAAACATTTTGATCAGCATGAGTTGCAGCAGAGTGCGATGCTAAAATTAGCATTGCTGTAAAAGAGGGAAGACAAATAAGTTAAAAAGAATGATACCGAAACACCTTCTTACATATGAACAAACCGAAGCTTATATATATATATCAGGCAAATTGAATTCTTGAAAGTGCCAGCACCAACTCGCCATGCAAATATTGATTAATCACCGTTTCAATATAAAGCCAATTCAGCTCCCTTTTTTTTATCTTCACAAAGCAACCTGCAAATTGGTACTAATATTTGAATATGGCAGCAGCAGCAGCAGAAAGAAAACATGAGATTCTAAGTGATGAAGGAATATCGGTATCAGTAGAAGATCAGTAAGTCAGCGAAGACATGCCAGAGGCACACGATGCTGCAATGAAAATTGAGCGGGCCAAGGGAGCTTATATGGCCTACTCGGAGCTGCAAGAAAAGCCATCGCAGCTTGAAATTTGGAGACTTCATTGTTACAACGTTTGAGCCAGTTGCTTTGCCTCTCATAATCATCTAAAAATGATGAAGATGATGTTCAAGGTTGGGGACAAACCCCAAGGGGCATTGCTTGTATTCTCAGAGAGATCAAAATGTAAATTCTTTTTCTAGCTACATCTATTATTACTTAATAGATCATTCAATCAAAATTCTATATATACAAAGCACATGAGTGCAATTTACACAAAGAGCTGGATTAAAGATCGAATTGATTCCAAGATTCTTTGCACAAAAGGGGTAAAGTGTAGAAGATGCAATTATGCATATTTAATTTTATTAAGGGAGAATGAATTTCTCATTCTTAGTTTTACCATTTGGCCCAAAATATTGACAAGAAAAAAATATTGTTTAAGGGTAAATGTGAAATTTTCATATACAAAATGATTATACTAAGAGATTTACCGATTATGCTATTGAAAATATATCCGGACCCAAAGAACAAAAAGATATGGTAACCAAAGGTTTGACAAAAATTACTGATTCAAGCTTGAATTAGTGGTACTATCAATGATCCCCTTTTTTTGTATTTTTCTTTAATAAAGAATTTATGATATCAATATTTGGGGATTATTTTTAGAAACCTCCCCTGAGGTTTGGGGTAATTACACTTAAATAGTGAGTTTCTTTGTACTCTCACTTACCTCCCCTACCATCATTAATTGTTAGTGGACTGTTAAAATGACCAAAATGCCCATAGTACCAAAACCAATCAACCCAATTTTTTTTTCTAAAAAAAAAAAAAATAGTAACCAAAGGTTATATTGGTAGATCAGTGTTTATAAATATGTTACATTTCCAAACCATCTCTCACACCCCGCATATGCTTCATTTGCCTCCCAAGGTACACAAATTATGTCTATTATTCATAGCTCAACTCTACATTCAATTTCAGAGTTATAAATATTACAATCAAATTGAAATCATGGATTCACAAAGTTCAAAAACATCAAGCAGATCAACAACGACTCAGAGCCACAATGAAGGAATTGCTATTGCACTGATGATAGACACACATGCTCGCCCACACACATATATGAGAACTAATTAATATTTAAAATTATAAAATCTTAATTTTTTTAGATATATCTTAATTTTTTTAGGTATATTTGCATCTTGATGGAAATGAAATCACTACATTCTCAGGAAAGCATAGACAAAATCTGAGAGAGAAAAACCATCCTTCAAGCTGTATCAAGGAACAACGCCAACTTGAAAACACCTATGAGTAGAGCACAAAAGCTTTTAGCATAAAAACAGAGAGAATCCACACTATCAAGTTGAAAGGTAATTTAAAGTAAGTCTTCTTACACAGTATGGTAATAAAATAAAAGATCATGAGGCAAATTGGATCTAAACATGTGGGGATTATAAAGGAAATCAATACAATTCTATAGAGAAACCAAGTTCAAAAAATTTCAAGCATGATGACTCACCTCACTAATAAGAGTTTAATGTGCACATATAACATAATAGTACAAAATATTAAGATATAATATTTCATAAGAAGAAATTAGCCTCCAAACTTAATGACCAATGTAACAACACATATATTATTAAAACGTAAGAATCAAATTCTCATACTCTACTTTTTCTTGTTTTAAGAATCAAACTTAATTTGATATTAATTTTTCTAGCAACAAACTATGAAGTTAACCACTGCCAAGATAATTTTTACCCTTAACAAGCACAAATAAGAAAAAATCCCTCCTCAAAAATTCAATATTCCCCACCTCACGCATTCAATCTCAAATTAATCAGAATCTAATTTCTTACAACATAGAAGTTTGATCAGACCTACCCGCTATTACCATGATGAAACTTTACAAAACATGAAACTATTGCATCTCATCATCCTCCATAAGGGAATTCCTTTATAAAGAAAAATGTAATTACAAATCGCAGCTGTCCAACCATAGAAAAATATAACAAGCATACAATTCCTTATAGTGATCACTTCAATGATTCAAATTTCAAGGAAACACATTTATTTAAATCTATCCATGCTTAGGAATTACCAATATAACAATCAAATTTCAATAAAGTGTGTTCCCCTGAATTTCAAGGAAACGTATGCAAAATCTTAATAATGGAATAATCAATTGCAATTCAAAAATTGATTTATAGATGTAAACTCTTTTTTAACATCAAAATGACCTACAAATATTTTTAACACCAATTTGAACTATACATTGTTTTTCACATCAAAATGGACTGCACACAGGTTCAAGAATGGTGGAAATAACCTAAAACCCATTTTTTTAAAGATTAAAATCACATAAAAACCGAAAAATTTTAACTTGCAATTGTTTCTTTAGCTTAATCTCGTGGAAATTAGAATGAAACAAACAACTTACTCACATGGAAATTAGATCAAAACAAACAACTTTTCATCAATATTCGGACACTTCTACAGTGTTAAAACCCCAAATTTAGCCCAAACTAACATTCTTATTACATGCAATGGTAACATAGCAGCTTGTTAACTAGCATAAAAGCACAAGTAAAAAAGTATATATCAAGCAAACAACTTTCAAATCAGCTTAAGACAGTAAAATCAGTAAACCCATTTGCTTTTTTACATATAAACAAACCAAATAACACATAATTTAACAAGCGACAGGTTCTTTAATACATTATCAACAAACCTATTTACATTTTCAAAAAATATAATAACACCAGCAGATTTTTGAACAAGACAAGATTTTCATTCTTAATAATCTAAATAATTAAAATCACAGATTCTAAGATGCAAGGAGTCTTTTTCACAGACTAACCTTCTCCTCGTGTCAATACCAGCCGCTTCTGACGCCGGCCGCCAGCGATACTCGCTCAACAGTACCCTTCTGCCACCTCCTAAGCTTTTCTCGAGTGAAAATGGTGATGATTTGTCATGGTTACAGTAGCTTTTTCTTCAAAACTTCATGTGTTTGCAAACAGCTTCGGTCGTTAGTTAATAAAAGTGAAAATAAAATGCTGAAGTTTGGTTTGATGAAAGAGACGAAAAGCTTTTCTTACACGATGGGTAAAGGTGCGGGGCTGGGCAATAGGGTATTCGAGGGTACAAATTTAAGGTACCATTGCAATTTTTTTGTATAAGTTCTGAATTTTGTTTTTTTTTAATAAATTTCAGCATTCTACAAGTTTACCCTCATATTCATATACTAAGGTTGTACCGTTGTAGGGATACTAATTCTAAACTCAACATATAAGTGTAATTATCTCAAACTTTAGGGAATGTTTTTCAAAATAATCCGGGAAATTTACACTAATAATCATAAAAATTTTAGTTTTTTCCATCTTAACCCCTCAAACAAATTTCTATCAACATTAGCCATAAAAGAACCGTTGAGACCAAATTACCCCTCTCTCTCATCTCCCTTTCCTCTTCCTCTTGCCTTCTTCTCTCCAGGTTACTAATTTCGATCCAGACAAATTTAGCGTGGCTTTTGATGGAAAATCTCGGGAAATTTGAATTCCGAAATTGGATTTTAGAGAATTAAAAAGTGGGAGAAACTCTATGGTAGAGCTACTGCATGTTAGTCACACCCCAAGTTTTAAAGTTGCGGAATACCTAAATGATATTCTACAGAGAGCATTTATAGACATTAGTCTTTGAAAAAGCTTCAGGAGAGGACATGCCCATAGTTTTTTGCTTTGTGTAGCTTGCTTATTTCACTCTGCAAAGCTGCAGAGAGTTAGAATGGTAGTTGGAATCTTAATGATTTTACGAAGGGTTGCATGGAGGAGCTTCTGAGCATAAAGCAAAATAATCGATCAAGGGATCAATTGTCACATAACAAATGAAAATCCTCGGTTCAACTAAGTTTTATCTACGTACACCTAATCGCCCATTTGCCTTCCTTCACACTTCTTGGCCAACCTTGCCAAGAGAAATGAAAGAATATACAAGTCGTATTACAAAATTATGGGCAAACCTTTCGAGCACACAAATGGCAATCCTTTGAAAAAAAAAATTCATCCCACAATAGACATAAATATACTTGTCTCGATTTGATACGATTTGCAAACACACATCGAAATCCACCTAAGCCCTTGGCTCACATATATGGACTCAAGCCATTTTCTTCAACTTGTGAGCCTTCAATGTATGACGGGATCCCATTTTTCCAAAGATTCTCACCGTATGTCAATAGGTCATTATACATCGTTAGAGAAGTCTTGGAGAATTTCGCCAACGACTCAAAAAGCCGAAACCGAATTCCATTCAACGTGATCCTTTGTGTTTCTTGAATGCGGTTTGGTGTTTCTCCTTTTCGCCTTCCGGTTTCCGAACATGTCCAATCGATCCTTCATTGTCAAGGCATGGTGCGACAGGGGCACCGTCGCAAAGCATGGTGCGACGGGTGCCTGTCGCACCAAAACTTGGTGCGACAGGTGCCTGTCGCACCAAAGCTTGGTGCGACAGGTGCCTGTCGCACCAAAGCTTGGTGCGAAGACTCTTTTTTCGATTGTAAAGAAGGGTAATTTGGGGAGAAAAGCGTGTGTTTGGCTAATGTTGATAGAAAAAAGTTGAGAGGGTTAATTGTGAAAATAGCAAAAATTTTATGGTTATTTTCGTAAATTTCCCAAATAATCCATATTTGTGTAAACTGTGTTTTACATAAGGTGAAAAAGCTGTCAGCAAAATGTAAGAGTAACCTGTAAATGGTGGGTATTTAGGGATTTTTCTTGAGATTTAGCATATTAACACTTAGATAAAAAATATGAACGCACTATTAAATATTTTCCTTGTCGTTTATATTTCATTTAGTATCTTGTCAATAAATAAGGGTAATTTCATAAAAAAAATTTAAAATTTTGAAAAAATCTAAAATTTTGAAAAAATCTAAAGCAACCTCATGATGAGTTGACCATTGTGCACTTCATTATCCACTGGTTCCAAATATGCATTGGACATATCTTCTCTTTCATCTTCCAAACACAAGCTAATTAGCGATTCATTCATCCACTCAACGTCTCAAACACACCCAAAATTTTCTCTTTATGCTTCTAATCTCGCCAAATGAAGCTCAAATTCGAAGAAGCCCCGTTTGAAAGAAGAGTGATGAACAACAAAGTGATGGCGGCAGGAAAATGCTATCGTTGGTTGGCCATTGCTGGCGACAATTAAGGAATGAATGAGTTATTAAACCTCATAAAAGTTGAAAATTTTCAAATAATGTTAAAGTTAGAGCCTTTTAGTTGATTTGATGTTATGTTTGAAAATGGATTTAATGCAGTGTTAGAGTTGTTAAAGAAGCCGTTGCATGTTTTTAGTGTAATTTGCAATAGTGATGAGCTAAACAAACCATTGCATATTAGAAATCAATTATTTTCATGTGATTTCTACGTTAAACAAAAGTGGGTTTTAGCTTTGTAATCACAAATATAATTCCAAATTTTTATAATAAAATTAAATAAAAAAATTGAGATTTTTTTTAATGAAATTAATTTTTGGAATCGTATTTGTGATTACAATTTAAGATTTAAGTGGGTTTATTCGTAAATACGATTTAAATAGGTTTTAAATGTTATATATATATATATATATATATATATATATATATGTACCTTGTGTATCTGTCTGTAACTTGATCAGTGTGCACTAGTTGTGAATATTCAGATACTGTAAGTCTTTGTCCATAAACTTATGTTTGATCTAAATTTCATAAAACTTTGAGTTTGATTTCTCATTTAAACACTATTCACTATAGTTCTTTTCTAATAATTGCTCAGGATTTTATTCTGTTATGAGATGATTAAAAATGAAATACTGACTTTGCTATGATATGTTTAATCAAATATATTTTTGCCTAGAAACAAACTTATGGAGCTCTTGATTATCCTGAAATGCATTACTTATTTATGTGTTTATGCCGATTCACCTTTCTTTTTTTTTTTACGCATAATATAAGCTCAATTTTAATTGCTTTTGTTTTTAAATTCCCCACGACCATAAAGTCCTTTGGGTTGGCATTTGTACTTTATGTTAATCTTGCATATTTATAAGGAAAATTACCATTCTCTTTATGTTAAATTATAAAATTAAATATGTTTCTACCATTTTTTTAAAAATTTACATCAATTAGCCACTTTTTAACTAACACCGTTAAATTATTTAAATGAATTGAAAATTTTACCTCTAAATAAATTAAAAGATCATGTTATTTGTAAAACTTTGAAAAATAAGAAAATTATAATTATAAAAATACCCCTAAATTTAATAAAAAAATAAATCCCAAACAGAGGTGCTCAATTGATTTTTATTTAATTTAGATTTTGTAAAATTTTAATAATTATTTTTATTAAAAAATTATAATTTTGCAAAATTTTAATAAATTGACTGAATTTATATATTAAAAATTATAATTTTGCAAAATTTTATTAAAATAACAGAATTTATTTATTAAAAAATAAGTCCCAAATTTTAACAATTTAGGGGATTTTTATTAAATCCCAAAATTTTACAATTATTTTTATAATTATAATTTTTATTTATATTTTTATTAAAAATAAAAATTCTAATTTTGGGATTTATTTTTTAATTAAACTTAGGGTATTTTTATAATTATAATTTTTTATTTTTCAAAGCTTTTATAAGATAAAATGTCTTTTAATTTATTTAGGGGTAAAATTTTTATTTCATTTAAATTATTTAAAAAAAAGTACTGACAAATTTAAAAGAAATGTAGTAATGTTAGAATTTTATATATATAAGGCAAAAAAAGTGGTGCAATGACAATTTCCCTATTTATAAATAATAAGATTCATCTTCAACGTATTGAGTAATTAACAGGAACTATTAGAAAGGAAGAAGGTAGAATATGCTTTAAAAAAAATGAAAAACAAGATAGATTTTACTAAATAAAGAAGCATAAGAGAAAAGGGCAATGATTGAAGCTAGAGTTGGACAAGAATTTCTTAAGGCAAAGAAAATGGCTGCAAAATATTGTGCAACTGGTAGCATTCTTAAGAACCAAAGAAGCTCTTCAATTGGTTTTGAATCAGATTATTTTTTGCACTTGGTATATTTTTGTGTTTGCAACTTCAACTATAAATCTATATATTTTCTTTTCTAATGTTATGTTGTTTTGTAAATCTCAATAGACCTATAAGAAAAAAAATGTTAAGAATGGAGTGATTTGTGATAGAAATACTATTTTTATTTTTTAATTGCTTGAAACAAATATGATTTTCTTAATTGAAGTTCAGAAATTGCTAAATTCTTCACCAATATTTTTTATTTTTTTTTCCAATTAATGAGTATGTAATGTTAAGTATTTGATTGTTATGGTTTATTTATTTATTTTTATTTTATCCATGTACTAGGAGCAAAACATATTTTATTCTATTAACGAACAACACCCTAGTGGTTGTTATGAGAGTGTTTTCAGATTTAGGGTGTATTTTGGTCATTTCATTGATCTGCTAACAGTCATTGAATGGAAATACAATAGACGGGGAGATCTTTATAATTATGGTTATACTTTCTGTCACACCAAATTTCTAGAATTTCTCTAAAAATTACCTTAAATTCAGGTGGTGAAATCTGTATGATGGGTATTTAAATTTACAATGATATTTGATAGTTTTCATTTACATTTGGGCTTATCTGTCCTTTGCATTTGGAAAACTTTCAATTTTGGATTTGATATCAATGCCATTTATGCTTTGAAATTGAATGCATGGCTATTTAAATTTGCTGCAATTTTATGATTCTTCATTTTCATTTTTGATTTTTTTTAACCTATGCAGGTCGATATTTGAGTATTTGTGTATCTGTCTTTGATATCATATTCGCCAACAGGGAGCAGTAACTATATTGAACCTTTTTCAGTTACAAAATGTGTGTTACATCTAAATTTGGATCCAAATTTTGCCATCTCTAAGCTGAATAGCAGGCTTGGGATTAGTCTTTTAAAAATTAAAAAAAAAAAAAGTTGTAATTATGAAATAAAAATTAATAATATATAGTAAATATAAATTTTAAATAATAATTTTATCAAAATTATTAAAGATATAATAAATTTTATATTATACAAGTAAAAAATTATATCAACATAACTTAAAAGCTACAGCAGTTAGTGTTTACCAAATACTTTAATACTGTAACTTTTAAGCTACAACTGCCAAATCTCAATCCCAAACGTACCCTTAATCACTGTTTTGTAATCTATAAAACATTGAGATCAATAATTCCCACGTGGAGGACAAAAGCAGCAAAAGAATCCCAATTGTAGCTATTCAAGGTCTTGTCATTGCCATAGACAAGAGAAGTGAACCTTGTCGAAAAAGTTTGGATGAGACCATTGATTTGATTTTTTGGGAGTGTTTGGTTTGGCGATCGTTTTCATTTGGGAAATAAAGAAACAGGTGTTCAAATTCAAGTGAAAGAAATAAAAGTGGAGGAAAATGAAGAGTGGAGCTGGGGTCGGCTGATGAGTAATGATGCCTTTGCTTTCATTTTCTTGTTTGGCTTATTATCTTTCATAATTGCAAAACTAACCGTATACCTTGAAAATGTTCTAACAAGATTTTTGAATTTTAATGGTAAAAAAGTAATTATGTTAAAAAGGTCATTTATTATTCTATTATTAATTTTAACCGAATAATCGAATAAGTGAACTCAAACCTAGATTTGATCGTTTATTTAATGAATCAAAATAAATTCACTTATTTCTTAAACAAATCAATATTTTCAAATTTATACTTATTTAATTTGACTCAAATAGAATTGAAATAAAAATTTTAAGTTAGAATATCACTCGTAATTAGGATATGTAAAAAAGCTAGCATCATAAAATCATGGATATGGCTAAAAAATTTAAAGCCCACTCTGAGTGCCCTTGGTCCAAGGATTTTGCAAAAACCCTGGGCTCTTTAATTTATAAATTAAAAAATAAAACAAAATTAAAAAATTCATTTTAACTGAAAGAGTTAAATCCCTCGATCCATTCCGGATTAACATCCTTTTTAATAAACATGAGTCTTAAGTTTCTGTGTAAATTACAATACATAAACATAATTAATATCTATAAAATAAATAATTTTAATTTACAATAATAAATAATAAGAAGAAGAGAAAAATGAATGAAGAAAAATAAATGCAAATATTTGCTCAGAGGTGACCGATTCAGGCCCATTCAGGGGAGCAATTAATTTTTTTTTTGTTTAATAATAATAATCATCTTAATTTAAATATTTTTTAACATATAGCTTAATTAAAAATTTATTTAATAAAATTATTGAAGGCCCAATTCAGGCCCAGACCCAAACCCGCTCAGATTGGACGAACATTCACAGAACTGGATCTAGTATCAATTATATGGATCTGATCTTGAGAAAACCCGGCCCCAACCTGCAACCGTCCCCGTAATCAACACCACTCGTGTGTTGCAAATTATAATATTATATATAGAAACCGAATCAGTGAGGTAAAAATAAAAAAGAAAATGAGCCGTCCACACGTTTTGGTGATGCCTGCTCCAGCACAGGGCCATGTAATTCCTTTACTGGAGTTTTCGCAATATCTGGCAAAACATGGCTTCCGAGTCACATTCGTTAATACGGAGTATGATCACAAGCGGGTAGTGGAATCATTGGAGGGAAAGAATTATCTTGCGGAGCAAATCCGTTTGGTTTCGATCCCAGATGGGATGGAACCCTGCGAAGATAGAAACGATTTGGGAAAGCTAATTGAAAAATGTTCACAGGTTATGCCGGGGAAGCTGGAGAAGCTCATAGAAGAGATCAACAGTAGAGAAGATGAAAAAATTGATTGTTTCATTGCAGATGGGAACATGGGTTGGTCTATGGAGGTAGCAAAAAAGATGAACGTCAGGGGGACTGTCTTTTGGCCTTCATCAGCAGCATCAGTGGCCTTGGTATTTCGTATCCCCAAACTTATTGATGATGGAATCATTGACAGTGATGGTATGATTCTATGTCATTCAATTCCTTACTTTCCTCCAGCAGGCTTTAATTTTGATGCATGTCAAAGTAGTAGTTTACTTCATGCTATTGTAATTTTCTTTGTTTTTTATTCAACTTCAGGAACTCCTATTAGCATGCAGATGTTTCGGATTGCACCAAATATGCCTGAAATGAACTCTAGAGACTGTTTTTTGGGCACACATTGGTGACTTGACCACGCAAAAGATTGTTTTTGATTTAGTGGATAGAAACATGAGAGCAATGACAGCGGTAAATTTCCAGTTTTGCAACTCAATATATGAGCTTGAGTCTGAAGCGTTCACCACGTTTCCGGAACTTCTGCCAATAGGACCACTTTTGGCAAGCAACCGCCTAGGGAATTCAGCAGGATACTTCTGGTGCGAAGACTTGAACTGTTTGAAATGGCTAGACCAACAGCAACCAAGCTCTGTCGTTTATGTTGCTTTTGGCAGCTTTACAATTCTTGACCGAGTTCAGTTTCAAGAATTAGCATTGGGGCTAGAACTTTGCGACAGACCATTTTTATGGGTTGTGAGGCCAGATATTACCACCGATGCAAATGATAGATACCCAGAAGGATTCCAAGAGAGAGTTGCTGCTCGAGGACAGATGATCAGCTGGGCACCTCAGCTGAGGGTTCTTAACCACCCTTCTATTGCCTGTTTCCTAAGCCATTGTGGTTGGAATTCCACCATGGAAGGTGTCAGCAATGGCATTCCTTTCTTGTGCTGGCCATATTTTGGTGATCAATTTTTGAACGAGAGATACATTTGTGATTTTTGGAAGGTGGGATTGAAGTTTGACAGAGACGAAGGTGGCATCATTACAAGAGAAGAAATTAAGAACAAGGTGGATCAAGTGCTCGCTAATCAAGATTTTAAAGCAAGGGCTTTGGAACTCAAGGAAAAAGCCATGAGTAGTGTCAGAGAAGGTGGTTCCTCTTACAAGACATTTCAGAATTTCCTTCAATGGGTAAAGACAAACGCCCCGGCACATAATTCCCCAGTAATGGGCGGTTAATTCAAAAAATACTACCTTCGTAGACAATTATGTAAGGATTCCTTGGCCATTGTAAGTTTATAGAGTTTAGGAATTTTTTTTTCAGTTTTTTTATTAAGTTTATAGAGTTTAGGAATATTTTATTTAACTGAGTTTTGATTTAATTTGTTTTCCTATTTAGGTACTTTTTTTCATAGCAGACAATGAATGTTATTAGTTGTTACTATAGTGTGAGGAGTCAGTCTCTTAATAGTTAATACCAACTTCAGGAAATCCAATGGAGAAAGAAGTGATTCATTTGGTGCCAAAATATGCCTGCAATGAACACTGCAGATCTTTTTTGGCCCTGCTTTAATTTGGGGACTCAACTAGCCATCCATGCATTCAAGTTGCAGCTGCTGCCTCAACTCCATCCATGAACTGCAAATTTTGCATATTATATACAGAACAAATAAATCAATTCTACAAGGACACACGAGTGTCACAACCATCCTGTTTCCCTCTGGGACGCAAGCCAAACTGGATTAGCTTCTCTTGTCGTCTAGAAGAGGAGACAGAGTTGATGCCATCCTTGTGTTGCCTATTTTATGGATCACTCAGAAACATTTGTTTCTATAGTATTAGGTTACGAGAGGTTTGTGGCTAAAAAAACTAAAATGGTATGCTGGTGGGAGGAGACAAAGCATAAAAGCAGCCGATATAATATTCAGAGCAAGCTCGAATTCATGTTACTGTTTATTTTTTATTTTAAGAGGATGGGATTCCTCTGGTTCCCTCATCTCATGCTGTATACATTGAGATTTGATCACAAGGTGATCAGATGAAGGCAAAGAGCTGGATTTGAATTTGAAAATCAACTTCTAGTCTTCTAATTCATTGCAACAAAAGCAATGGCTCAAACTGCTTTTCCACAACCTCTCACCCAGACTTCAGAAGCTGAAGAGCATTTGAGAAGATTAAGGTCTTCTCAATCTGCTTCTACTTCATTTACACGACTCTGTTGAGAAAATATTTCAATTGCCCTCGATCAACAAGCTTTTGCCCACAGCCTTCAGAAGAAATGGGTTGATGAGCTGTTGAATGGATCTTTCAGGATCTTGGACGTTTGCAGCACTGCTCAGAATGCCTTGTTGCAGATGAAGGAACCTGCACTAGGACTTTGGGCAGTGCGGCTCAGAAAAAGGGGTGATCAAACTGAAATTACAAGTGAGATTAAGGAATACTTAGCCTCTAGGAAGGCAGTGAGAAGGGCAATCAACATGACGTTGGGGAATTTGAAAGTCCTGGAATACAAATATTCCTCTTCAATCGATGTGGGAACATGTTAGCATGTTGAAGGAGGTTGAAGCAGTCACCTTGTCTGTATTTGAATCCTTGTTGTCCTTTATCTCCGGGCCTAGGACTCCATCAAATCTAAGCAGGTTTGCATTGGTAACCAAGCTTATCAGCCCCCAAAAGAATTTCATGCGGGGAAGACAAAACAGAAAGGTGGATTCTGCATTGTCTACAGTTGTTGGTCACAAGATAATCAAATCTGATAACATCATTTATTTCCAAAACCAGCTTAAAGAAATGGAGTCCAGCATCCAAGATCTTGAAGAAGGACTTGAGTCCTTGTCTAGGCATTTGATCAAAGCTAGAGTTTCCCTCCTGGATATTTTCTGGAATTAGATTACAAAACTTTGACACCTTCATACTTGTAAAAGAATAAAATATACTTGTATCATTATATAGAAAGAAAATTTTACACACATAGATTATTTCTATGATATATTTAGCCTTTTTTTTTATCTCATATTATTTGCTTTTGTTTCTTATATGTTGTTAGTTTTATGATACTTGATTTCCAATTCACCGGCAGAAGAAAGTAGCTCGCATTCTACCCCAACCAATCCTTGATTTTGAGATTGATGAAGTGTGAGCATGATAGAAATATTCTATTTGTATATTCAATTTTCTTTCCATAGAATGATACAATATGTAGATTCCATACATCATTTACAAGTATGAGACCCTCAAAATTTTGTACTCAAGCTAATAGTTGAGGATGTTTAGTAGGGAGACTCTAGCTTTGATCAAACGCCTAGACAAGGATTCTAATAGTTCAAAATCTTGGATGCAGGACTCCAATTCTCTAAGCTGGTTTTGGATGTTATCCAGATTGCTGTCTCGTGACTAAGGATTGTAGTCAATGCAGCATCCACCTTCTCAAATTCTTTCGTATCTCTTTCATCTTCCTTGTATGCCATTTGTTTGGGCCCGATTAGCTCTGAAACCAATGACAAGCCGCCTAGAGACAAGGGGCAGCAGGGATTCAAATGCAGCCAAGGTGACGGCTTCAACCTCTTTCAACAAGTTAGCATGTCCTGACTGATCGGATTCGAGCATTTGCTGTCCATGCCTTCCAAATTCCCAAAGGCCTTGTGGATTGCCTTTTTCACTGCCTTCCTAGAGACAATGTACTTCTTAATCTCACTTGTAAGATCGGTTTCATCACCCCTACTTCTGCGCAAAACTGATTGAAGTCCTTGTGCAGATTCCTTAAATCTGCAACAAAGCATTCTGAGCAGTGCTGTTAATTTCCAAGATTCTCAAAGATCTGTTTAAAAGCCCATCAACCCATTTCTTATTCTGGCCTTGAGGGAAAGCTCGTTGAATGAGGGGCAATTGAAGCATTTTATCAACAGAATCCTGAAAATCTTGAAGGCCATTCAACTCATGGCCTATTGATAAAGATGGTGAGGTAGGCTTGAGAAGACCTCAATCTTTTCAGACGCTCTTCGAGTTCTGAAGTGAGTGGGTGTGATCTGGTGGGAAGGTTATTTGAGCGAGTATGGTGAGAGGCAACCATTGTCTTGCTGTGGCCTGTGGGTAAGAATTGAAGACTAGAAGATGATTGTGAAAATTCAATCTAACTCTTTGCCTTTATTTGTTTATCATAAAGCCAATTTATAGATCACGGGATGAGGGGAACAAATTATCTGACAATTTCCAAGAACAAGATGATAGCGATAAATAAAAATTAGTCCTTTTAAGCTTAGATTAAATATTGGAAATTTTCACTATGCACTTGTAAATTGCAAAATTGAGATCGTCTACAGGGGACAGAGTCATAGTAGGACTATAATGAAAAGAAACAAAACTTATAGAGGTTAAAGCACATAAAATACATTTAAGCATCATGGTTATTTATTTTAAAAACTTATCTTAAAATACATTTAGAAAAGATCCAAAAATCTTCTAGCTACAATAAAATCAATTGCAGCTTAACTTCGAGATCTTTTTTAATGAAGAGAAACTTATTTTAGAATAAAGAAAAAAATCTATTCTTATAATACATTTAAGTATATCTAAATGAGATAAATAAGTAACTAATAATAATTTAGCTAACATAACAGAAATAGGTGGTGAAATTTTCAGCCTTCAAAATGTGTAATTCTTCCCCCGCAACAAAAATTGTTATTAAAAATTTATTTTTAATAATTTCAAATAGTGAAGTTCATTGAAGGATCTATTAATTGTTGAAGCTGAGGGCACAAAAGTGATATTTTGGACATGGCCCCTTATTATTTTGATAATCACTAATTAACCCTCCAACTCTAAAATATTATTATTGCAACCCTCAGCTGAAACCCAAATCCCTGAATAAAACCCCAAAATTCCCCAGAAACAAAGGAACCAACCAACGCGTCTCCTTCCATAACAAATCACTTTTTGATGCCCCATCAGCAGTAGAAATGCAGAGACTCTGCAACAAGCTTCGCCCTTTAACTCTCTCGTCGTCTCGTCGCCTCCTCCTCCAATCACATGCTCCAATTCACCGGCCTTTCCACTCTGCGCCTTTAAGCAAATGGACGCTTAGCCCACTTTTCAATTACCCATCTTCTTCTTCTTCACACATAACCCGTTGCTGCTCTTATCCTTCACCATCATTGGTGGCGGCGCCTTCCTTATGCTCCTCTCGCTTGCCTCTCTCTGTAAGTTCCTCATCTTTGTTTACTTAAAACGACACTAAGTTTTGAATCTTGTACTAATTAAAACGACACTAAGTTTTGAATCTTGTACTAATTATTAGCTCAGCTGATTAGGATTAACAGTTTATTTATTTGGGTGTTTTTCTTTCTTATAGAGATTATTTTATTTTTTAATTTTGTTTATGTATAGTTTATTCAAGTGAGGCATGTGTCATCAAGGGATCGGAAGAAGAGGAGGAAGCCGGTGACTCCAGTTACATCGAAAGTGAAAAAGATTAAAATGAAGTCATATGCGTAGGTTTATGTTGTTTGTAATAGTTGAATAGGTTTATACATTTTGTTTATGATTCTATTCTCTAGTTTGATGGATCCAACGGTGTGCGTTTGTATTTGCCAGGTCATACAAGTCAAGGTTTAGGACAATGAACGATGGACAAGTACGTTGCTGGCACGAGGGTAAAAGACATAATGCACACTTGAAGGTATGACTTGTTGTCCTGGTAATTTTCATTTTATTTGGGTTCTGTTTATGCTTCACTACTATAGGCACTAGAGAGGGAAGAAACTTGGTTTATATACTAGTGAATGCTTGTTATTCTTTGGCTTTAGACGTTTGTTATTTTGCTTTTCATGTGTTTGATTTACATGATAATGCTCTATATGTATCAGATGTTATGTATCTTGCCGTTTGTAGCCTACATATTTTGTTGTTTCCTGTTCCTGTTATCTGCTAACAGCGTGTCATTTTCTGTGTACATCTATCTACATATCTATGCATATGGCCAGGAAAACCCTGAAACCCTCTTTGTAGACTGGATAGGCTGAGGAAGATACCTCATAACCCACTTAGAAAAGGCCCCATAAATTCACAGAATCATGAAGATTACTTTGGATGTGTGAATCTCTTAGTCCACTATTTTTTTGTTTTGTTTGCCCTTTAATTCACACAACTCTGCTATTTGTCATAGTTACAAGAAAATGGGAAAGTGAATTTGTGGATAGCTAATGAATCTTAGTGGTAAAGGGCTGATACAGGACTAAGGCAGGTTTTTTATTTTAATCTTACCTAGCCATAAATATTTTTGTCTGTGATTGTGCATTAGTTTTTAATTGGTTATAGGTTACTAAGAGTAATAAAGTATCTGGTTTGCTTTCATTTCTAGAGATTTGAAGGCTGTAATACCAGATATTTAATTTAAACCAGAGACTAAAGCAACCTTAATTAGAATTGTCTTTGAAACGTTCAACTACCTTAAATTTTAAAGGACACTAAAGCTATTTGAATTCCACTTGTGTTTGAATTGTAATTTCAGCTTACCTTAATCTGATTGCTTAATTCCAAATATTTAATTTAAATGCTAAATCAATTTGAATTACACTTTTGTCTGAAACGTTTGATTTCAACATTAAGTTTAAACTGACACTAAAGCAATTTGAATTACACTTGTGTTTCAAACGTTAATTTCAACTTACCCTAATCTGATTGCTTAGTTCTAAAATTTTCACTAAACATAAGAAAGGATGGGTTCATGACCTTGCATCTAATCATTTCCAATTTGATTTGGCTTTTATTGATATTCTTCTGATGCTTTAAATCATTCAATGGATTTTCTTATTGCATCTTATCAAAAAAAAAAAAAAAGAATTGCTGATCATCATCATTACATGATGTTTTGTCATGTTGAAAGAGTTTTTCAAATGCTTGATTATATGTTTTGAAAGTCTGTATACATTGTTCGGATGTGCAGTCTGTGCACATTGTTCTGATGTGCTATATATTAGCTAGTATGCATGGTGTTAGTATGGGTTATATCATGATACATTAAGGTTCACAGGCTCTTAAAAGTTTTTGGTCTTGCATTTGAATGAAGGCACATCCATGTATTTAGTGAGGTTCTTCTGAGCCACACTGAGATAAGCAAGGGTGTGTCCCATCACCGTATCATTGTATTAGGGAGATGTTTACCATCCATCAACAGAAGTTTTAAGATTTAGCTAATATTTGAGATCTTAGAAATGAATCCTTCTGCTTTTTCCTTTTGCCTTGATAAAATGACTTCATTTGTATATAGTTTACTTTTCATTAGTAAACTTTTGACACTACATACTATATCTTTTGCCTAACCTATTTCCTCTGCTGGTATCAATGTGAAACCCCTATTTACTTGATGAATGGAATTTAGTTCTCTTGTCTGCACATAGTCCTAGTACTTTTTGCTCATAATTTAGTTTGTCTTGATTTGTATGAAAATATCGAGGGAAAGAGCTTGCCTCATGAGAGGAGAGCCGGCAGCTTCAGTGTCTTTTTATCTTTATTTTCTTATTTTGTACAAAAGTTCACATATTGAAAAACCGCTGGAGGTGTTTTATTCACATTCAAAACATGAAAACTTTCTATATTCAGGTTTGGGACATTATAGTTGAGGGTATCTTTATATTTCTAGTCATGAGATTAATGCTTTGTAGGACTTTTTGTATGCCATGAAACAGGCTCATCCTTAGAATTGGAACAATAACAGTTTCTACCCTCTAGAACTCTGGAATTCAATTACGCTTTGCTTGTAATTGAAGATTCACATATTGCGTCCTACTCTCAAATCTGATTAAGCTTCAAGTATTTAGTCAGAGGTTGTAAATGACATATACTTTAGATTGACAATTTTTCAGTGTTTAATGCAGTCAAAAAAATCAAAAAGGAGACTCAGACAACCTGCGTTAGTTCCTCTCGCTTATGCCAAGGTGATGAAGAAACTGAACTTTTGTGGTTAACCCTCCAGAAGTCAAGGTGCTGTTACCATGTTCACCTCTGTTTTTCCTTCATTGCTCTTCTGACTGCTTTGAGGACCTCTGCTATGATCACGGCAGTGATCTTGTAGTTGAAAGGGTTGCATTTTGAATTGTGCAATAATCTTCAATGATATGCATTATCAGCTTTTCTTTTCAATTATGTTTTCAGCTTTATAGGAATTTTCTCATTTGATCCCACCAATGGGTTATCAGAAATTGAATTTGTTCAGAGTCAACTATCAGTTTACCTTGGGTCCAGAATTCAACTATTTTACTCAATATATGCATTTTGTATAGGGTTGGCAAAAAAGCTCGGTTGACCCAAGTCCGTGGACCTGAAATTCGACCCACAGGCATTGGGCCTGGATATGGGCCGAAAAAGTATAAAATTTGTATAGATTGGGCCAGTTTTTTAATTCATAAATAAAAAATAAATCAATTTTAAAAAGAGAAGAAATATTAAATATTAAATTAATATTTTTTTTTATATTATTATTTGTGATTTATTATATTGTGTTACTAATATTTTGTGTATTGACCATCATTCTATTATGTATTAGATAATTATTTTTAATTTTAATATTTTTTACTTTATTTAAAATCATTTTATAATTAATGAAAACCCCAATTCCGGCTCAATTCTAAGGGTCTGAGCTTGTTTTCAAGTTCAGGCCTAAGCCCACAATTTACAGACCCTAATGATGTATGCGATTGATTATATTGAATTGGATCAAACTTAACTGGAGTTAAATGGATTTGGCCCTGATGTTATATAATGAATAAGTTAAAAAAAAAAAACTCATCAGTATAATCTTCGTCTCTCAATCATACGTATGACTCTGAGCCATGACAATGCCGAGGTTTCTACCAAAATCTTTTATAACTGACTCAACGCTGATAACCTCCCAAAATGAAAAAAGTGATTCAACAAGCAAATGAAGGCAAAAAATGAGAGCAGTTTCAGATTGCTTCATGCATGCTCGTAGGAGAAGAACTGACGTCGTAGCATACCACATTGCCCCAGAAGGCATGGTTTCTAAATAATTTTATTTAGTTGGTTCAAATTTTAGGAGATAAAAGGAGATGAAAAATAAATTTGAACTTTGCCTACCTCTTATTAAATATTAAAAAAAAAACACATTATTAACCCAGCAAACTTGCTAGGAAAAAGCATATTAATAATAATAATAACATGATCAATGATGAAAATAAAGTTATTTATTGGCTTTTTTTGGGGGGGGGGGGAGGAAGGGGGAATAGACTCCTTAATAAACTTTATGTTTATATTAACTTTTGACTACATTTACTTTTTATATTTATAAGTCATACGTGTATTTATTTATTGTTATTATTTTAATTATATTCAATAGTGGGTAAAGTCAAATTGATTTTTTAGCTTAGTGTCTCCTCAGTATTAAATCACGGGCTTTTAACTAGAAAATATAAGCCCACGTATATATACATATAAGAGTATGTCCAAAATTTTTTATTAATTTTACTATTTAAATATCTATTTGTTTATCTATGTAGTAAAAAGGAGAGTGAAAAAATATGTTATTCTCTAAAAGGGTCTTTAAATATAAATAAGTTAATATTATTTTAATTAAATAAAGATTTTTTCAAAAGAAAAATAAATGGTAATTAAAACATTTTTCTCTCTTTCTCTACTAAAAAGTAATACAATATAAATTGAAGAGGCAGAAAGCAACTCTACAAAATTGAAGAGAGAAAATCATTTTTTTATTTGAAGAATCTTAACTGCAGTGTCTTTTGAAGTCTAAAATGTTGATGTGATTCTTCAAATAAATAATAAAATCTTATTTGAACAGCATTTTAAAAATAATCTAAGGCAATTAATACTACATGTGCAAGTACAAAAAACATAAATCTCTTTCCAAATTAATCAAATCTAATATGGCATATACCAAGCACACACTAGCTGTTCTACCATGTACTAGTTATTTCCCTGCAAAATTTAGTCACAACCCCCCACTATTAATACCTTGGCTAGCATGCACTATTCTTCCAATCAAATCACTCTTTCAAATTCAGCTAGCTAGAGTCTTCAAACATAATTTTGAAAGAATAAGCGAGCCAGCTAGATGGAGAAACTTGGTCAGAAGTTGGTGGCAATTCTACTGCTGGCGATGTTAATGATTATCGTGTTCACTGCCTTGCCTGCTGCTGTCGAAGCTGCGCGAGCTGATCGTTTTCATCCGGACTGGGACTGGAAATGTTGTCACATGTTTCCTGTTTGTTGCCCAGCCCAGCAGTTAAATGAGATACACAATCCATGAAATTTTCTCTGCTCAAGAAACATCCTCATATATTTTATAAGATAATGAAATTTCTTTATATTCATGCGTGCATTGATGACTCCAATGTTGATTAATGTATCATGGAGTATCAAATAATGAAATTTGTATTTTGTAAAAATATGGGGGTGTTTAGATTGGAGATTGACTAATAAAAAAAAAAAAACTAAATTTCCATCTTTTTATTATTTTATATACCCAATGTGCTGGCAGCTTTCTGTCATCTGAATCGCATTAGCTTTTCATCAACTTGAATACCTCAAGAGACAAGAATCTCATGCGCAGGATCTTGGTATTTGGTAATTCGAAAAGTTAATTCTGTAAGACTGGTTTGTGGTATTGAAAGATCTATGAAGCCTAAAGTCAGTAATTCTTAGGTTCAAACTGAAAATGCTCAAGAGCATTTTGTTCGCGATTTATTGGATTTGATTAGATTGGATAGAACTCGCCCACATTTTAAGGTTAAGGTCTATTTAATATTGGGATTAGCACTATTTGAACTCACTAATTTTGTTTTTAGACGCTCTTTTTAATTAAAAATTTTATTATCTAAATAGGTTCTAAACAGATTACTTAATTAACCCTTTTTTTTTCTCTCTTCTCAATTTTATAAATTATCTTTAATTTGATTAACTCTTTTCTATTTTGTTAACTTATTCACATAAATTATTTTATCTGCAAAATTGGTATCACTAACTAAAAACATAGCCCACCATTTTAAAATGAATATTAATAAATTTTACCAACCATGAAAATTAATAAATATCAAGAAAAAAAATTATATACAAAAAGAATAAAATATAGATTATGATATGCTAAGAAAAGCCAACAAATATATTTTAAAAGAGAGTGAAATTGAGTTTTAATTTGTTTTATGTGGAAGTATAGAGAGAATATTCACTTGTAAGGTAAAAAGAGAAAGTGATTATTAAAGAGCAGTTTTGACATTTTAAATTTTTTAAAATGAATTTATTTTTTAAAAATAAGTGTATAAGAGAATTTAGTGGGTTCAAATAGCTCTACCTTTAATTTTGCTGTAGAGTAGCTGTGGTTTAAAAGTTACAACTACAAATTGTTTGGTAAACATTTGCAACAATAATTTTTAAGTCAAATTAAATTTATCCAATAGTTATTTGATGAAAAACTATAATACATTTACTATTTTTGTAAAAGTTTAAATTATATTTACTAACCATAGTATATTTTTATACCATAGTTACAAATTTTTTTTTTACCGTGAGTCTAATTTATACCAATAAGACTCTTAATTAGATTTGGCCTTGATATTATATATGAAGAAATTTAAAAGTTTGCATAAGGCGAATTTTCTATTATAGGACATGACAAAAGATGGAAATAAAGTTGTTGTTAATTTTTTCTTCGACTATATGTATTATTATTATTTTTTATTAGTCTTACATGCATCTATTTATTTTTAAAAAAAAAATAAGTGGTAAGCATAAGGTATTTTTAAAGCTATTTGAAAAGGACTCGGCTAAGCCAAGCAAGTCATATATATGTATTTTGAATTAAAAAAATCGAAATAGATACACATCCTAAATTTATAAATTAAAAGATCTTTTTTTTTAATTGCCAAACATGATAATAGCCAATAGGCATCAATGAAGATTACTTAATTAACAATTATTTAAGGTTAAGTGGTCAAAGGTCAACGGTTTATTCAAAGTCAATTTAGGATTGTGGTGGCTAGAAAAATGAGTTGTTTTTTTTTTTTTTCTGTGGGATCGGATAAACTAATGCAGTGGCGGATTTACACGTGGGTTAGACTGGGCCATAGCCCGGCCTAGTTTAGAAAAAATCATTTATATCCATTATATTTTCATTAATTTAGTAAAATAATAGAGTTTTTATTTTATTTTCATATATGTCCCTAACTCAATTATCCTCGTGTTTTCATCAATTTAGTATAACAATATAGTTTTTATTTTATATTCAAATATGTCCCTAACTCGATTACCCTTATGTTTCCATCAATTTCATATAATAATAGAATTTTTATTTTATTTTCAAATATGTCCCTAATTCAATTATATTATTTTCAATTGAAATTAGTGACTTATTTTATAAAATGATTAAATTATATATTTACCTAATAGATTGTAAACATTAGGGAGCTAAAATTTTAGTACTGCTTTAATTTATTTTAAAAAACTTCTAATTGAAAAAAATATGTCAATGTAATATAATTAACATCATCACTAATATTAAAAATACTTACAAAAACAATATATAATAACAATTATCAACACTTTCATAAAATTTTTATGTGAATTTTCAGACTTTATTTTTTTAGTTACATTAATTAGGAGGACAAGTTAGAAAATACACCAATATTTTAAGGCTTTTGATAGAATGATCATCAACCTCTTTCTTTAAAAGAGTTGCAAGACCATGTTAAAACAACTCCAGACCCTTTTCACTAAATCAGCTTTAGTTTATTATCAAACTTTTAACTAATAATACTTTTATAATTTGAATGGATGAATAAATTTTAATCGTTTAATTTATTAAGCTTGGTAATTTAGTACCTGATTTCAAACATAAAAATTTTACTTGTAATTTTTAATTGATTGTAATTACATATATTGATCTATTTTAGTTTGAAATTCTTAATTGATTTCTTAATCCTTATACAATTACATATTATTATACGTTGCAATGTCAGATTTCATAATTAAAAAATAGTGTTTTGATATTTGAATTGTCTTTTGTTTTCTACTATTTTTTTGTAATTATTTTTGCTACAATACATATTTAGAGGGATAGGATTCTTGGCGTTCTCCCTTATTTAATGTACTTTTTTTACTTATAAATTTTTATGTTTGTTTCAATATATAAATTTTAAAATTTAGCCCGTTGTAATATTAAGTTTTAATCACCTTGAACTAATGATTAAAAAAAGAATAGCTTGATGTTGAGTAAACTTTATTGTTGTAGTTGATGTGAGTATGAAAAGTAGAATACATCGTTTAATAAATTTTATTATGAAAGTGCTATTTTATAATTCAATTGTCAAAATAGAAATAAATTTAAATTGCCATTTATTTATATATTAAGGTTTATGGAAAATAAGGCATAATTGTCTTAATATTATAGTTATGATAGGAACTTTAAAAAGAAGCGGTTAGCTTATTTAATAAAGTGCTTATAAAAAGTAATGACCTATTTACTTTCAAAGTTGCTGTTAAAATGAAGAAAATTATGATATAAATAACTTTTAAAATTTTTACTAAACACCATTTTTATCTAAATTAATTAAATAAGTCGCTTAGAGGATTCAACCTTAATCCCAAAGGAACCTTAGTGATAACAATTACAAGCTAACCAACACATCATGCTTTTTTATAATTAATATTTGTCACAAGTACACATATAGTAATATAAGATTAAGATTAAGTTACGATTTATTTCTTATACAATTATTACTAATAACAATATTATGTGAAAAGCTCAACATTAAATCGAAATCCATATTAATAATGTTAGGATAAAATCATACATATACAAGTTTGAAACTAGAAAGTGTATTGCATTACATTCTTAGTATTTATAAAAGAACATTTTACATTAATTTTACTAAGACATGATGCATTTAATTAATACTTTTCCTTATTGTTTTGCCCCTCTCTCTAAATATTTCTCCATTTAACTTTTTAAGTAAGAGTTAAAGTGAATTTCATTACATTAACATAATCAAAATTGGAAATAAAAGTTGTTCATCACTATTCTTTTCCGTCAACTAAGCTCCATAGAATTTTTTATAAGTTGGGAAAACTACCAAGACCTTCAAATTTGTTTAATTGTATACATAAACCTCTCTTATTTTAGAAATGATCAAAATTCCTTTGTTCTTTTTAGATACTTATGTTCATGAAGTATAAATGGGTATTTTAGTTAAAGAATAATGTTAGTTATCTCACCATTCAAGTATTAATTTGAGCCTTAACTCGATATGACATTTACTCATTGAATGATAATTAATAATTTATAAGACATGAAATTCATCATCCAATAAATAGATGACACATAGCACTTAGATTAAATTTTTAGATCCCTAACATTATTATTAGGAACTAAAGGTTAAAAAAGTTAAAAGTAAGAACATAAAAATAGCACAATGACAAGAAATGATCAGTGATACATTCTATAATCCAATTCTTTTAACTTTTAACAATTTGAACATCATAAAAGTTAAAAGGCGGCAAATTGACACATCCCAATTACTCGAATTCACAACAATAATAATATGATTATCAATTGACATTATTAAACGAGTCAAGTTTGACACAATTTTTTTTAAGTTAAGGTAAAAGTTCTTCACTTATTTACCAAAACCAGAATATGATTATATTTTCTATTTTAAAATAATTTGTATATTCTTGTATTAAAATTTAAATATTGTATATAATTTTTCTTTTTTATTTATTTTTTGGCATAATGAATTTATACACAAGATTTCATTTATAAAATTATATATATGTGTGTTTGTATAATGCATGTATGTATGTATCGCAGGTATCTATAATAATATGCAAATGTTTGATATAAATTTTATATATATATATATATATTAAGCAAATTATTAAATAATTAACTTATTTTTTGTGAGATTAAGATCTCAGATTTTAACACTATTATCAAATGAATCATGTTTGAGTCGTTCTAAATATGACACAATATCAAACTGCTGCGACAGTAATATAATTCAATGACTCGTTTTGTGAGTCTAATAAAGACATCCAAATTAATATTAACCATATTTTGAAAAATCCCATATTTTGAAAAATCCCATGTCCCGCTAAGAAACCTTGACAGACAATATAAATAACAGTAACCCCAACCCCACACACTTCAGCTCTGGCCATCCACTGAGTTGGGTTAGTCAGCTTCTTCCACTTCACCTTTTTCCATGCACCCTTAAAATTTCAAATCTCATTTCTCTCTTTCTTTCCCAACAAGACCCACAAACAATTTCTTCCCAAAAATAAAAAAAAGGAAGTTCAATCATCTAAGGAAATATGAATAAGACCCGCAAAAGATCAAAATCTTTACCCATTGTGTTGGTGCCCGACCAAGAACAAGAACCAGTCGCATTGCAAATGTACGGCGGCGAATCAGCAACATTCAGGCCGCTGCCATTGAGAAGATCGCCGAGATTCTTCAGCACTCCAACTCTGATTCCAATTCCTCAAGAATGTTCTGAAGGAAATCCCCAGATTGACGAATGCCGAGCCCTCTTTTCACTGGCTTTCGACCTGGCGGGAAGAAGAAGACGGTAAGAGGACGAAAATAATGAAGAAAATTCTGATGGTTCAAAACTGTCGTTGACCGGAGAGTTCTGAGAAGGTCTCCCAGATTTTCTGGTAATGCCAAAGTTCAGGAAATGGCTTGGTCAGGTCCGTGTCCGGTACCCTTTTAAGCATTACTTTTTCCTTTTTTTTTTTTTGGGTTGTTGATTTTCCCAATTATGGTAAATTCTCTGTACAATTATTGCCACGTCACGCACATTAAATAGTTTTCTTGCATCATTGGTAGTTTCTAGGTAATATTCTTGATTGCATATATAATGCTTAGTATGGTATTAATGAATTATAAGCTTGGATAATCTTAAATGCATTTACTGTATTCTAAAAGAAAACAAAATTTATGCTCTGTGGTGTGTAAAATACGGCAAACAAATCTCAGATGGTGTTTATTTACGTAGAGTTTACGTTTTGGATTAGATTGAAAATTTAAAAGGTAGAAATTTTGGAATTAGGAGTGTGAAGTAGAAATAGATTGTTTACTTATATTAGAATGACAATGTGGAATAGGAATCAATATCTTATTTATATGTTTACTTTATTTTAAATTAAGAGTGAATTATTTCAGATTATGTTTCACTTTATATAAAGAATTGTAGTTCTTAATTACAAAGTGAATAAAAATATATTTTGAAATAAATAATTTTATTTATTTTATTATCAATTTTAATAAGTTAATAATAATTATTAATAAAATTATGTAAATCACAAATTTTTTATTAGTATTAATTTTAATTACGAATTAAAATTATTGATAAAACAACACAAATGAAAATATTATTATAAATAATATAGTAGAAATTTATATTTTTAGAATAAATTATTTATTATTCATAATAAATAAAAATAAAAATATTAAAAATTAAATAAATATTAATATTATTTTTTCAAATAATATTATATAGTAATATTATTAATTCTATGTAATATAATAATATTATTTTAGCAATTTAATTTAGAATCAATGTAAATTATTAATTTTAATAAATAAATAATATAGGTAAACAATATAATAAATACATGTATTATTAAATAATATAATACTATTATTTAAATAAATATGATATTATGATTTTTAGATAAATGTAACATTATTTTATTGTAATATACATAATTATATTATATTTAAAGGAAAGGAAAAATTGAATGGGTGGAATCATGGAATTTATTCACGAGTGATTCCCATTTTAAATAAAGACGTTTGTACTTTTAAATAGCATGAATACTTCTCTTAATTTCTACTCCAGTAAGTAAACGCCTTCTTTACTATGAGAGTGAGATTATGAGTCCTCGTTCAATATATACTGTACTTATTTACGGTGGAGGGGAATTCCCCAGAATCCATTCACCGATCCCACTTTACTTTTGAGTAAAAAATGGGATTTTTGCTTGCATGAGGGAAGGTGAGTGGACTTTCCTTTTTTTATTTTTTGCCTTTATATAACATAATTATATTTATTAAAATAAAAATAATGTTACATTTATTTAAGAATAATATCATATATATTTAAATAATATTATTATATTATCTAATAATATTACATTTATTAAAATAATAATTTACATTGATTCTAAGTTAAGATTACTTTAAATAATATTATCATATTCATAGAAAATTATATTACTATATAGTATCTTTTATTTGAAAATATATAATATTATATTTATTTAATTTTAATAGTATTATATTTGTTTAGTGTTAATAATTAATGATAATAAATAGTTTATTCCAATAAAATATCAATTTTGTACTATATTATTAATAATAATGTTTCATTGTGTTGCTCTTATCAATAATTTTTATTTTACATAATTACAATTAAAATTCATAAAAAAATTTGTGATTTACATAATTAAGAAGAAGAAGAAGAAGAAGAATAATAATAATAATAATAATAATAATAATAATAATAATAATAAATTTATGATTAAAATTAATAATAAAATAAGTAGCTCATTTCAGAAGTATTTTTTTTATTCACTATTAATTAAAAACTATAATTCTTTAAATAAGGGTAAAACTATAATCTGAAACAATTCATTCCCAATCTAAGACAAAGTAAACACAGTAAACGTGATTTTAATTCCTAATTTATACTCCCATTTCAGTGTAAATAAACAACCTCCTCTCATTCTAATTTCACTGTATCCCAAAATTACATTCTTTAGATTTCCAACCAATCCGAAAAGTAAATGCCACCTTAGTTCGACATAATTTAAAATAGTTTTGTTTTTTAAAGAACATATTCCAAGCAACTGACACTTTTCTTCTTTTTTGTTTTTCTGTTTTCTGAAAATAAGGTTAAGACCCCTGCTTCTTTGGATAGGAAATTGAAGAATCAGAGGAGTGCTTCTTACTTTATTGAGATCCATTCCTAATGAGGAAGCTCAAAAAAGATGGGGTTGATGCTACTTAAATGAAGGTAATCTTAATTTACTTTTTTTTTTGGCTTTTGAAGGGTCTTGTTAGCTTGTGTGGTTGTACTCAAAAGCAGATGTCAAGTGATGTGGGACATTATTTTAGAGTTTTAGAATTTTGTTGTTTAGGTATTTGATATTTTCTATTTTAATTAGATTCAATTACTACTATATATGTTTTAGTCTTTTTATTTTTGTTATAATCGTGATTTAGTTTCCTTTAAGTTAACTTAGGAAGCAACTTTACTCTATTTTAACTATTATATCTAGGAGGTCTTGTTGTTGTTTTGATAACCTCGTGATTAATAATAAAATCTCTTTTTTATAATTCTCTTTTGATTATCCATCAAAATCTCTTTTGTATAGCCATTTGACACGAGTGTTATTTAATCTCGCATAGCTGCCATAAAATCTCATTTAGTTGTTTCTCGATTAGAACGAGATCTCAGTCACACTTTGATTAGAGCATAATCTAATAGCTAATATTTATCTGGCTTGAGGTGCTGTATTGAAAAGAACTGATATTTAGTTTATTTACTCTATCAATCTACTTCACTGCCTTGCTCCGCCATTAAGGAAAAGAATAACATTGATTATTAGTAGAAATGCAAACTTAATGAAAGTTTGAAGGTCTGTTAGCTTGTGTGATTGTGCTCAAAAGCAGATGTTAAGAAATAGAATAATATTGACTAAGTAGAATGCAGAAATTAATGAGTGAGGTTTTAAATAAAATTATGAAGTAAAGTAATCACTTTATTGATAAACGACCACCAGAACACATCATGTTACCTCCTTAGCAACCCAATTTTTATTAAAGATTCGCTTCAGGTGCTGCAGGTAGAAAAGCAGAATCGGATTAACCTAGCAATACGTAACCGAACGAAGTACGGT
>JAUJEN010000335.1:0-90105 GCA_030448925.1 Citrus cavaleriei
CTAGTTACGTATTGCTAAGGTTAATCCGATTCTGCTTCTTTCTACCTGTTACCCAAAGACGATTTTTGTTATTCAAACAAATTAAAAAGAGAATTCACCGCTAGAAAGTAGCCATTATATTAAAACAAAAATTTACTACTTTTTTATTACATAAACATCGGTATTCAAATATCGCATTCTAAGTAATGGCTACAAACCCCGGGCCATAATATAGCGTTTCTAAATTATTTCAAATAATTATAATTGCGCGTTCAGAATCCAATTTTGATCCGCTTAATCATTCGATCCGCGAAACCGATTCGATAAATTTGATCCGCGGATTGACTGGATTATATATGGACAGAATTAAAAATCAATGATTTGACGGATATTTACTTACTTCAGAATCAAGAAAACTTCTGAATCAAGAAAAAATATTTATTTTGCTTGGTTAAAAAATATTATACACGTACATTACATGTATTAACGCTGCCATTCAACAATCAGAAAGTTCACCCAAAAGAAGTAACATAATGCAAGTCACCAACACTAAGAAACAAAACCCTAATCCTTCTCCGGCCATTAACGCAGACTGGGCCATTTATCAATTTGGCTTCGGTACACTCTCAACACCGACATTTGAAGGACGCCGGTCGCTGATTGCTAGAGTAGTTTTCATCTTCTTCCTCGAAGTTCATCGAAACACTTCACAATTATCGTTCCGCAAACAACAATTGCACTATCACAACTCAAGATCGCCACCGTACGGGCTTTCTCCTGCCCTATCGCTGACAGCTTCCATAATCACCACTTTTCGACAAAGCAATAAATTTCAAGGATCGACCGTGGTTTGATTTCAGAAATTTCGGCCATTTCAATTAATCATGCATTATTCAACAATTAATTTTGTAAGCAATTAATTTATTATTGCTGCTTTATCAACAACAATTAATCTATATATATTTCAAACTGGAACGTATATCATAGCTTTTATTTCAACAATTAATCTCGATGCATATTTTAAAATCCATGAATGAGTTATTTTATCTATTTAAACAATTTATTTATTTTAAATTTATTCAATTTAATTTAATCAGTAGTAAATTTATTTCTTTATATTAGATTTTACATTTCATTAGTTCATGGTGTGGATGGTACTCTCTAGATCTGATTAAGACATATTTCGCTTCCCATGCGTCTTCTGAACCCGGATCGAGACTTTTTATCTCACTCGAGACACGCAGACGAGAGCGAGAGATTGGTAAATCATTCATCCGCCCCCATCGGTTTCCACTGCTAACGAGAATATTTTCAATCGATGGATGATCCCATCTCTTTATCGATCGGCATATTATTCCAAATACAGTGACCGGAGCCGGTGACGTCGACCTTTACTCAGATACCTTATCGAGACCCAGATATGTAAATCCCATCTCACCCGGTCTCCATTACCAACCCTAGTTCAATGATCGAGAGAACTAAAATTTTTAATTATTGAAATTAATGCTAAAATCTGGCTGGACGGATATTGGATAAAGTAAGTAAACCCCAAGATTGCTAGACGACGGATTTGATAATGATCGAAAGTAAACCGATCTCATCCGTAGATGATGATTGAATTGGATTGAATTTATTCAACTGGATTGATTGGATTGACCAAAAATATAATCCAAAATCACATAGATATTATCGGGACGTTTTAATCCATAAAACCGATCCGCCGAACACCCCTAACTATAATGGCAAGCCAAATACCCTAAGTTTAACCCTTCATTATTTAACAAATGTGTTAATAGTTTCAACAAGAAATTCCTTTAAAATGCCTTTATAATATCAACAAATTTTTAATCAGATATCGCTATAAAGAAAAATGATAAATCAACCCTAAATATTAGTTTTCTAGATAGTAACATATTTCAATAAATGAGATAATCGAATTAATATGTCGAAACTTTCAAAGGACAAATGAAAATATTTTATTGCACAATCGAAGTGAAGCTTAATTTAATACGAAAGTTCTTAAATGCCTCAGGCGACATCGTCAAATTTTAATCGATATAGCCAGGTAAAGATAACAACACAAACATTTAGTGGTAAAATGTACTTTAACCAAACTCGTAATGTCAAAAATTTAGATTGGACGAATGAGAATATTCTCTAAGAATCCTTATTTAAAAATATTTAACCGTAAGAGCTGACGTAATCAGATTCCATTCCAAAGAATTCGTTCACCCGCTTTTTGATTGGTTAGTGTCGATAACCAAAAAACGAATGGATTTAATAATTTAAATGAACGGATAGAAATTCCCAAACCAATTGTCAGAGAGAGAGACTGCCGATAAATACGTCGACGAGACCGTGAATGACGAGCGATATTCGATGGCTGGAAGTTCTGGTGAACGGTGTTCAGAAAAAGCTCGGGCGCGCTGAAGAACAAGAGCAGAATATCCTGCCGTTCAACATGTTGTCATTCGCGAGGCTAATTTCTATAAAGGCCAAAGGCTATTTTGCCAGAGGTCAAGAAAGCGAGAGACCCTACGGGACGACAGCACGCGGTTTCCTTCCAAAGACGAATTCCAGTACGACAAATAATGCTTCTCTAACTCGGCGTAACACGCAAGATTCACGTAACCACGACACACGTTTTCGTAACTCATGTACACGCAAAGTTCACAGAAAGATGACGTTTAATGCTTCAACCGCGGCGCGTAACACGCCAGGATCCCACGCTAAGCCCATAACGCCGCGAAGTAGAGTCCCATACCGCTCAAAGAAATGAAGACCAGATCTCGCAGCGTTCTGCGCGCAAATAACGAAGGGGTAAAGGGTTGGCATTTTTGGTGATGTAAGGAAACCACGAAAGCCATAGCATTCCGCGCAGTTGCCTCGAACCTTTCATATCCGACCAGCAAGCCGGAGGCGCTATCACGTAACAAATCATGCATTTCCGACACTTCGGCTCGGTTACAGCAGTGACATCTGAGAAGTTAAGACATACAGGAGACCCCCTGGTCAGGCGGTGCTGGACGAAGGGTAGATCCTGGCTGCGTAATCCAGGAGAACCCAATTCGCATCAACATGCATATTGCTCGCGAATCAGAAAGCAAAAAATTGGCCGACATAGCAAGAAAAAGGAGTAAATGAAAGGCAATGGAGATAGAGGAAGTAGCTTACGCGTATAACATGAGGTTTAACGAGACTGCGTGACGCCGGCGAGGTAACGGGCACGGGAAAGTCATGTTCGGACGGGATGGAACGAATGGAAAGCAGACGGAAAACCTGACAACCATCTCGCAGAAGTCATGAACGAAGAAGCGAACCTGGGCAGGGAAGCGCGAGGGCGCGAGCGGCACTAAAGTACCATAGTGCGAGAGAAGTCAAACCGCCAGGAGATTTTCGCTACAGTAACGCATCATGGGAGAATTTCGGTAGAGAAGCAGGAAAGCGCCCCTGCTGGCACGCATCGCGACGCAGGCTTACCTGTGAAATTTGCAGGAACAACTCGAGGGCAACACTTCGCATGATGTAGAGCAAGAAATGATCAAAACAGCATGACGTGATCTCCGGTCGCGTGCGGCAATGGTGAGAGTTACGGCGTTAGCGCAAATAATCGATTTATTACGCAAGCAGAACGTAGCCCCACGGAGGATAATGCCGATCTGGTAATCACCGCCGTTAGCAGAGATCATGGTGGCGGTTATTCGAGATTACCGACCTCGTGACATCGAAGAACTGATCACGATGCAACATGAGCCAACGACATAACGGGTATTGTGTGGATTATCTCCATCCCGTAGTGCGGTGTTCTACCCACTCGGCGATCGCACCTGAACGCTGGGCATTTAAAACTTCCTTCGGGCAAAGATAAAACCTTCGAGCGATAAAGCCAGAATTCGCGAAAGCGCTTAATAAGCAATGTCACCTGAAGATGACACGATTTTGGAAATGGAAGAAATATCAAACGTGGGAGCGTTAAACTTCCTAACCATCAAGAAGTTTCATCGGGCCGCCCTCTGAGCCAGAGTTTCAACCACCCTCGCACAAGTAAGGGATTGGAAAAGAAGTGGCGAAGATAGAAGGTCAAGTGGTACACTCAGGCTCAAGTATTCAAACGTACGCACAAGATACCTAAAGTTAAAAGACATCGAGATCGGTGGCAGTATATCAGCACGGATCAGCACCGACCAACAGCTACAGTGAGAAAGGTAGCAAAGATTACCGTGCATGTCTGACGTGGCGAGGACCACCAAAGTTCTCCTAGTGGATCGTGAGGGTAATTGCTTACCGTACCTCATCGAAAAGTCGCTACAAAGATGAACAAGAAGAAGCCACATTCTCCTTCCCTCAGCCAGAGTCATGGTAAGACACATTCGCATCCATGCTCATCAACATTCCCATCTAAGAGCGCGACGAGCGCATCAAGTATTCTACCTGCAGCACCCAGGGCAAAACGAGAAAGAAATGGGTATCCGGCCCACCGCAACCAGACTACAAGCGCATTAATCAAGACGCTCTGATTTGCGGTACTTGTTACAAAGCGATCGATTATTATTTACATCTCCCAATAATTGGGTCAACAAAAAGTTTGCCCAACAGAGGATGGGAGGGACGGTTGTAACTTCCATGGCACCTGGCACATACCACTGTGAAAGGGGTAGAGATTCAAGACCGTGTCGAAGATTCGTAGAACGGCATTCGACTATGCTTACGCTACCGACCTTCACGGTGGCTACAACGTACGGTGGTTGCAGTGATGTATTCGAGATCGCCAGCTACCGCCAGCAGGTGATGGGGCCCAACGCTAATGAGACCAATCGTATCGAAAAAATTACGATAACGCCTACGACCGCAGCAGATACTTCAACAACCCCAAATAGCCCAAACTAGCAAAGGTCGCAATCACGTGGGACCGTACGAGGACGAGAAAGCGGATTCTATACCCCACGAGGATGCTTTTAGTCATCAAGCACGGTCGCTAGCAAGAAATTCTGACCGGATAATCGGCTGATACATCGAGCTCAACACGAGTTATTTAAGTCAACTTCGGCATTTTAATGACCGAAAGTTTGAACACATCAACACCTCTCGAAGGGTTCCTGGAGAGGGAGCCGTCCTCTTGGGCGCTGGTCGAACCGCTTATCACAACGGGAGCCCCGGCCGTAAAGAATAACGATATCGACTTCGTCAGAATGACGGGTGGGGCGCCCTACCGTATTTATCTCAGGCTGGCTATTTTGGGCGATGAAGAAAGGTTGGGTTCAACCATTATCTGGGCTCAAGCATCTGCGAATTCGTAATGTTTGAAGGCCGCAGACGAGGCGCACCGTAGATCGCGGCTAAGCATTCTCTACAGTTAGGAAAGGAGGCGACGCAGATAACATCCTCGACACGAAAAGCGAAAGCAAGACCGCGCATACAACCCGTAGGCGACTGGAGACAGTATACAGGAAGATGAAGCAGAACCCGGAAAGACGATCGTAATGGTCGAGACTTGGCGGAGAGCAAAAGCAGAGTCTGGGTAAAGCTTACGTGCTCGCCGACGCGGAGATTACGAAGACACGCTGCGATCGACCCGTAAGTGAGTACGTATAAAACCGGGCAATGTTAAAAGAAAGCGTTTTCTGCGCAGTAGGCCAGGCGGAGCTTCAACCGGAGAGGTAATGGCTGGTCAGAAACGATGGCGCTAAGCTTCGAGAGCGTGGTTCATTCGGAAGTCAATAAATACCCGTAGAGTTGATATCAAACGCGCGTCGGTAAAGAAGTAAATGCCAGTTTGCGAGTGACGCTACAGGATTTCATGCACCTCAAGGCTTCAGTTATAAAGAAAGCCCTTCCTTTACCAAAGATCGATCGCCTAAGAGATTCGACGGCCGGATGGACCGATGGTTCTGCTGCTATTTCACGCGGACGATTCTCTGATACGCCACAACCGATCCCCACGTAATGGTACCGACGGCGAGTAGCACCCGCTTTCATCACTAACCGCGTTCGGTTCGCTACGCGCGCCGACGCCATTCGGCCTCAAGAACGTCGGGGCCACCCTATCAAAGGCCTATGGAATAAAGTCTTTGGCCTCGATCGAAAACCATGGCGGTAATCGCGATCTATTACGATCACCAAGTCCAAAAACCTAAGCGAACATGTCTGTATCTCGGCGAGACGCTCGAGCTGGCGAAGTATAGCATTACGCTCAACCCGGTAGTTAAAGCTGTTTGGGAGCCGTGAAATTTCGGGATTCACGGCATTATGCGGGATCACAACTCGGTAAGATCCAGCGATCAGTAAAATGACGCCTCTCTCTAAACCCGGTGAGATGCAGAGTCTTCAATATTTACCCGGCGCTGCACATAGCTGGCAGATTCATATCTGGGCGACGACAAGTGTCGCCCATTCTTTCAAGTGATGCTGAGGGAAAGAATGGAACGACCCTGAACGCGAGGAAGCCTTCCTTCCCAACTTGAAGTCGACATTGAAGAAGTTCGCCATCGTCTGCCCACACGGTGATTTGGGGTTGACAGTCAATTCAGATTTCGGACGATCGGCCGCCATTCTACCGGGCCGGTACGGCAGAGAGAAGTAAAGGCTGAGTCCAAAGATCCGATATACTACAACCGCCAGCGCCCTCGGCCGACGCGGCATCTAGAGCACCACCGCCGAGAACGGGCACTCAGCCATATTGCGCGCCGCCGCTGGTGAAAGTTGATACTTTCAAGCAAAGATTCTTGCTCCCAGAATAACCAACCGACTTATCATACACAGACAAGCCGGATACCGGTCGGCTCGTCGTTAATGGTTTTCGAGGTAGAAATGAGCTCGAATTCGATAGATTATAAACCTCCCGGGCTGGGCGAGTAAAGTGCCCGTGCAATGGTCGATTATACCGGAATGAATTCGCGCAGAGTTCAAAGATGCTGATCAACAAGACAGCAGTGATAGCGACGACGAAACCTGCGGGCAGATATTCCGGTGGATCGGTCATCGCGAGAGCTGTTCGCAGCTAGGATCGCTCTTGGGCGTTCGGGAGGGGGGAGGAGATCTCTTATACGCAGAAAGCTCGATTTGCGTACCTACAAATAACCAAAGCGCCGAATACGGTTTTCGACAATGGGAGTCCTGAATCTGGCTGCGGTCGCGGAAAGTTGTGAAGAGAAGGCATCGAACGATTCCCACCTTATTGGCTAATCATGTCGCTTACGGAAAGATTCCAACCAAGAGAGTAGAGACTTAAATTCCAAAGACAATAGTCGTGCTAGATGGATGTGGGAAGCTCAAAGAATGCCGAGGATACAAATCCTCGTGAGCGACATTACTGAAAGGAAGATATTTGCTGTGACGGCACAATTGCCAGAATAGACCTAAAATGCCAAAGTCGGGTCCCTGTGGGTTAAGTCTCACCCAAGTATCGAGCAAAATTAAGTCATGATAACAAAAAAGGCCTTTTCGGAGTGACCCGAGGCCATAGCTTTCATTACCCAGACGGGTTACCAGATAAAGTTCATGTAATCAAGACAGAGCTCGAGATTTCAGACACACGTGGGTATTGGCGGGTCGACGGTACTATATCTACGGAAAGGATATGGCACCGCTCCTTCTGCCTGTTCGACGATGATCTTTATCGACACGCAGACACGCGGCCGGCGAAGCAATACGCGAACCGAATTTACGGAATCATTTCCTACGAGGTCCCCGCCCACGCGTTCTGGGCAGCAGGATATTTCCGCGATATGCACCGTGATGCGCAGTTGTGAAATGCCCGAGTTCGCAGTTCGCCAGAGTTTTGCAAACTTCTAACCAACCACCGTAAAGCCCACCTCCACGGCCTTCCTCGTCATTGGTCGGCCAACGGGAATCGATCCGACGGGCGCCCATCATCACAGCGGATCTATGGACAGTGAACATACACATGCAATACGCATGCAGATTACCACCGGGTTGATAGAGAGGGCCCCTGAAGCCAGATCAATATGATACGGAAGAAAACAACAGACTTCGTAAACTCGGTAAACCCGTAGTCGACACGTGGGATCCCATACTTTGCCTCGTAACCGGATAACGGCAAGCAGTGCGCCGATAATCACGGCCCGTGGATTTCTTAACCCTGATAGAATCGAAGATGTGTCTCACCGCTTTCACCCTCAATCGAATTCGGACAAGTAAAATAGCTAACAAGACCAAGAGGTCGCCAAAAGTCCTGGTGTTCTGAAAAAAACCATGTTCTGGCACAGGGTCGGTCGAACCGCTGTCAAAGCAGCGGCATATAACAACCCACAAGACCGTCATGGCGATCGGGAGACACTGTCATTAAGCTTTTGGACACGAATGTCAGCTTACCAGACATAGAACGGCATGACCACACCTTAGGACAGAAATTCAATGAGAGGCGAGAACGACGAGCGATAGCATGCTTCGAATTCCTGGACCGCTAAATGAGAGAGGGAACGAGTACCGAAAACATCGTGCACTTACCAACAGAGGGTTGCTCGCAGATATAACCGTATGAACATACTGCACCGTGCCTGAGACTTCGGCACGGGTACCTGGGGGAAGAAAGTGAATCGAGCACCAAAGATTCAACTCAAGGCGAGGCCGGGACCGACTGGAAGCGTCAGATAGAGTCAAGCGATACGGGACCCGAGCTAAGCTGGAATCATGGTTCGACGGCTACGGCGAAACGCCCATGGAACGCAAGACACCTCCTAATACTTTCCAGCAGCACTTGTTCACATTTGAAAGTTGTTTTGTTGCACACATCGCTTCATTATCGCTATTTTTCACGCTTGACGTCCGAATTTACGGCCAAATCCTCGCCATTAATTAACGGAACGTTTATCGACGAATTTCATTCGCTTAAACCGAAGAAATCCTAAGTATGCAGTGCCGCCGAAGTCTCGTAGCTCGCCTTATAGACGTAGTTACATATGATGCCGTGATTCCACCGCTTTACCATCGGTAAGCGCGCAGAATCCAAATCGCTTAAGAAAATCTATTGCTCGCTAAAGTTCGTAGCGCCTTATGGCGACGGCATGTATAAGCCAGTGCTGCTGTACACGAAAAAGGTGTTGTATCCAAATCGCTTCAAGAAAAACTTACATGCAGGGGCCGCTAAGTCTCGAGCCTTCGAGGCATGGACAGTTACATGCCAGATGCTGTGATTCGCTTTACCAATGGCGGCAGCAGAATCGTAAATTGCCATGAAGAAAATCTTGGCATGCAAAGGCAGTGTCGCTTTAAGTCTCGTAGAGCCTGCCTTACGGCGGTATCAGGAGATAAGTTACATGCCTGGTGATCCGCCGGCCACGAAGGCGCAGAATCCAAATCGCTTCAAGAAAATCCTAAGCGCATGCAAAGGTCGAAAGTTTCGTGAGTCTTTTACTATGAGACGTGTTTCATAATGCCAGACCGGCTTCCACGGCTAAGGCAAAGAATCCAAATTGCCCAAGACAGAAGACAAGCGATTCTCAAACTAAAATAATACATATGACGAGAAAGCATCAACAACATTTTTATTAATGTAAAAGAATGACTAACAAAGTGAAATTTTAAACGCTTGTTCATTACAATACAAAAAAGAATATATCAAAAGACGCTGATCACTGAAATGTAGTAAAGATTTGGCCTACCGACCTCCTAAAAGTGCGTGTCAACAGGGGTGTCACCTGACATCGTAAGGTTTCCCATTAAAGGGAGGATCGCACAAGGAGAGTTTTCCTCCCGACAATGACGTACCCCCTTCTAGATCTTCCTCGTCAGCCTCATCCATATACGCCGAGCAACACCACCAAGGTCTTCCATTCAGTCAAAGGCCTTCCAGGTGACGCCACGATAACGACAGAATGTCAAGTCCCTGTCAACAGGTCTACCTCCTCTCTAAGTTCTCGACCAGTCAGCGGTTTCAATTCGAATGAGTCATGAGAGATCGAAATGTCAGACATAGCCTCTCATTATAGATCCTCCTGACTCGTAAAGCCCTCCTCGGCGGTAATGGCCATTGAAGAAGTGATTCTGTTTCATTTGTGTTCTCGATTCACCCTCGCTTTTCCTTTAAGAACGCCACCGTCGTCACCGAATTAACGTCTCTTCATCTTCCCATCGAATTACTACCTCAATTTTAGCTCAAATTGTGGTCACGCAACACGAATTTGCACCCCACTACCGCCAAGGCATCGACTTCCTCCTTGCTCACGAAGTTTAAACCTATCGTAGCGACCAGGTTCTCGCTTAATGTAAATGAGTCTCGAGGTCCGATGGCGAGAGAGAAGTGATCCGTGGTCACGCTTTCCACTACCTTCCATAACTTTACAAAGGCGAGCAAGGTAAAATCTTCACGGGGGGCTCAAGACGACAAGTCGCCCGCCATAAGAGGGCATCCTTACTTCTCAGCCCCTCTTTTCGTCGTCAGAGGTCGAGAACGCCGTGGTCGTGAGCCCCAATTTCAATCACGTCCATCCTATGGCTGGCCGTGAAGATCAAGCGAGACTCGAGCAAGTCAGACAGATGCATTAGTAGCCTTCTGATCGAAGAATTCCATTAAAGACCGCTCAATCTGCTTCGAGTGTTTCAGTCCGAATGGAAGTTCGACACCCCAAGAAACTAACACAAACAAGACACTTCGTTAAACAAGCCAACAAACAAGAATGGCAAGTACGGATACAAGGCATCTGAAACAGTAACCTTGGGACTGCTAAATGTGGGACCCATAATCCTTCCGGCCCATTCAGGCGAATTCGACTCCCACGGACCCTCATGAAAAGAACTTTCTTCCAATTCTACCACCACCGCAGGAGGCCCACATAGCTTCGCTTCGTTTAGATTGGAGCATCACCAAGATCTTGGGGTAATGCTTTTCACCTGCACATGTAAGTTTCATCAACTGTAGCGGGCTCATGGCAACATCCGTTCCACAAAATGAATGTACTAGAGGCACTTCCTCCACCCATCGGATTCACCGACCAGAGCCGAAGCCCTTAAGTATCCCGCAAGAATAAGAGCCATGACACCTCACCTTTAAAGTCTGGCCCGACAGTTGTGGTAACATGTCCCCTGGAGGCATACGGAGCATCCTTCTTTCCCGACCTCGACGATTTCACCAGAATTATACCTCACTCAAATTTGAGGTCCTCGAGAGTTCCATCAAACTACGCCACGTAATCACTGGGCCAGGTCCCGCTGACAGGCTCTTCCACCTATTCACCTCCTTTCGGTCGCTGGCCCCTTCTGTGGGACGCCCACCGGTAATCATCCTCGACCTCACTCACGTGTTCTCCGATCCAAGATCCTTCATCGCCATATCGCCGCTTGCGAGGAGGTTGTTCGGGAGACATCCTCCTACCGCCCACACTAGATTCCAATTCGCTTCTGGGCCAAGTGATCCCGGATCAAAAGCCGGACGATACACTCGCGTGCAGAGGGTCCAACTCTGTCATCAACCTCAACGACCTTCTCGCCTTTCGACATTCCCTAAACTTAACCACAACGCCACCAACTACTACCCAAACGTAAAGTTAAAAAGAAGTTATTCACAAACTATCCGAGACCGGAGAGAGAAGAACACCGGCATCGCCCAACTGAGCAAGTGTGCGACGGGGTTTTACTTCGAACTTTCATTGAGAAATGTAGAGACGAGATTTTAGCGTGAATTGTGAATATGCTCGTCGAGAGGATTCGGGTTTGCCAAATGAGGATGCGTTCTCAAGTTGCTAAAGATATAACCAAGGCCAATCCGGATCTCGTAACCGCTTGGCTTTGAAATTCAAATGGAGGATTTTCGCCATCGCCACCGTCCGCAATTAAATGCGTATACGACTCTTGGCCTTTTTCCAATCCCACGCGAAAGCGAGTACTATCGAAGCTTTCACCTCCATTACATTGCCCAACACCCGTAAACCGGGACCGGTTTCGGGAGAGGTAAATCTGCTCAGATAAATACCGCCGGATTGCACTGTGAATGACGCAGCAGATATCTCGACTACGCATGAGTTACAACCTGTTCAAAAAGCCCCGCTATGGCGCAACAAAGAGCAAATATCTCCGGTCTGCACGATGTTGTCATTCGCTATACCAATTTCCTATAAAGCGCCAAAGGCCATTCCTACCAGAGGCCAAGAGTACAGTGAGACCTTCCGACGACATTACAAGAAGACGCGCTTCCAAAGACGGTAATCACATACAAATGCACGCTTTCCTGTAATCCCTCATGTAACACGCAGATCTCACGTAACCACGACACGCTTCCGAACTCACAGGCGTAACACGCAAAGTCTCAGAGGCCACGACAAATGCCCACGCTTTCTCTCGAACTGCGCAAGGTAACACGCCAGATCCCACGCTTGCTCCATAAACGCCAGCTGAGTCCCATACCGCCTCGAAAAGAGCTGGCAATCGAGATTCGTGGCGTTTATAAAAAGCAAAACAACGGGCCGAAAATTGGCATTGAGATGTAAGGAAAAACCACGGTTAAATGCGCATTCGCGCAAAGTTCGCTCTCAACCTTCATATCCGATTTCGAAAGGGAGGCCACGCCTTTAACGCTCTAATAACCCATGCATTGGATATTCGTTCATGCGACATCCAGGTAAGAAGATTACTAAGAGACATCTCCTTTACGCGCGAAGCTGACGAAGTTATAGATCCCTACGCGAACTAGGTAACCTAATCTCGATCAACACAAATTTTTAAAAATTTTCATATCAAACATAATTGTAAATTTAAATATATTGTGAAACAAAACCGATCCGAATCTACGGTGTCCACAATTTTGTTCAAGTGTATTTGTAATAAAACGAAACTTAACCCACACTCACAGAATCTGAAAAATAGAAACGAAACAAGCGCGTTGACATTTATTTTAAAAGAAATTAACTTGATCTGTGAAGATTATCATGCGATGCTCCCCACACTATCGACACCACGTCAGACAAATGGTAAGTTATGTTCGGCTTTGTAAAAGCAGCGGGTCATAAAAGGCCGTTGAATTCGGCTGGGATTACTGCAAGTGGGCCCTTACTCTTTTGTTCTTCGGCACTTTCTCTCTTGGCGGACCTAAAAATTCTAGAGTTTATCCGTGACCCTCCACGTGGCACACCCTGGACTTAACGAACCAACCAGAATCATAATTACATCATCCTCACTGGAATATAATATTAAAATATTAGTACAATGATCAAGATTTAAGTATTAAAATAATAAATTGATTAGTTTCAGAAAAACAAATAAAAATTGATTCGCAGATGTATTCCACGCAATGAGTCTTTCCAGTTCATACTGTACCACATTTCAACTGCCAATCAAGCCACGGCATAGTTATGAACACCTCATGATACTCAGCGTCAGCGGTCACTTTACAACATTTCCTGACAAAGCAAAATCCATTTTCTTTCACAAGAAATCACCCACAAGGTGATTCCAAGTTCTTTTTTTTTATATAAATATAAGTTAAGAATTAAATATTAAACGAGGATTTATATTCGAACTGTGACATATTAATATCATAAAAAAATTTTTAATTATTTTTTAATTATAAATATCAATAGAGTTATGATATCAATATTTTAAAAAAATATACAAGTTATTAATTAAATATTTATACCAAAATTTAAAACATAGAAAATGGGGAGAGATTTCGAGTAGTGCCTATACCGTTAAACACTCATTTAATATATTTATAATATATATGTATGAATTAAATTAATTATCAATTACATAATATTTTAAAAAAAAATAAATACGTACATGTTATACCTACATTAAACGAAAATATATTTAAATTTCTCAAAAAATAAATATTATAGCTGGAAGTATGCGGAGTCAATATGATCAACACTACAATCAGGTCAAAAAATAAAAAAATAAAAAAATAGAAAACAACAAATAACAAAATACGGCCAAAGTAAATTAAAAGCAGTGTCCTACACAGGCTTTTGTTGAGTTGTTTTTAACTGTCGTGCAGAAAGTAAATGAACGGCTAGTCCGGCGTTTGGTGCGCCCACAGGACTCGTGCTCGTGAGTAGATGATGTTTGGTGCCCCTAGAATTCCTAGTGGGTCATAAATGCAATCCAATTGCGTCAAATATTGCCGTGTTAAATTAATTATTAATCTCTCGCTTTAATCATTTTTAGAAGTTGCAATTACTTCACTACACTTACTAATATGTACCGTCCTTCAGTTTGTGTTTTAATGATTCTTCCTCCAGTTCCGAGAATTTGACTTCTTCGATTCATTTTTATAATATATTCTTCTTCAGTTAGTTTGTGGTTGTTGAGCTGAAAATTTTTATATTATAATTTTAAACTCTTGTATTATGGTCGCCAAACAATAAATTGTTTTGTTTTTAAATTTAGTAAATTTTATAATTACAGCAATGTTTAGACACTATGTGATTTAGAAAATCAGACCCCAAGTTTTTCCAAAAATAAATTATATTTTTTAAAATTACTTCCCTCAATAAAGTATTTTCTCCAAAAGAAAATAAACTACATTAATGCAGCGGTGGTGGAACTAACCCAATGTAGAAAATGAAGTAGATATGGCGGGCGCCAAATAATGTCATTTGGGACAGCGAAAAAGTGAATACGGGGACCCACAATCGCCGATTTTTGCAAAAAGCATAATTGTGGCTTTAGACTCAACCAACGGTCCCTTTTCTTGCAATTATTAACAAACAATTCCATATAAACATGCTTATTTCAAGTACCAATTTTGAATGATACAATTGCTGTTATTACAAAAATAGACTCCAAAATCCAAAATTTAATTAATTCATAGTTAATACTTTATTAAATAGTTCTTCATATCTCAGGCAATTAAATCCTAAATGATATCATATTTTATTAAACCGCAGCAAAAAAATTTTTAAAATTTTTTTTTGTTTATTAACAATAATTTTAATTAATATAAAGAGTTTAGAGTTTTTATTTTTATTTTTTTTTATTTACTCTTCAAATTGGGACCCAACTAGAAGATAATCCACGCCGAAATCTAAAGACTGCGTAGGGATCAAGGAAGCAAGTGGGATGGCAGTATTGTAAATATGACCAAAATCCAAGTCATCCCACGCACTTTCCACGGAGCAAGCGTCCCTTCCCTCTCCTCTCCTGCTTCTTATTCCGCGTGTAACCGGTTCAGCTGGTCACCTCGCCGCGTTCCCTCTCCCTACAAAGCCCCTGTCGAAGCTTATCGCCACGGAGAGAAAAAAAAACGAAAGCCTAGTCTCAGTCAAAACTCGTCACTTACTCACTTGAGCTGATCATATTGATGATTCATGGCCTTGCCCGTCCGTAACAGAATCCCAATCCCTTGTTTTTTGCATTACTAAAATGCTTTTCCGTTTTGCCTCTCCTAAATTTCTCAATCTCCCAATCTGCTCCTCGCCCTCCCTCTGTAGATTTCTCATCGGCGGCAACCACACTTCCGCCCGCTTCTGCTCCCGCTAATCGCCTCCCCTTTCCATGCACTTCATATTCCTTTTTTTTGTTTTGATTTTTTTATAGGAGAAAAAAATAGAAAAATTCGTAAACCAAAAGAAGCAAGACGATGATGGAGCCCACCGTAGGAAAACCGAGCTTTTTGAGGAATATTCTAGTGCGGGTGCTTTTATTCAGCGTTTTAATCATAGTCGTCCGATTTGCTTACGTCGTTACAATCGCCGGCGAATCATGCAAACTCGGCGACTTTTGTTTCTTCTCACTACCGGACAATTTCAACTCGTTACTATCGGCGCCGGTACCGGAGCTGGGGATAACCGCCAACAAAGCGGTCCGATCTATTATTGTCAGTCCCAGCCGCCGTGATATGTACACCAAAAGAGTGATCAAGGCCGTTAATTTCTACTCGTCCGTTTTCCAAGATCTGATTTCCGAAGGCTACCTTCGCAAAGCGCGAAATCTTTTGTGCGTTGAGACGCAACGGCCAGGACGTTTTCGCTTTGAAAGAGATCGGCGTTGAGGACTCGATTGGAATTTTTAAAAGTCGTCGAAGCTGTTGGTGATTTCGGGCGAGGGGCATCGGATACCGTTTGATGGTAATACGTTTGATTTTGTCTTTGTCGGTGGGGCTAGATTGGAGAAAGCATCCAAACTGTTGGATTTTGCCTCAGAGATCGTATGGACGCTGAAACCCGAAGGGTTTGCGGTGGTCCACGTGAGGGCTAAAGATGAGTATAGTTTCAATTGTTTTTGATTTATTCAATTCTTGCAAGTTAGTCAAGTCACGTGATATTGATGGGTTTGATTCTTCATTGCCTTACATTAGAGAAATTGTGTTAAAGAAAGAGAGTGATTTGATTCTTGGCCATCGGGAGAATTTACCTGATGGCAATGTCAAATAAGTGCTCAGTTCCGCTATAAGCAAGCATTTGTCCGGAAAGCAGAGCCGTTGATTATGGAGGAGCATTGAAGCCATGGATTACGATGAAGAGAAATATAAAGAATATAAAGTATTTACCATCAATGGCTGATATAAGTTTCAAGAATAGATATGTATGTTGATGTGGAGCTAGAGTTATGGTTCTAGTATAGGGAGTTGGTTTAAGAAGCAGTATCCGAAACAAAACAAACCTTTGATGTGTATGCAATTGAGGCTGATAAGACTTTTCACGAAGAGTATAAGGTGAAGAAAAAGGTGAAATTGTTGCCCTATGCAGCTTGGGTGAGGAATGACTTTGTCATTTGAAATTAATCATGACCCGGATAAGGAAGTGGTGGTTGTGTAGGGGCATGGGGAGAATCAGCCTGTGCAGTCGTTATCAGATGGTGGGTTTGATGGTGAAGTGATAGGATTCAGGGTTCGATTTGCGGATTGGTTGAAGAACACTGTGACGGATAAGGATTTTGTGGTTATGAAAATGGATGTTGAAGGGACTGAGTTTGATTTGATCCCGAGGTTGTTTGAGACTGGGGCGATATGTTTGATAGATGAGATCTTTCTTGAATGCCATTACAATAGGTGGCAGAGATGTTGTCCCGGACAAAGGAGTCCAAGTATAAGAAGACATATGAGCAATGCTTGGAGTTATTTACTTTCTCAGACAGAATGGTGTTCTAGTTCATCAATGGTGGTGATCGGTAACGATTCCACATTACCTCTCCAATGTTTTTTTTTTTTTAAACCTTTCAAAACCATAGGATCCCCCCCCCCCCCCCTAAATTTACAGTGAAATGCTGTAGGACTTTTTTTTTTTTAATAGTATTTCATTCTGTCCAGATTTCTTTTGTTGTAAGCATTGCAATTACAAATGAAAATTCTGTTGCGTCCTGCTTATTGGCATCTTCAGTTTCCTTTTTCTTATGTATCAATGGGTTTAGCTTGCAACTGTAAACTAGAGATGAAATTTTGAAGTGTTGTTCAGCTAAAATGAGTAAATGTTTTGATTTGTCTGGGGCACCTTGAATTTCACTCATTGATTGTTTAACTTGTAAGATAGAAATGTTGTTGAGTTGTTTGTTGGTTGGCAGTTCTGATGCTATGGATTTCATGGTGGTGGCACTGGGAGCTCAATTTACATAAAACTTTTGTGTTTTATCTGAGAATTGAGGTTGTTCATCCCAAACCCCGACATTGTTAAACAATCTATAGCAGTGTTTTTAATACAAACAATCTATAGCAGTGTTTGTATTATAATTTTTCTCGGTCCATAATATAGAGCAAACACAATTGCTTTGGGATTTGGTGTATCTCTCTCTCTCTTTCAAGTGGTTGAAAGCTTCTAAAAATTTCTAAAAACTTGTTTGATGTTACATTTAAATCAACATCGAATAGATGGTTCTGATCTATAAGGGAAGGGACAGACTCTTGACTGGAGTCACGAGCCTAGAACTTGTCAGGTATTACATTGACTGCAGCAATGAGCTGAAGAAAATATGCTGAGCTGGGTATCATATTTGGTAAACATTGTTGACTGCTCTTTGCTGGCTTGAGTCTTGTTATATGGTTACATTATAGATTACAGACCAGGTCATTTTAGCACCAGCTTTGGCAAACAAACTGGCTGAATTATCTTTATCCCGTAACATTATTTGTGTAAATGAAAACTAATCTGAATGGCATAATTTCTTATATACCCTCTTCCCCCAGTCATAAAATTTGACTTCGATTATGAGCTGTAAGATTTATTCTCATGCCAGTGCCACAATCCCAAACATCAGTAGATTTATTGTGTTATGAGCTGCAGTTGAGATTGTATTGAGGGAGGGAATGATCATTTTCTCCAGCAAAATTTAAAATTACCCAAACATCTTTGATAGCAGTATCAGAAACCAATATTTAGTAAATGTTATGAGACTAAAATTATTGGAAACGATTTCTGCCATGGTTAAATAGTAGTTGAAGAGTGAGATGAAACAAGAAAGGGATAAGTTAGTCATTAATCACCCTCATTATCGTGCGAGCGAAAAGAGCTTTTTGACATTACATGGCAAGAGTAAGAGATGAGCACGTCGATAATTCATAAACAAACTCTTGAGATACAAACGACCAACACGCCGTTTTTATTCTTAATATCGCCATTCACCAAATTATCTGTTCCAATTTTCCCTAATCCTCTAAAAACAAGATAAATAAACAAAAATAAAATTAAGAAAAAAATGTTTCATGATTGGTCCTTTTCTTCTTGATCTTCAACTTCCTTTTGTCTTTTAAAATAAATATGCTGTTTCATATACATTTATGTACCAACCTCCTCACCATCACCTTTGAATTAATATTTCTCTCCTTCTGGGGCCTGCCTCTTCATGAAAATGATGATATGAGCCTTTGGATCCCAAGAAAATCCTTCCCATTTTCCCCGGAAAATATTTGGGTATTTGTAGGGCTTTAGTGGGTGCTTCCAACACATAACATGGGAGGTTGTTGTAGCATAGAGGTTAAGTATGGATCCGTCTATGAGGAGGAGGAAATGGAACGCAAAGATAATTATAATAACAAGAAAATTGGTAGGGAAGATGATTTTGTGAGAGTTGGTGATAATGGAGCCTCTGTCAGATTACAAGGATCTTCTAAGAATATTTCTATGTTTACACAACAAGGAAGAAAAGGTATAAATCAAGATGCCATGACTGTTTGGGAGGTAATTATTTCATCCAACTAATTCTCTAATTTTGATCTCAACAATATGATTTCATTTATATACATGTATATGTTATTGCAGATTATTTGATTGTATTGATTAATGCATTAATTTCTTGGCTCTCGTTTCAATTTCTGATCAAATCAATTTTCCTGGTATAATGTTAATTGTAGGATCATCATTTTTTCCCTTTCTCCAAACGTATGAATTATTCAAGATTCTGCTAAATTTATTGACAATTCGTATTTTGGTATTGAGATTGGTGTTTTCTTTATTTTTTTCTTTTTGGTTTCCATTTCTCTTACCTGGCTGTTATCTGGGAATTATTAATCATTTTCATCTAGCCAAACTTATCAGACCTGTGATATAATAATTTAATTTGATATTTGTGATCACAACGTTCCTAGATCAAAATAGTTTATTTATTTATCTATTTATTTTTGCACCGTAGACATGCACTCTCAGCATTATGGGACTTATGATTAAAGAAATGCAATCTTGTTCTGTAATTCATGAATTAAACTTTTTGAAAAGGCTTTAGTTCATGGCCGCAATTTAAAAGGACATGAATCCTAAAGTTCCTACTTCCAACTGTTAGATTCAAAATAGAGAAAGTAAAATTTAACAAATGAAACTTGACGTCCAATTGATTCAGAACTTTACTGGTGATAAAGAAACAGTCTTCTGCGGAGTGTTTGATGGCCACGGACCTGCGGGTCACAAGATTGTTCGTCATGTACGTGACAATTTACCATCAAAGCTTTCTACAGCAACTGCTTCTCAAGAGAAATCATGAAGATTATAGTAATGGTTCCAAATCTAGTCAAATCCATTCTTTTCGTGCTTGGAGGCTAGCTTAGTTAAAGCTTATGAAGAACTTGATGATGAACTTGGCTTGGCATCTGTAGTGACAGCTACAGTGGTGCAACTGCTGTAAATATCATCAAAAGGCACCCCTTGGACCCTTAATCAATTCAATTTAGGGAATGCTCAGGATTAGAGTTCTGCAGCTTTTAATTTACTACTATTGTGGAATAAACTGGACTTCCTTCCTGCTGTTGTTTTCGATTTGCAGGGAGAACACTTGATAATTGCCAATTTGGGTGATTCTAGAGCTGTTCTTTGCACTAGAGATGATAGAAACCAACTCGTTCCTGTCCAACTCACAACTGATTTGAAACCTGAGATTGCAAGTAGGTTGTTTTCATTTGGCCTAAAAGCCCAACTAATTTAATCAATCTAATGGTTTTTTTTTTGTTATTCAGGTGAAGCTGAAAGAATCAGGAATTGTAAAGGCAGAGTTTTTGCAATGGATGAAGAACCAGACGTGTATAGAATATGGATGCCTGATGAAGATTGCCCTGGTCTAGCCATGGCCAGGGCTTTCGGAGATTTTTGCTTGAAGGATTACGGCCTTATCTCAATTCCTGAAATTTCTTACAGAAAACTTACTAGAGAGGATCAGTTTGTGGTTCTAGCAACCGATGGGGTAAGAAAAAAGGCACAACCCGAGCTATTTATCTATTGTTGATCTGCTAAAATTTAATTAAGTATTCACATGTGCCGACATTTGCATTTTGATATAATTTAGACCAACAATTCTATGTGCATAGATAGAACTACCAAAAGGCAAAAGATTGACAACTATTTGTAAAGAGAGTTAAGGACGTAAATTTGAGTCTTCTAGCAAATCTTTATATAAATAGGATCTTTTTTTTTTTTTCCACCAAAAAAATGTATGTGTCTGCAAAAGAGAAGTACTCAGTCCAAAATTATGATATTAGACTCGTGTTAACAAATTATCTACATAGATGTTCACATTTTGTTAAATTTGAATCAACAATTCTTTTGTATCGAGAACTATTAAAAGACATCTCCTAATTCTGCTCCATTGATTAAAAGACATCTCCTAATCAATCTGGTCTTTGCAGGTATGGGATGTTTTGACGAACAGTGAGGTGATAAGAACAGTAGCTTATGCGAGCAAGAAAGAAATGGCAGCAAAAATGCTAGTAAGTCGAGCAGTTAGAGCCTGAGAACAAAATATCCAGGTTCCAAGATTGACGATTGTGCCATGCGATATGCTTATTCCTGGGACATGCCTCCTGTTAACAAAATCAAAATCTGACACGAGCTATTGCAGCAGCATAAGTCAAGTAAGTTATCCGCATGCCGCTGGTAGTAGATCAATGAGAAGTCAAGCAACAGAGACTGAATTGTCTGTGCACAGCAGGATGTCCCTGGAAGAATATAGCGCACTTAAAGGAGTTAGTAGAGTTAATTCTTTTAGTGAAGATTCTCGATTTGCCCGTGGATTGAGCTGGCGAAGATCAGGAAATCGTTTTGAAGATATTGCAGGGTGAAAGAAAAGGAGGCAATTATTTTCCACTAACTAATATCGTTCTATTAAGTGTCGAGATCTCTGAGAATTTGCGTACCGTTCAGTGAGCCTCAAAAAAAAAAAAAAAATGTGGTTGTTGGGGACCAGTTGTCCACCTCTCCTCTATATTGGTGTTTGAAAGAGTGATGCAACAGTATTATCAGAAATTTGGAGAGATTGTTACTTTCTTTATATATTAGTCTATAATTTGTCGGGAAAACTCAGGGTCAGTGTGTTTTTGTATCAAATTTACTACTAATTAATGACTATATATAGCTTTGCCTATTGCAAATTCTGTGGGATTCGCAAATGTATATATGAAGCACAAAATATCACACACTCTACAGAAATGGATAATAATACCCAAACTCTCTACTGAAAATCCCAAACTCTCAATTGTACCACAATTTTTTTTTTTGGTTACTCTTCCCCAAGATTTCATGAACTGTTCATATTATCATAAGGCGAGGTCGAAAAGGAGAAATAGAACTTGAAATATTCAATATGTCATTCTCCCACGCACGGCCTTGCTATCTTTTTTTTTTTAAAATAAAAAATAAAGCATAAAATATTTGGTAAATTAACAACAGAATTTCGACTTATTTAAGATGCACAATTCTTTAGAAATAGTTATGCTCTGACAGTCTGACTAATAAAATTAAGGCCAGGAACACCTACAGGGCAAACGAAAAATGTGGATAGAATAAACCAAGTAATTGATTCGAGTCTGTTTTGGATGTGGCACAAAATTTATTTGGTTTTCTGTTTTTTTTTGCCCCCCCAGATGAGATGGTTATCTGTTCTCACTTGCAATTTCTAAATAAGTATAGTCCAGTCAGAAAGCATTGTTTTCGGCTTCATTTTTGCTTAGATGGGTTTTAATTTTTTATTATTTAGAATTTATGCCCCTGCAAGCCACATAATAAATTAAAATTAGTTTTACCCCCCCCAGTCTACAATTCATTTACATTTTGTGTTCGTAGAAAGCTCTCCTTCTAAAGACACTCATGTTCTGCTTTTGCAACATTTTCCGGCGACGGTGAAACTGGCGAACTAAGAATGGCTAGGCTCCAAGAATGGGACAATTTCACTGCATTTTGTGAATCGTATAAAAAAAACTCGAGTGGTAGATTCGATAATCAAGGAAGAGACCACATTCTTCCCATTTCTAGAATTTCTTTATCCCATTGCCATCGTTACTTTTCTCACGTCATTTTTCCAGCTCATTCTCAAGCCTTTTGGCCAAGTAGCATTCATTTCACAAATTCTAGTAAGCCTTTACAGTTTCTTTTTTTTTTTATTTTTAATGATGATGATGATGATGATTATTATTATTATACTGCATAATTTCACACTTGTTTGTCTAAATTAACGTCCGTATTTCATGAAATGCATACTTTCATATAATCGTTAGTAATTCAACATTATTGATTACACCAATTTAACACAAATTACAAACAATCATGTGCTTAATTGGTTCTGCTGCCCATAAACATAAGTATCAATAAATGTTTGATTGAGATTTAATCAACTTACGTTATTCTTGTATATTGAAAAATTGTCATCACAAACTTATAAAAAAAAGGGTAGCACAAATCTAAGAACAAATACTAAATACAAATCTCATTCTTTTACTTAATTTTTCCCTTTGATTGTCATCAATGGGTTTCATTAACACTCCTTTTTGTGCCGCAGGATGGAATTGCCCTCGGCCCTTCGTTCCTTGAACGCAATGAAAAGTTCAGCAAGAAAATGTTCTCCCCAAAGGTTTCGACAGTCCTTAACGTCTTTGATGCATTTGGCCTCTTTTACGTGCTATTCTTGCTCAGCGTACGAGTATACATACATTGTTAAAAGGCTGGGAGGCCAGCTAGCAATTTTAAAGGCATTGATCTTTTTGCTACCATTTATGGTAAACCATATTCATATCTTATATTATAAACCACTAAACTAGTGCTAAAAAAGTACTCAAAGTAGCCCTTGTTCAGTTGGAATCTTGTTCGATCGTGGGATATTTTCAGATTGTACACACACATATTCGCACGTAGTTTGAAGATAAACGTGTGTGTGATTTTCATAGGAGGGCCCGATGATTGCGAGGCTCTTGCGTATGGCTGATAATACTAGCATTATGCTTACAATAATCCGATTCATCGCTATGAATAATCATTCCACTAATGATTTGATGGGAGGAAAAGCAGGATTCAAACATGATTCGTGAGTTCAGAAGGAATAATATTGACAACAAGAATGTTAAGTACATAAAGAGAAGTGTTAAAAGAAGGAGCTGATACGGCAGCATATATGCTTCATGCCATTGCTGATGACTTTGATCTCATATTAGCTGGAAGAAGACATGATAATAATTCGCAAGTATTGATAGGACTATCAGAATGGAACGAGGTTGAAGATTTGGGCGTTATTGGTGATGATATTTTGGTTTCCTCAGATTTTCATAGCAAGGCTTCAGTTATGGTGATACAACAGCAGGCTTCAGTTATGGTAAAAGAGGATAAAAAGCACTAGATACAATTTCAAAGCTTAAACGTACATAACGGGTAATTTACATATTTTTTCATTTAATCCACTTGTAATCATTTAGAGAAGTTATCAAGAAAATTAAGTTAAGCAGTGATTGAGAAATTTTATCCATTCACTCTTGTAATCATGCATTCACTAGTCTGTAATTGAAATGAATAATCTAGAACGAACGAAAATTCATCATTACTTTAACCAAAGTGTTAATCTAAATAATAAATTTTATCGATATTTTATTTCAAAATCAATAATTATTATAAATTATTTATCCATTCACTCAGAATCATGCATTCACTAAATCAGAATTTAATTAGAACGAACTAGAATTTAAAATTCATCACATTTTAACTCGTAGTTAATCAAATTGTAATAAATTTTATTGATATTTTTATTTTAAAATCAGAATAAATTATTATAAATTACAATAATACCCTTTAACGTATTATTCTCATTGTTTTTATTCTTTATTATATGATTATGATTATTATTATTAAGAACATTACTTTTAATAATAATAATAGTTACAATTTTTGTCCTCTTTCATTTTTTTTAATTTTTTTTATCTCTATTCTGTTTCTTTTTTCTTTTCTCTTCTTCTTCTCTTTTTTCTTTCTCTTTTCTGCAAATTGCTCGTTACTGTTTCGTCATCAATCACGCCAATTTCTTCTTTTTCCTCCTGTCGATTTCGGTTCTTCTTCTTCATCAACATCAAAATTTTCATCATCGTCATCACAAATACATCATCAATAATATTCATCATCACAATTACATCATCAATAATATTCATCATCATCTCTATTGCTTGTCATAAAAAATCATCATCATCACCAATCCTACCATCAATAATCATCATAATCCAATTGTTCTTCGACGACGACGGAGAGCCTGAACATTGACAGCGGCGACATCCGACCGATGACAAGCAACAGAGATGGCCTGCAACTGGCGAAGGTGCTGCCGCCGATCGTTTCTTTGGTTCCAGATGATAGACGACGAGTGGGTCAGTTGGCCGCGGGGGTAAGGATTTCGTGGGTTTTTCATTTTTTTCAATTTTTATTATTTAATTGTAAAGAGGGTATTTTAGTAAAATTAAAAATATAATGGGGATAGTTTTGTCATTCGCGGGAATGGGCTTCTGATTCCCAAATCCCCGCTGAAATCAGAACTCCAATAATCAAACCTGATTTTGTATGGATCCCAACACTTCATTTCTATTCCCAACGTCAGCTTTAACAAGTAAACAGTTTAATAATTCTCCTCAATTCCGATTCCCATTAAGGATTAGTAAACAGGCCATTATGGATTAATGACACCACAGTGTAAATTTGACAATTTTCATAATACTTTTGTTTTGATAATTTTAAAATTACATGAAAAATATTAAAATTTGATGCTCAAATTTAATTGTTATCAACAAGATTGTTCCTACTCCATTATATATTTGATTTTTTTATGAATAAATTTTTTTTCTGTTCATTGTATATGTGAAATGCCATTGAATTTTTTTTATCCCGCCCAAAATTTAATTTTTGGTATATTCCACTTAAAATACAAATTGTATATCACAACGTACTATATAAATTTTGCACTATTATTTATATTTTAATTAATTTGGTTCTAGTACCCATGATTTTTTTTTACTAATCAATTGAATTCAAACCCGGTCAGGCCTTTTTTTAATTTTATTTGATGCTGGTAATAAAAAAATTTGTTTTATACTTTTTTATTCTGTGAGGTAAACTTAAATTTTTTTTTTAATAATCTTGTGACTTCTGAACATTAAAAATTTTGTTTTTGCATTGTCCATGTAAAATTGTCTTTCTATTATTCTACTTGTTTTTTGCTCAAGGTATTATTCTACTGGTTTTTGCTCAAGGTTTATTTTCACAGGCAGGGTTATTTGAACTCACAAAAAAACTCTTTACACCCATAATTCCACAATAATTTTATTACCAAATTATCCATTATGACAATTAATATTAAGGATAGGAAAAAATGCCGGTGAAGAGAATGAAAATTCTGCATAAAATAAAACAACTTTCTGCGTCTTCTGAAATACACAATCAAATAACAAAATCAAACAATAGAAATAATTGAATTTGATGATTCAAGCCTTAAAAAAAAAAAAAAACTAGAGTCCTTGATATGTATAACTAATAATTAATTAAGCTGATTTGTACTCAATGGCAACTATGGCGATGGGTGAAAAGACAAGAAGAATTAATTCTTTGCATCCGGCAATTACGATACAAAATTATTAAGATTTTCATGAAGATTGAAGGCCAATGGATGAAAAAAAAAATCGATAATGTTATTATAAACTCATCTGTAACATATTTAGTAGTTTGTTCGATCAAAGTTTTCAATTTATGGACTATCATTAATTATAATCTTTAATATTAGCAAGGTTGATCGAAAGTTAAACCCTTATGCGGTCACCATTCAATAAGAGGGTGAGAAAAAAAGTGAATGAAGAATGAAGAAGAAGAAGAAGAAGAAGATTTAAAGAAATTAAATATCGGGTTATTTTTAGATTTTTGAACGCTTATAGGGTAAATTTTATTTTTAAAGGGAAATTATCATTCATACCCTATATTTGCTCATATCAATACTACACTTTGATGTAATCGTTCACCCCAATAAAACGGTACCACCACAAACCATTAATACGTTTGAAAGCAATCTGACTCGATTTTACCTTTGAAAATTATCACTTGTATACCCTTAAAATCTCTTTTTTATCACTTGTATTTAAATTATCAATTGTATCATATGAAAGACCAAATTACACGTCATCATACTTAAACGAACCAACGACACCATACATTTGCTAACTTAGGCATGTATCGACACCTCTCAAAGTCAGTAAGTAGCTGAGAAAAGAAGATTACAAACGACCTTTTTTAAATTTGCCTTGTGGGTGCGTTTAGAAATGAGTGTGGAGAGAAAACTTTGAGTTCAAATAGGACACCTTATTTCCACATTTCATGGGCTTTTTGTGATTGTGAGCATTAATTAATTCTTTCTTTCTTTTTTTTTTCCGAGGCTCGTAACTTACGATCGTTAAAAAATTTGTTTTTGTATCAGAAGAGACTTCTGTTTTGGCTTGAAGAGTTTCACATATTTAATGAAAATGCGTAAATATGCTTGTGAATTTAAAAATTTTTAGGGTGAGGAGGAGTTGATTCTGCGTGTATTCATGAAGAAAATAATGTTGCAAACTTTATTAAAATCCTTGCAGCCCCATTCCTCCTCAACGCCTAATGGGGGCCTATATTTTGAACCTAGCTAGAAGAGTATATTGGCCAGTCTTTGCCTTTAGTGATCCCATCGATTAAACAAAATGCCATCTTCACACCAAGCAAAACGCTTGTCATAAAGCCTTTCGCCAATCCGAACAACAAAGTACTGAAGTAGTGGCTGCCTTCAGTGCAATGCTTCACATCCAATATTGCCCTTATGTTTTGATGCAGAAGATGTTTTGTTCAACGGCATTTGACAAATGCACTTCCCAGTGATTATTATCCCATTCTAGAAAATTGTTTCTTCTTTCATTAGGATGAGAATGAAATGTACTCAAATGGCTCTTGCCTCAGTTGGCATTTTGTTTTATTGCGATTTATTTATGAACTTAGACCCATTTTTAAGCGTAGATTGAGGGTAATATAGTGATAAGGCAAGGAAGCCGCGGAGGTCATCGAGGGCACCTAAACCAAATCCTAAGCATGAAGAGTATGCATGTAGGACGTAAGACTCATGCATGCAACATGCAGAACGTGGAACAAATCCCACGTGTGAAGAGTATGCATGTAGGATGTGAGACTCATGCTTGCAACATGCCGAACGTGGAATATTTAAATGCAAAGGTGTAGCGACTGGAGCAGTCGGCCCGTCAACTAGGCGTTGGAGGATTTATAGCTTTAGTTGTTCTTTAAGTTATATATTGTTGCTTAGTTGATCGGATTTGTAGCTAAGTTGTTGCATTTATATTATCTTCTTTAGCTTTGTATTTGCCTTCACTTTCGGCTGTATCTTAGAGTAGTTGGTTACGTTTTAAAGTATAAATAAGCTCCGTTGATCAATAAAATTTATTGAGAAAATTATCAAAAACACTTATCATGTGGTTGGATCGAGCCCAAAGTAGAGCATCTTAGTTTGTCTTTTGCAATTATTTTTGCATTATTTGGGATCCCATGATAGGCCGTCGATCAGTTTGATAATGTTATAGTTTTTAAAATAATTGTCATAGTAAATAATAATACGCGAAAAGAATAAATCCGCTAAATGAAAAAGAGCTGGACCTAGGGACCTTCACAAGAACTTGATTCAATTGCATGTAGAAGGTTGCAGGGAAATTTGTAAGCCTGATCAAGTTATGTTGATATAGGGTATTCCAATTATAGATAATGACGCTCTTTCCACTTATAGAGAAACAATAAGTAACCCTCAAAATGTACAGTAGAACTGAGCAATTGATGACAAAATGCAGTCTTTTCATAAGAATAAAACTTGGGAGTTAGTTACATTGCCCAAGAAAAAAAAAGCAATTGGGTGTGAGTGGGTATATGCAAAGAAGGAAAGGTTTCCTCATAAGAATGAAATTTGATACAAAGCTAGATTAGTAGCAAAGGGTTCGATCAGAAAGAAAGAATAAACTATAATAAAATATTTTCTCTAGTTGTGAAGCATTTTTCTATTCAAATTTTGTTGGCTATGGTTGCATAATTTGGGCTCGCATAATTTGATCTTTAACTAGCTCAACTTGATGTAAAAATTGCATTCTTATATGGTGATTTAGAAGAGGAAATTTACATGACTCAACTAGAAGGATTCAAGGTTGTTGGGAAAGAAAATTGGGTTTGTAAACTGACAAAGTCCTTTTATGGATTGAAACAATCTCCGAGACAGTGGTATGAGCAATTTGATCGATTCATAAAAGGGCATGAGAAACAAATTTGAATATTGCGTGTATTTTTGCAAGCTACAAGATAAATCTTTCATATTCTTACCCTTGTATGTTGATGACATGCTAATAGCTTCTAAGAATAAAGATGAGATTGAAAAGTTGAATATTCAACTTAATTAAGAATTTAAGATGAAAGATCTGGGGAAAGTTAAAAAGATTCTTGACATAGAGATATGCATCGATAGGGCTCATGGCAGAGTTATCTTGTCTTAAAAGCAATATCTGAAGAAAGTGCTACAATAGTTTGCATACAAGACCTGTGAGCATCTCCTTGGTTTGTCATTTCAAGATTTTAAAATTGTCTCATTCGACAAATGTGGAACAAAAATATATGTTACAAGTTTTTATTCAAATGCAATCGTAACTTGATGTGTGCAATAGTGGTGTATAATGCCTTAACATTTGACAAGCGTTAGTATAGTGAGTAGGTATATGCACAATCCGGTGAAAGGCATTGGCAAGTTGTGAAAATGAGTCTCCGCTACCTTTAAAAGACCGTAGATGTTGGTTTTCTGCTTAAGCATGATGATTCACATAGTCAAGATGTGATTGGATATGTTGATTTGGAATGTTGGTAATTTAGACAACCGGACGGTTAACTATTAAGTTATATATTTACTCTCACCGAGGCTAGTAAGTTAGAAATTACATTACAATCTACAATTGCTCATCAATAAAATTTGAGTACATGACAATTATAGAGGCTATTAAAGAGGCATTATAAGGTTTACTTAAAACTTATGACCAAAGACATATTAATGTATAGGAAGTAATAAAGTGCTATTCATTTACCAAATAATCAAGTTATCATGCATGTATGAAACATATTGACGGTCAATGGAGTTAAATTTTTTTTTTACTACATTGTACTACAATTATAAATTTGTTTGACTTCCGGGCTTGATTGTGGGTGTATTTCCAATGACGATTGTAGATAATTAAAGAAAAGAAAAAAAATAGACTTTGTAGAAAGGGTCAGGAGGTTTATATTTCAAAAATATGCCGATGAACTAAAATATACCATGCATTCCCATCCTATCATATGATAATGTAGACGATAGATACTGAAGTATAAGCGAGAGATATTTGTAAGAACTTACTAGCATCTGTGACACAAAGTAACTGACAACCCTAAAGGCTGAGAAGTAAGTGAAAGATTCTGTCAATAAAGAAACTAAAGAAACACACTTAATAATGATGTTTCTGGGGTCCCACTCCGTATTAGTGGTGCTTTTAGCTCTTTAGAGCCCATTATTGATAAAAAAAAAACTAAAGAAATCAGAAACATCACATTGGCATGATGAGATATTTTGCCTCTCGAACCCGTTAGTCTTAGCTTCGCGGTTGGTTCACAAAACCAATAAACATTCTTGGGAGTCGTTTCAAATTTTCCAGGTTACCCACAGCATGAGAAACAAAACAAAACTTTTTAAAAAAGAAGAGGAAAATAAAACGTAATAACTAAAATAAACAAAAAAGGAAAAGAAAAGAGAAAATTATGGTTCTTGAACAAATTAAAGAGGAGCTAGAAAGAAAATCACGGAGTGGTCGGAAATTAATCTAGCTATCTAGATAATTTGATTTAAGATATTGAATTTGTCCTTTGGCTCATTATGTGTGGATTATATTGGCGTAAATTTAGTTAAATGTAAACCAAACCCAAGACTTATGAGTATGGATTTTTTTTTTTTTGATTTTAATCAGGTGAGGCGTATTGAAGACCTTTAACTTAGAAGTCCTTCAAACCGTTTTTATAGGATCGAACACTTAAGTTAAAACTTAATTGTTTGATCCTATGTGGAGGAATTTCCATTTTATGAACTAAATTCACTATTAGACACATCTTTACCCTAATTAAACAAATAAATAACCTTGTGCAATGATTAAAAAAAAAAAAAAGAACCAAACAAACAAAATGACAAACATGGTTGGAATTACTTGGGTTTTTTATTTTCACTTTTAGGAATTAATTGGATTATTCTAACTTCTAATCGATCTTCCAGTACTAAAATTAGTTATATAGAATAATTATTATTAGGATGGAGTTATTTGCACTCTAAAAAAAATAAATTTTGAACACTCTTTGTTTTAAAATATATTTTATTATAAAAATACCCTTTCATGAAATTACTAAAAAGAACAAAATTACTTTAACTTAAAAAACAAAAATACTCTACGCACCCATTTATTATAAATCCTAAATGTTTATTTTTTTCATCAATTCATCATCTGAGGTTCATGGAAGTTACAAAACCAAAATTGTACATTCTCCATTCGTACACTGATCAACACACAATGCAGCCAAAGGACAAATTCAATATCTTAAATCAAATAATTTAAATAGCTAGATTAATTACCGACCACTCCGTGATTTTCTCTCTAGCTCCTCTCTAATTGTTCAAGAACCATACTTTTATCTTTTCTTTTCTTTTCTTTTTTAAATTTTGGTTATTACTTCTTTTTCTCTTCTGCTTTATAAAATTTTGTTTGCTTCTCATGCACTGGCAAATTAGAAATGACTTCCAAGAATGTTACTTGGTTTTGCGAACCAGATGCGAAGCTGAGATTAACGGGTTCGACAGAAAAAAGATCTGATCACGTATATGTGCTGTTTCCAATTTCTTTAGTTTCTTTATTAACAGGATTTTTTCATTTACTTCTCCAGCCTTTAGGGGTGCAGGTTACTTTTGTTTCACAGATGCTAGTAAGTTCTTACAAATATCTCTCACTTATACCTCGATATCTATCATCTTCATATATAATCCTATGATGGGATGCATTGGAATGCATGGGATATGAAAATTTTTAGTTCATCTGCACATTTTTTAAATGCAAACCTCTAACCCTTTCTAAAAAGACGTTGGTAAAATGAGAACATTGCACAATTGTTTTAATCAGAATTAAAAGAAAAACTTTTGATACATACATTACAGAATAAAATATAGTGCATTTAAGTGTTTTTTTTTGTTTATTATTATTTTACACGACATTTAATTGATAATAGAGTCATTGCAAGTAATAATATTAATGAATCTCATTCGCATTACATACAATGATCATTAGTTTGGGATATTTTTTGACAGGCAGGAATTGCGTTAGGCCCCTCGTTTCTTGGACAAAATGAAAAGGTGAGCAAAAAATATTCACACCGAAGACCAATTAGGATTGAAGCGTCTTCGAATCTTTTGGTCTTATTTACATAACGTTCGTGACTAGCGTAAGAGCGACTTTAAGTATTATGACAAAATCTGGAAGACTGGGAATTGTTATCGGCATTGGATCTTATTTGCTTCCATTGATAGTGACATCATTATCGACCGTGATAGTAAACCAATTCGATCCATTGGATGGAGAGCTTGGACAGTCCGTCCAAATGGTTACAGGACTAGAATCAACAATATCCTTCTACGGAATCTTGGAAATTTTGACAGATATGAAGCTCCTAAACTCAGAGCTAGGCCGCCTTGCTTTGTCTTCTTCCTTGACAAATACCCTATTGAACATGACATTAGGAACAGTTCTTGTAGTCCTGAGTGATATTCAAGAAGCGGGTATTGAAGTATAAACCTTTAAATCTCATGAGCTTAATTCTCATTGTTTTTTTCTTTGTTTTTATCATCCTTCCTGTCATGGTTTGGATGATGAGCCAAACTCCTGAGGGAAAACGTTGAAGAATGAACATGTAATAGCCTTTGAATATCATGGTCGTTTGCAGTTATTTTGTTTCAGAATCCATGGGACTTATAGGGTTTTGGGACCAATAATTTTAGGGGTTATCACGCCTTTAATTCCACCAATGGGATCCTTTTAACAGACAAAATGGAAGCCTTTGTTTGGTCAGTGTTCTTGCCTTGCTTTTAATCAATTCTGGCAAAGGAGTTAATTTGTTTTCGACTACACTCACTGGTTTCTTGATAGTAGAATTCCTCATATGGGTTGCTACTACTGTAAAACTTTTGCCATTATAATTCCTTCACTCTATTATAAAATGCCCTTTATGGATGCTCTTCCCTTGGCCTCCTTTTTGAATTGTCGAGGCATCTATGATATACAAATCTTTAGCCGTAGCAATCGACGTAAGGTACTGTTTAATTACACGATCATATTTTGTTAAAATTTAGACAAATGACTCTCTCTCTCTCTAGATATATATATAGTATCTAAATTTTGATAATGTAAATGCAGATGCTGTCAGATGAGAGCTATGGCGTAATGGTCATGACAGCAATGTTGAAGTCTGCTATTGCTTTACCGTTACTTAGAGTTTTTATGACACTTCGAGAAGATATGTAGCCTACAAAGACGCACAATACAACACACCAGACATGATGCCGAGCTTCGCATTCTTGCGTGTATCTATGAAGAAAACAATGTTGCAAACCATTATTAACGTCCTTGGAGCCTCATTTTTCCTCAACGCCCAATGGAGCTCCATGTTTTGAACCCAGAAGAGTACGTTGGCCACTCTTGCCTTTAGTGATCTCATCGATTAGACAAAATGCCATCTTCTTCTAAACCAACGAAATTGATATCATCCTTAATGCATTTCGCCAATTTGAACAACAAAGTAGTGGCTCCCTTTCACTGCAATGCTTCACAGCCACTGCTCCTGCGATTCAATGCACGAAGATATTTGTTCAATGACATTTGAGAAGTGCACATCCCTGGTGATTATCCCATTTCAAAAACTAATAGTTATGTTATCAAAAGATAACGAAAAGGTACTCAAAATGGCTCCGTGCTCGGTAGGAATTCTATTTGATCGTCGAGAATTTATGAACTCTAGACACATTTTCACGCATAGATCGGCGATAAATGTTTGCGTGATTTTTAGGAGGTCCTGATGATCGCGAGGCTCTAGCATATGGTGCTCGCATGACAGGTGATCAAACGCTATGCTTACAATCATCCGATTCTTTGCTGTGAACCATGCTACTAAGGATTTGATTGAAGAAAAGAACGATTTGAACTTAATTAGTGGTTTGAGGATGAGTACCATGGACAGCAAGAATGTCAGGTACATTAAGCATAGTGTGAAAGAAGGATCAGAAACATTTCATGTGATTAATTCTATTGGCAATGATTTTGAACTCATATTGACCGGAAGAACACATGATTATTGTTCGCCGGTGTTGTCGGGATTAGTAGAATGGAGTGAAAGTCAAGAATTGGGAGTGGTTGGCGATATACTGGCTTCTTCAGATTTTAAGAGCAATGCATCAGTTATGGTGATGCAACAACAAGCTTCAGTTGTGGAAGAAATGGTGATTCAAAGCCCAGGATTGGTGCTGAAATGATGGGTTACTTTAATGTATGGATTGTCAACAAATAGATGAAGGGCAAAAATAATCAAAGCTCAATTGTTTGTCAAATTAATCATTTTTCTCTCCTGTTTTAAAATCCCTCAAATTGTTTTATCATTAGAAAGCTTTTTGTTGAGTTTCAAATTTTACGTATATTTTACTATTTTAGCCATAAAAATTTTCATGAACGGATAATCAATTTTACCACGTACGTCTAAGTAAAATAATAAAAGATACAAAAAATTAAATGTTACAAAATCTGTTTTTGAAAACTTGATCAATGGTCGAAGATTTTTTGATGATGAATTTTAAAACATAAGGAGCAAATGATTGATTTACTGAAACGAGGGATTTTGATCATTTTCCCATAGATGTAGCTGTGGCAACAAGTAGAAACAAGGAAAGATAGATGAAACCAATATAACCACCATTAACGTACTACTCTATTTATAAGGAGGAAAAAAAATTACATAACTCCGAAAATTGAATAAGGATGATATCAATTAGTGAAATGCATTGAGGATGATATCAATTTTGGTTGGTTTAGAACAAGATGGCGGTTACTCTAATCGATGTGAGATCACAAAAGGCAAGGAGCGGCCAATATACTTCTCTAGACTCAAAATATAGAGGCCTATATGTAGGACTTCAAGGAGCATTGGCCGCTATTGGCGGCATGTATCGACACAGAGTTTTATACAAACATTCTAAATCACCTTAGAACCACCAACTCTTGTGGACTAAAGGATTCTCGCTTACTACATATGCACTATTTAAAAGTTTATCCAACAACATATCTTCTTGAAGTGTCGTAGAAAACTCTAGCGGACTTCAACATTGATGTCAAAATTAAAATTTTTTGCTTGCATGGTGAATGGCTTGTCTGGGTTTTTGGTAAAATAAACAGTAACCTAACGCTGATTGGGCCGGCTGAAATTTCGAATATCATAGATTCCTCGGCAGTTCAAAAGGAGGCCAAGAGAAATGGCATCGGAAAAGGGTATTTGCAATAAAGTGAACGAATTATGATGGCAAAAATTTTCATAGAGGTATCTATCCATATAAGGAACTATACTGTCAAGAAACCTGAGAAACTTATTGAAAATAAATTTACTCCTTTGCCAGCATTGATTAAAAAGCAAGGCAAAAACAGATCAAACGAAGGGTTCCATTTATCTATAAAAGGAACCCCATTGGTGGAATAAGAGGTGTGACAATGCCCAGTACTATTGGTCCCCAAAATCCCAAAATTCCCGCAAATTGTGAACCAAGAAAACTGCCAACTATCTCCACTGGATCTCAGGTTTTTGTATGAAAGTTGGGGAAAGTTCCGTGACTATGGCTGAGCTTTGGGGTCTGTATCAAGGCTTAATCCTTGCCTGGAATGCTGGTACAAGACGCCTCTTGGTAGGGAAGTGGACAGCCTCATGTTACTCGGATGATCTCTGCAGGTTGCTTAATGCTTTATGCTTTTAGTTATTCATGATTTATTAAACAGAAACTGACAGATTTCTATCACTCACATCTATCGTGAAGCAAATTCAGCTGCGGACTTCGTGGCTAATATGGATAACTCAATTCCTTAGAGTTTACACTTATTCTCTAGCCCGCCCATGAGTGTTTATTCTTTTATTTCGCTAGATATATTTGGAGTCTTTCAACCCGGCTTTTGTTTTTGTTTAGGCGTTAATCGTTATGATGAGCCCCTTTAATAATTAAAAAAAACTGCCAACTATCTTGAGATGCATGGCCAACATATTATAATGCTTGGTTTTTCCCTTAGGAGTTTTCCGACGGGAGGACAAAAACAACAAAAGCCATGACTTACAATAAGCTCAGGTTTTTCAAAAAGGCATCACTTTCGGTGCCCGCTTTGAACTTCACTCACAAGTACAAAAACTGTTCCATATGCCGTGCTCATTAAGCAACTGTTAACGAAGAAGAGAGAGCAAGGCGGCCTAGCTCTGAGTTAGGAGCTTCACATCAGTTAAAATTTCCAGGATGATAGATATCAGTTAAAATGAAGAAGAGAGAGGCAAGGCGGCCCACCCATCATATATTACAAAGATGATAGATGTCGTATGGCAGAGCTCAGAGATGTAAGTGCTTACTAGCATCTGTCAAACAAAAGTAACCTGCACCCTAAAGACTGGGGAAGTAAATGAAAAGCTCTTTGTGAAAAAGAAACTAAAACAATCGGAAACAAAACTTGTAAAAGTGATGGCAATGATATGCTTTTTCCTTGGTTATCGGACCCACCAATTTTTGTCTCTAGTGGTTCACAAACCACCAATTAACATTCTTCGGTTGTACATGTGCCTCCATAGACATTTCTAATTTGCCAATTACGTGCACCAAGAGGAAGAAAAGTATTGGTAGAGAAGGGTAGAAACAATTTTGTGATAACCCAAAAAAGAAGAAGAATGAAATGTATGGTTATTGAACAAATTAAAGAGGAGCTAGAGAGAAAAGTACGGAGTGATCAGAAATTAATCTAGCTAAATGAATAATTTGATCAAAGATATGGTATTTTGTCATTTGGCTGTTATTGTGAGGATCTTTTTGGTGTAGATTCAGTTACACTTGAAATCAAAACTTAAGGCCAGATCTATGCACCATGACTGATTGAACTTATTGTTTGATACTTTTAAATAAGAATTTCAATGTATTTTGAATTGAAATTCACAATAAAACAAATTTTTTAATTGTAAATTAATAACTTTATGAAATAAAAAAATTAATTCTTGAATTATTGTAATATACAACATCGATATTCTTGAGCCCGAAACATTGTTTTAAAATTAAAAACTTAAAATTTGTGTTAAAATTTTCAGGGAGATTAATATTTTCTCCTACATGTATAATATATATATATATATATATATATTTAGCTCATAAGTTATTCATCACTATTTTCATTATACCTTGTAATTCCTTAATTAAGCATAAAATCTTAACATAATGAAGAGGTAAGTAAACAAGTGATACAACCCAAAAGCCTTAGGAAGGAAATTGCCATTTGTCCCTAAATTTTAACGGTGACTTTTGGCTTTCACATGACAGGAGCTTCCCTAGCAAGTTCAAACAGGTCTTGTCCAGTAACAAATCATTGATCTCGGCTTTATTTTTGGCAATTCGAGCCACACAAAAAATTAAGCATATTTCTATTCTCCTCGGTTAATAAAACCATACTTTCAGTTGCTTATCAAATTCTTTTTTTTCTTTACCATTTTCCTTCAGCAATTGGCAAATTAACAATGGCTTCCGACATCAGCGAAAAATTTCACTGTTTGCCAACCATTTGCAACGATGGTGGGAAGTAGATTCGATCTGAACAACCAAATTTCAATATTCCAAATTTGATTATTCCGATTACTTCAGTTACTATATTATCAGCAATTTTTGCTCATTCTCAGGCCTCTCGGAAATCATACCTTTGTTTCACAAATGCAGTAAGCTCTTACATTTCTATAATTTTTATACAAAATAATCTGAAATGCAAGCGTCTACACTTTATAAAATACAAATTAAAACAGTGACTAAATTGCCGTAATTTGTATTTAAAAAAATGTGAACATTGGTAAGAGAGCGAGGAGTAATTTTAGTTTCTTTATTTATCTATTTTTTGGTTAGATATGATGAATCAAATTCTTTTCGTTTGTATAACCTGTCGTGGATGCACTAACAGGCTGGAATTTTAATGGGTCCTTCGTTTCTTGAACGCGTGAATGAAAAATTCAGCAACAAAATATTCACGCCAAAGACTATGACGGTGCTTAATGTCTTTGAATCATTAGGCATCATTTACATGGTTTTCCTGCTGAGTGTGCGGATAGATATAAGAATCATCCAAAAATCCGGTAGACTAGCAATTGTTATAGGCGTTGGATCTTTTGTGCTGTCAATGATAGCAACAATACTTGCATCTTCCTTTGTAAAGGGGGCCATTCAATTAGAAGAAAATCTTGGCAATTCTCTCAAAACAGTTGCGGCACTAGAATCAACAATATCTATTCATGTGATTCTCGCCCTTTTGAGCGATCTGAGCTTCTTAACTCAGAGCTCGGCCGCCTGCTGTGTCTTCATCACTGATCAGTAGCGCAGTAAATTGTTTCGCTGTCCCATTTACTGGCAATTCTGAGCGCCAGGCCGCACAAGCACCACCACCAGGCAGGTTTAAACATGCCATTGTTGATGTTCCTGAGCCTTACATTCATTGTTGTTCTGATTGTTTTGGCCTGACCCACAATGTTTTGGATGATGAGGAAAACTCCAGGTGGAAAATCACCCAAGAGAGGGCATTTATGGTTTGTAAATATAATGTTGCTTATGTTCACTTTTGCGGAAATCACAGGATTGCTATTTTGGAGCTGTAATCTTGGGAATCAACACACCTGCAACCCCTCCAATGGGAGCAAGTTTGGTTGATAAAATTGAATCGATTATTTGGGCTGTATTCATGCCCTGTTTTTTGATAAATGTTGGCAGAAGAGTCAATTTCTTTTCTGTAGGACTTAAAACTTTCTTGACTGTGGAGTTAATTATAGTAGTTGCCACATTCGTGAAATTTGTTGCAATTATAATCCCTTCACTCTATTACAAACTTCCCTTTAGAGATGCTGTCTCGTTTGGCCTTCTTTGAACTGCCGCGGCCTCTATGATGTTCAAATTTTCAGCCGTGCGATTCAGCAACAGGTACTGTGTAATCCTAATTCACTATATAGAAAAGCTAATCATGATCTAAACCTTAACCAAATAACTGGTTTTATCCAATGAGCAGATGATCACAGATGAGAGCTTTGCCATCATGGTCGCTTCCTCAGTTTTGAAGTCGGCCATCATTATACCATTAGGGAGAGTGGTTTATGATTCATCAAGAAGATATGTAGCATATATAAGACACACTATACAACCCAAAGGACGCAACTCTGAGCGTCGTATACTTGCATGTATTAATGACCCAGACAATGTAGCAACCATTCTTAACATCATTCAAACTTCCAATTCCCCGCAAAGTCCGATAGCAGTCTTTTTTATGAACTTAGAGGAGTACGTTGGACGTTACACGCCGGTTGTCATCCAACATAGATTAGACAGTTTAGAACCTTCTTCTTCTAAACCTAGCAAAATTGATCCTATGATTAACGCCTTGCGACGTTACAAGCATTACCAAAAGGCCTTAAATCTGTGCACTGCTTCACAGCTGTTGCTCCTTTGCTTCCATGCATGATGACATTTGTTTGATGGCATTTGAGAAGTGTACTGCTCTAGTGATTTTACCATTCAAGAGAGCAGATAGTCCTCAAAATTAGACAGTGACCAAAATGTAATCAAATTGGCACCATGCTCCGTAGGAATCTTGTATTATCGCGGGCTATTCATGGATCCTAAGCCAATTTTTCACGACAATTGACGATATCTGTGTGCGTGCTCTTTTATAGGAGGGGCCTGATGATCGCGAGGCTCTGGCATATGGCGCGCATGTAGAGAACCATAGCATCATGCTTACAATTATCCGGTTCATTGTTATGAATCATACTACAAATGACAATTTGATAGAAGAAAGTTGTGATTTAAACATGATTAATGGTTTCAGGATGACCTGTATTAACAACAGCAATGTTGAATACATAACGCGGAGTATAAAGATGGAGCTGAGACAGCGGGAGTACTTAATGCTATTATGGCGATGATTTTGACCTCATACTGGTTGGAAGAAGACACGATCGCCACTCACAAGTATTATTAGGACTATCAGAATGGAGTGAGATCGAGGAATTAGGTGGTTGGTGATATTTTGGCTTCACATTTTGCGAGCAGGGCATCAATTATGGTGATACAACAGCAAGCTTCCAATTGTAGAAGGAATGACTGGGAACTCAAAATACACTTACAATAACAACTGAATTCCATAGACGATAATGAATCCGCAGTTAGGTCCAAGTTTATGCACATGCACTTGGTGGCCACAGAAAAAGAGTGACTGGCTATCAATATTTTGAGAGAAGTATAAATATTGGATTGAATTGGAGCATTATATTCTTATTACTTGCTGCAATGTTTCAAAAATCATATGCTTCTCTTTCAAGATCCTGTTAAATTGGAAATTGCACAACTTTTTGTGGTATTGGAGGCTATATTTTCAGCATAGTGGCTTAATTGTTATCTATATATGATCTTTCTGAATATGTGACGCCACTACAAATTAATATCCTTCAAATTTGAACAATTATATTTACATTCACAGGAAAGCAAGCTTTTTTGTAGGGGATTGAATTCTGTTAATAATGAGATTAATGATGTGTTCGTAACTGTTGTGCTTCAAATTAAATTTGAAAAATACAATGTTAAAATGTTTGATTAAGACTTTATCTTTGTAATTCTTGGGGTTCTGTGTAATTTTAAAAATACAACTTTTAGAATGTCACTTTTACTTTATAGCTAATGTAATGCAACTGTCCCCTCCTATTATTCCATAATTCATGCTTCTCCATCAGATAATCATCTACCATATAAAAGTTACAAGGTAAAAAAAAAAAAAGTGTTGGCTCTCTCACTCAAATTTCAACAATAAACTATCAAATTTGTTTTTCTTAACTGACTTAGAGCACTTTAGAAATAGATTGATTTGGTTCAAGGTAAGAGAGTAGTACATGGAGATTTTCAGAGCTATGCTGCCTTAGCAATGGCGATAAAACACCAAACTTAAAAAGCGACAAAAATGGGTTATTTTTATTCATAATCATAATTCATTTGCAGAACATCACATGTTCTGTGCAACCTGGAAGAACAAGCAATTAGTCCTCATGGTCCCAAAGATCAGCCACGCACCTGAAGGGCCCTGCGCTGCTGTTTACAAAGAGTATTTCACCATGCAATAGCCGTTTCTGAAATCATCACAACAACAATATCATATCAATCAATCTCACACTCAGGCACAGACTATAGCTATATATATAGATGCATGCACTTTTGCACAATGAGAACATTACCTGGTCAGTCATACTGCAAAGAGTTTGGAAATCTTGCTCTGGTATTTCCCAACCAAAGGCCTTAATATTCTCCTTGATCCTGTCAGGATGTGTAGATTTTGGGATCACACTTGTCCCTCTTTGAATCCCCCATTTCAGCAGAATCTGGCCGGGGCTTTTGTTCAGCTTCTTTGCTATTCTCTCCACCGTTGGATCATGGATCAGATCTCTGCCTGCTCCTTGTGAGCCCAATGGAGAGTATGCCTGCAAAAGATTCAAAATCCAAATGATCCACCAAAATTAAATATGAATAATGCGAATTATTATTTGGTCTTACAGTGACATGGATGCCATTTTTCTTGCATGCCTCAAGTATTTTATCATTTCTCCATCCGGGATGCATTTCCATCTGAAGCCAAAAGCACCCACTAAAGGGATATCACATAATAGCTGTTAACAATTTTGTAATGACTAATAAATCTGATTCTGACCTGACAGACAGAAGGCTTTGTCTTAGCAAAGTTAAGTAGTTTATTGAGCTTCTTCAGAGTAAAATTGCAAACACCAATATCCCTAACAAGACCATCCTTCACAAGCTTCTCCATTTCTCTCCAAACACCTTCCATATCAAACTCCAAAACCTCTCCATCTTTCGGAGGTCTGCTGGCTCCTTCTTTTAGCCTAAATGGCCAATGAATCTGTAACCAACAAGAAATGCAATTTGAAAGACACATACATTGCTCCATTACTCGTACGCGAAAATTTTAATGAATGAGAAACAAGAACATATATAATATGCAATTACCAGATAAAGATCAAGGTAATCAAGTTGGAGTTCTTGAAGGGTATTGTTCAATGCACTCCGAACTCTATCTGGAGACAAATCTGCGCACCTATATATTTTCTCCATGAAATATGAAAAGATATTACAACATTTGAAATTATTATATCTTACAAAGTACAAACTATTCACATTATAATCAACGTCTCCACGTAGCTCGAAAATGTGCGTCTAAAATATTGTTATAGTCTTCAACATACTTGTAGTTTTTTCAGGTTAAAATTTTGAGTCCCATTGAAATTCAAACTAAGAGTATGTTACCACCTGGTCAATGGCCTAAGCGGTGACCAGCATTAATAATTTGGTCACTTATTGATCATTAATGTGTTGTGATGTATTACCATAGCTTAGATGTGACAAAGAGATCCTTTCTCTGGATCCCTGTTTGCATGGCCTCCTTGAGTGCCAGCCCTATCTGCAAGAAAATGGAAGAATAAAATAAAATAACTTTTTTAATGGTGAATCTTGCAATATGTGAAGAGATCAAGAGTGTGAGAGACATTTTCTTGAACACCATACTGCTTGGCAGTGTCAATGTGTCTGTAGCCACCCTGCATCGAAATCAAAAGCACTTGTAACTTGAAATATTTTATAATGTAATGTGAGCAAAATATGAAATAAAATGTGATAGTACCTCAACAATGGCAGTGAATACAGACTTGAAGGCTTCATCTCCACTTTACCAAGTGCCAAATCAAACTGCTGGATTTGTGCGGCCACACAACATCTTACACGACTCGGCTTTATGATTAGTTTCGATATTTGACTGAGCCATTTCTTGTTCTTGTCTTTGCAATTGTAATTTTGTCGAACACTGAAGCTGTTGAATCTTATATTAGATTTATTGCAAGAATTACACAAGGGATTATAGGGACTCTGAATTAGTACATGGCTTCTTGCTTGGGAGACACGTACTGACAAAACAGTTAAAGAGGCATCCGTGCCTTAATGCTTTCTATTTCAAAGAAAATGTCAGCAAGTTTTTAGATTTGAGATTTGGCTAATTTTGGATGGGCTAAATGAATAGACTTGAGGCTTCATTTTGAGCTGTTGGTGCCATAATGGCCTAAGTATGTGTGAGCTTAAAATGAGGAATGCGTGTAACATCAGCACCATAAATTGAAACCGAATTCCCTATGTGTAAGAGAGAGTTTTAGCCAAAAGTTTCTCCATAATTGGATTTCTAGATTTGACTTGCCACAGTAATTCACTGTTTGTGCAATTAATGTACTAAAAATGAAGTTTCCTCTATCCATTTGATCAGTGGTGTCAATCACTTGATATGATAATACGATTACACAACGGCGCAAGACAATACCAAATGCAAGCCATTTTTGCACTGTCAAATAGGTTTAATTAAATACAGAGTACTGCTAAATGGCCATGCCCTTCTCTCCCTTGTAGCCTACAATAATTAAAAAATGAGCCAACAGTAATGTTTTTAACATTATCCCCAAGCACGAGATATGCATCGGAGCCGACGACGAGATCTGTATTCGGTGCTGACGATGAGCACTCCAGCAATACAGGCAGCTTTGCAGTTAATGAAATTGTTGTGGTTCATTGATAACTTTCTCTCTTCCATTACATTCAAATAAAATTAGTTTCTAGATGAGTTTTATATATTTAAATTGTTAGAATTTTTTTAATTTAAATTATTAAAATGTTAATAAATTAAATTTTTACTGGACAAAAATAAAAAAAAATTCAGTTACTTATTACTAATACACATGGAGAATTTAGAAAATGAGCATACATTTAAAAAATTACAAGAAACACGGGCCAACAATATAGTTGAAAATGTGCAACCGAAACAATATAAGCTAACTCTTAGGATGTTATTTGGTAATTATAAAGAAATGTTTGCATTTTACAAAGCCTATGATAAACAAGTGTGGTTTCTTATGAAGGTGGAACTAGTACACAAGGGAGTGATGAATTGTAAAATATGCAAAATTTGCATGTGACCGTAGCGCCAACTGGAAAAGTAAATTTGCTAATGTATTGAAGCCGAAACCTAATGTGAAAAATGGTTGTGATGCTAAAATTGAAGATTATCTAAATGAAGATGAAAAATAGATTATTTGAATTTTAAACCTTCAACACAACCAGTTGATTCACAAAAGATATTTCTCTTGCGATAGCAAAATTAGTGCAAGTACAAAAAATATATTGAAATGAATGATTGTACAGGAATTATAATAGTCCAAAATTTCAATTTTATTGTTGTTGAAACTAGTGGGTATGAAAATGTCTCATTCTCATAAAAAGATTGCATAAATCTTGTTGACAAAACAAGGCAATTATAGCTTGAAGAAGGATATACAATGGTGATTTTAAAGTACTTATAGAAAAAGCAAGCATAATGTAAGGAGTTTTTTAGCATTGATTTGGACTAACAGGATTGATTAAAGAATGTATTGTGGGCAAATTCGAGGAGTAAAACAGCTCACAAATATTTTAGAGACGTCATAATATTTAACACTACATATCTTTACCAACAAGTATGACATGTCATTTGCTCCCTTTGTCAGAGTTAATCGGCCAATATTTCGTTAGGATGTGAATTGATTTCACACAAAGATATGGAGACATTTATGTGGTTATTATGTATAAATTGATTAACCTAAAGCTTAAATATTCACATATTCTTCTATTTCTAATCATTTCAAAATCTAATATAAACTTTTTATTTGTTTTATTCACAGCATTTAAATTAAACATGTTACAAATAATGGAATTTATACACCAAAGGAAAGCTTTTTTCTATAGATGATATGAGAATGACAGGTTGATTGTCATTATGAAACTACCTTACCCTTGTTGACAAAACAAGGCGATTACAACTTGGAGAAGGAGATCGTATGACAATTTTAAAGTACTTCCAAAAAAAGCAAGTAGAGTGTAAGGAGTTTTTTTAGCATTAATTTGGACGAGCATGATTGATTGAAGAATGTATTATGGGTAGATCCGAGGAGTAAGGCAACCCACAAATATTTTAGAGACGTCATCACATTTAACACTACATATCTTATCAATAAGTATGACATGTCATTTGCTCCATTTGTTAGGGTTAATCATAATGGTCAGTATTTTGTTAGAATGCGGATTGATTTTACAAGAGAATATGGAGACGTTTATGTGGTTATTATGTATAAATTGATCAATCTAGAACTCAAATATTCACATATTCTTCTATTTCTAATCATTTCAAAATTTAATATAAACTTCTTTTTGACAAAGTACAATAATAACTCAAAGATGTTGCAATATTGCATTCATCGTTGATATTCTAAGCCAAAATTGATATTTGCATTCCTAATTATAAAGTATTGCATCAGTACAAAAGGTAACATATATGCAAAATGTAAAACTGACAGGAATATGGAACTAAGGGTGAGATAGGACATAATTAGAGCTCATAAAAATTAAAGCATATACAAAAACAAAACAAAATTAGAGACAAGATGGAAAGTGAAGAGCCAAAATTTGGTGCATTTGAGAGTCGAAAAATGAAATACTTTTAAAATTTGCAAAATTATCAAGCTTTACAATTTGGGTCAAGGCCATTAGCAAGCTTCTACAATTTGCTTTGTTACGCATCAATATAATATTTTCCAAATCAAGTTATCATTCAAAAATTATCACAAATCACATAATTAATTTTAAAAAAATTATTTGACAAAAAAATTGATTATGTACACGAATGCGAGAGAGAGAGAGTTAAATGGGACGTTTGACAATGTTGGAATGATGGCAGTGGCTTTGTTGGCTCCGTGATACGTAGGTGTGGTGGCGGTGGCTTTGGTGACTCTGTTATAAGCCGACGCGGTGGCAGCGGCTCTATTGACTGCAAGGTTATGACTTTTGTTTCTTCTTTTTTTAAGATCGTTAACAGTAGACTGTTATGGCGGACAAAATGACCCTTTTTTTCAACAGAACGGATGTATGAGTCTTTAGGAGAGAGAGCTACTAAATGAAAAGATTAATGTTTAACAATAAAACTAAACAGGCTCGTTTCACTACCCATTAGTCTGGTTTTCATTATCAATCCAATAAGGTTCCTCCTAATAATGACTCCAGTTAGACTTCTTCTATGATGTTTATGAAGATAAGCATTCGGTATCCTTCCTTTATCTAGGCGGGTAGGTTAGTCAAGGTAGGCGCATTCACAGATTCTGCATGAAAGAAAGGGGCAGCCCTGGTTCCACTTGAATAAGGCAAAAACTCGTAGGTGGGACTCTGTTAAAAGAGAGGGTCACAAGTAAAAGAGAAGGGCAACATGAAACGACAATTTCGTTCCTTCCCTCATCTTTTTGGCCATTTAGCATTTACCTCAAATACATGGGTTTTAGAGGTGTTTCAAAGTCATTTTGTTTTCAAAAACAATCTTTGTAAAAGTGATGCAAGTTCTTAAGGAATGTTTAGAGGGTTGGTCTGCATATCAATAGAGGAACAATTGACGGTTCGATAAATATTGAAAAATAATTAACAACATTCATATTCGTACCCAAAAACCGAAAGAAACAAAACAGCAGGCTGTCGAAGAAATTCAATTTCTTCAAGCCCATCATGTTACATGTGACACCACGCCCCTTCCTACCATTAACACCCCTTTCACACGTTAACATTTGTTCTGTTCTAACTTCCAACACCCGTGACAACTGTTGGATTCTCCAAATTTCCAAAATTAAAAATCCAACTCAAAACACTTACCAAATCCCTCATCATCTGCACAAAATCTTTCTCCTACTTAAGCTATTTTTTAATTTTAATTTTTTTTTTGTCCTCTTATTGATAAATCCAACACCCAATAATAATAATAATAAGAAGGCCAAAAATAAAATAAAAGACGCCGTGACCATTAAGTAGTCCCTTTCAAATTCCAGACACATAAAAGTCACCTGCCTGTAAGGTTGATTCCAGAAGGCATCTCTCTTCTTTCAAGAGCGACACAAACGCAGTCTAAATAAAGTTGAAAGAAGAAAAAAAAAAAAATCCTTATTACAAGTAAAACAAATTGCTTCGCTTTTGTCTCATATCCACTACTGTAATTCTGAAAACTGAAGCCCAATTTCAAAACAAAGTTGAAATCTTCGTTTCTTCTACTATATACTATATGAAGCCATTAGCCATACAAAGAAGCACAGAAATGCTGATACTCATCATCTGCTTTTCATTACATTACAACTACTAATTAGACTAATAATAAGGTTCACAGCCATTACTTAATTAATCTCTCAAAAAGCAGAAAAACAGAAACAAAGAGACCAAAATACCCTTTTAATATCTAGTCATCATTATTTTTGGTATTACACCTAAACCAGGGAGGATTTGCGGACAATGTAACGATAAGCAGCGACCTTTCTTCTCCGGGAAGAAGAGTTATCGACGGAGAGAACCAATTTGCCTGCCTCTTTAGATGTAAAGGAGTTGCGAATTGCTTCTTCAGAGGGTGAAATTTTTCTGGGTTTTTCAACAGCAATTGTGTAGCTGCCTTCAGCATTTGGCACAAATTCTGCACTGTACTCCAAGTCCCAGCCTCCAACAACAATGTCCCATGTAATTGTTGCACCAGCCTAATTGATTGATTACAAAACATAAACCACAAGCAAAATTAGCACAAAACAAAGATTAATCAAGAAAATTAAGCAGTTAAAAAACTTCATAATTTTTATTAATGAACCTCAATGCCCTCAATCTGTATGTTAACTTTCTCTCCTCCTTTGACAGTGAACTCAGAAGCTGGTTTAGGGGGACCATTGTTTAAATCACTGGGTCGACTCAGTCCACCATACTGTACGGGAATGTCCTCTGGCCTTACAAATCTAAATCATCACAAACACCAAATCCAGTCTCATCAGACCAACTAGAAATGACAAAGATCTCAAAGTTTAGATGTCAACAAACTCAAACCCATTTAAATAAATTGTCAAAAAAACATATGATACAAAAATTATATTAGAGATTCTGCGAAAAGTTTCTGAAAAAGAATTCATCCATGAAGAACCAAAAGAGCTAAAAGACTTACTTGTAAAGCGTCTCAGCAACATTCCCTTCCTTAGAAATCACAAACTTGCTCTTAGTTCGCTGAGTTAAGAATGGACTGAACATTGAGTACAGCATGCTGAAGTACCATGGCACATTGATAAAAATCTAAACTCAAAACCCACCCAAAAAAACCCACAAATTAGAAAATGAAACTCTCATAATATTATCAGATTAAAGTGAAAATTTGAAGAAACGAAAAGCAAAAATATACCTTCCGTGCAACCATTTCAGGATAATTATCTTGAAAAAGAGAGAGGATCTGATTAGAGGCAACCCTAAGCTCTCTCTTGGGCATGTCTTTAAGATCAGTGACTTGAATAATGGAATTAACACCTCCAGGCTTAAAATGCAAGAGATTGATGCCTCTTTCCAAAACCTGAACTCTCCATCTCAAAAAGTTTTTGAGCTTCTCATCGTCCCCAAAGATCCTTTCATACATATCCTTGTCTCTAAAGACCCCATAAGCATTGTAACACACAGGGTGGCCTTCTCTGTCGTAACCCTGCATATAAGCCACCACGCCTTCGAGTTCCTTGAACCCCAAGTCCTCCTCAACGATGCCGTCTGCTCCAAACTCTTTTCTCCAAGCCAAGCATTTCTCCAGCATGTTGAAAGAATCTAGAACCCTGAAGTCCCTTGCTCTCAGAAACTTGAGCAGAATCACATCGGCTCTTTCGTCACCGGTACCCAGAAGGGGAATCCCCCACATGGAGCATTCGTTCTCACCAGAGCCGTTGTGGGAGTCCGCAAGCCTGTTCTTGAGCTCTTGTAAGGCCTTCTTTTCGGAGGATTTGAGTTGAGAGACGAAGTAAGAGTCTTCTTTGAAGGAAGGAGAGCGAAGAGTGGCGGCTTCCATCAGAGAAGCGACGAAGGATTTCTTGGTACTGGTGTACGGTTTAGGTGAGGCCTCTGGGGGTGGGGTTTTGGGTTGTTGAAGGGACATGGGTGAGGGTGATGACTCTGGTACTGTTACTGCTTCCATTAATGGGTGCTTTGAGTGAGACCCAGATGGAATCTCTCTCTATCTCTCCGCGACTGTATGCTTTGTATGTGTTGGTAATAACAACAAAAGTGAAGCAATGCCGAAGAGAAGCGAAGTTCGTCAAACAGAAAAAGACTAATATTCACTCTTTTGTGGTACTGAGGAAACAGAGACACTTTTTTTTTTGAAAAAAATAATAATAGTACTGAACTTAAGAGAGATGAAGCAGTAGTGAGAGAGGACGAGAGAGATGAGCCGCGATTTTGGTTTGAACAAACCACAGTGGCTTAAAAAGAACCGAGGTACCAAATTTGAATGTGTGGCAAGTGCATCCACGCACTATGCAGGGCGCGTGTTGTTACGATAAACATTTGTGCCCTCAGTTTTCATTTAATAACAAATAAGCCATAGTTTGTCTTTTTGTTTCATCACAAAATTTTAATGAATCTAAAATTTAATTGATATCATACTAGCCACTCGGCAAACCCATTGCCCAATAATTCGAGTTATCATGACTCAAATTTTTTTAAATAAATATTATTAAATAAAATTAATTTATAACATTTTTTTATACGAAATGTAAGTGAAGAAGAGACATTTCTCGTTTGTGAAGGTCATAAAATTCAATGTAATATTGTAGTTCTAATTATATTTTTTATTATAAATATCAATGTAATTATTTTCTGTAACAGTAATTATAAATATTTGATGTAATATCAGTAATCTGATGTGTAATCATTATTTTAAAAAAAAATTGATATCATAATAGTAATTGAATTGTGAGTAAATATAAAAGTAAGTTACAGTTAGTCTATATAATTTTTTTCAAAGTACAGTCGTTGATATAATTATTTTTATAAAATAAAGTAACTAAGAAATATGTTAAAAAATAATATCTTACTTAAATAAATATATACTGATAAAAATTATGAATAATTTTTAAGTGATTTTATATCTCAATTGATATGTTATTTATCCATTGAATAGCGAAATTATTAAATAAATAATTTCATATTGTTATGAAATTTCACTATCCAATGGATAATTGATAATTGAAAACATGTGAATATTTAGAAAATAATAATTATAATTTAGACTTGGAACTAAAAACACAAACAACCATTGATTTGTTTCAAATTCTTTTTAAGAAAATAGCAGAAAAAATTATTAATATAATTAACAAATTTGACAAATAAATTGCATAAAAATACAAATCATATCTTTACACGTAATGTTTCTGAAATGTAAGGACCAAAATATTATTATCCGAAACAAATGAAGTCAAGCTGAAAACTGAAGCCTGTACGGAGGGGAGGGAAGCGGTGGCGGTGGCTTGTAGAAGCGGTGATAATAATTGATGAATTCAGAGCTGAAACCGGGGCACGGGTTTGTTGGGTCTTTGGAGAACGGGGACCCACAAAAGCTTAAAAAGTTGTATTTTTTTCTCCTCCGTGGGGCCCAGGCTCGAATTTCGGGAGCCACGACCAGCAAACAAATGGTACTTTTCTTCTTGTGAAACAATTTCAAAATTGTCATTTTATTGTATCTTTGGTTGTTAGGTAATTTAATCAACGTAAAACCCAAGTAATTAACCATAATTAAGCTGGCGTACTAAATTAACTTAATACAGCAGGCGTTTGTTAAGTCAAGTGCTTTCTGGACTAGTGCTTTCTGGCCAAAGTGCTGTGTGTGGTCCTCTAAAGCAGCAGATTTGTTGTCCAAGTTTTGGGCGACTAATGACTTTTCTTCTTCTACTTTCATAATTTAGTGACGGATTTTTGGTTCAGGCCTTGATAATTAGAATCCAAGAAACAAATCATGAAAGGTGAAGGTATTTCTACCGAGCTATATAATGTGCCTTGCCGTATACAGCATCATTGGGTCAATGGGGGCACGAGTAATTAGTCAATACACAAATCATGAGTCTAAGTTTGCGACAATTGATCATCCGACGAAGCAAAGTAAATATGGAGGAAACATCATTTGAATTTTGAAAATAGAAGATTTCATGGTTAAGACCTAAAATAACTTAAAATTGTTGAAATAGGTAAATATAGATGACTGGATCTCAAGATCCAGAGGTTACTGACGACTACTCATACACTGGGAGTAGGTTTTTGAACTCGTACCCGATTGATTTGTGTGTTATGTGTATAATATAAATAAAGAAAAACACATTTATGTAACGCATAAAATTTAATGGACATCACAGCGATGTTAATTTCTTCAGAATATTATATAATGAATACATCCCAAATACTTACCGTGTATATATCATTTTCTCTTAAACAATAAACAATATATCACTTGACAAGAATCTAACAAATAAATCTAATAAGAGCTTACAATGTAGTGCTTACAACTGATGTTGTGTAAGCTTTGAAAGAGATTTATTAATTTTAATCTCAATTATCAACATAATTGAATGGAGTAGTCACCCCTCGAATATTAAAGAGAATTTAAAATATATGGGTAAGTCATTTCAAACGTATGTATGGCGGTGATGGGTTATATAAGATGATCAGAAATATTAATCAGAATGTAATAACATCCAGATATAATGACTTCAACAAAAAAATAAATAAATCTAATACACAAAAAAACAAATAATATTTTTTTTTTCTTATATGGGTTAAGCTCAACATATTCCAATAAAAGAAATTAACGCTAATAATAAAATATAAAGCTAAGGAGTAATTTTGTAAATATTAAATACTAAAAAAAAAAAAAAAAAAAACTAGACTGCTTCAATAGACTAGGCGTATGACTTATGGATTTCTTGCTGGATTGCCCACCTCTATTTTATTGAAACAATGCAAGAAAAATAATTTTAGCTCATTATGAGACATCGTTTTCGAAGCCCTACCACATTGCTTCCATCATTGATGCTTCAATCTAGGTGTTGAAAACGATTAGCCTGAGTTATGTCATGTCAATTTCCATTGGAAGTAGATCACAAGTTACAAAAATGAATTTTGCACATTATGTTTTTCGGAGGAACGATTTATTATTACGCAAAATGGCGTACATGAACAAAAATTCTTTTTATATTTATTTAGCTTCTGATTTTTTCAAAATTCAATCAGTAAGCAAGGCCAGCTTAAAAGTTATTAATGACCTCTATTAATGACCTTATTAGTGATTTTGGATTCCAAGAATAATCCCACATTGTCCCACTAAAGTTTATATACGCGACAACAAAAATATTTGAAAATTCAGCCAGTGTGCGACTACTCATTGGTTAGACAAAGACCCATAATTTACCTTTAAGAAGTTCAGGGATAAAATATTAATAAAAATATTCTTTCAAATTCAAGATTCAACTTTATATTATTTGGATATTCAATTTTCCATAAAGAAATCGATTAATTTCCCTTCAAATTGTACTTCATTCACAGAGAACATTGGCCTTTTTCACTACGACCTTTGTATGGGCTTGTGAAAACATGAGATTGGATTAAAACGGAGATTTTTGGCCCCCACTTTCGAGGGAAATTAAGGTGGAATTTTATCATCGGATTCTAAAAAGAAAAAGCCATTTATTTAGTAGGAAAGAGGGAGAATATTAATGTGAATTTTTAGGGATCCGATTAGGTAATTAAGCTTAGGCATTGCTATTTCATTTTTCGCTTTGGACCCATTAATCATTTTACCCAACCAAGTAGCCTTTAGCTTTCCACTCTCAAATTAAAAAAAAAAAATGGGTCTACTTTGACAAACAAGAAGGGTAGAGTGACACGTAACCATAAGATTGTCAAAAACCCTGAATCTTTATCCATATTTCATCATTTGGGGTGCAGAAATATTCCTCCTCCATTTAGGAGATTAAGGCTACGTTTAGCATTAGAAAAGAAAGCACTGAGAGGCCTAATGGCCTATATTATGTGTACTCATTGCTGTCCATTACGCCCAGCTCTTGAAAAGGAGCTCCTCAAATCTAGAAAATTTGAAGTACAGATAAGTTTAAGGTCGCTTATACATGGGAACTCGTGAAAGGTTAATGGTAAATTCAAAATTATACAAAAGTACTCCTTTCTCCTTTAACTTTTTCTTGTTTGCACCAAAATCACTTTTGACTTGTGCATAAGCCTCACTTTGATTAATCATACCCTTTAATCATCACTCATTAGCGTCCGAAAAGTTAACTGGTGTCCTAATTTCTATTATCTAACTTTTTACGGTTATTATCATTTCACTATTTTAAAAATATTAAATATTAAATAATTAAAATAAATAGTCTCATATTATTTTCTTATTATATTTTTATAAAAATATCATTTTATTATTTTTTGTTATAACCGTTAGTTGACCAGTTAGTTGAACAACAAAATACTAATTTCACCCTTCATTATTAAAAAAAAATACTTGAAACTTATTTACAAAATAAACTTATAATATATTTATTAAAATGAATATAAAATACCAACATAATTCTTTTTGCTGAAATTATGATATATTGATTACAAATTTGTCTTATTATTTTTTTAATCATAAAGGGTACAATTGGTATTTTATTAGTCAACTACCTGGTCAATTAACGGGTCAACTAACTACTGTAACAGAAAAGTAATAAAATAATATTTTATTGTAACGAAAAAATAATAAAATGATATTTTTATAAAGATATAGTAGGAAAATAATATGAGACAATACTTATTGCAGTCATTTGATATTTAATAATTTTTAAAATAGTGAAATAATAATTACCCAATTTTTTAAATTAAGTAACAAAAAAAAAACCCAAGCTTCTCAAATCAAAAACAAAATTTAGATATTTCTAGCCGAGCAACGGCTCCAATCTCTATTCATTTCAATTTTTAATTGTAATCGTTCAAACAACTAATGGGTGAATTTATTATAACACATTTCACTTCATATTTTTTTTTTTTTTTTGCCTTATCCATTTATGGGAGCTTTGATTTCATTAAAAGTCCCGAATCAAAGAATTTCCTGACGAAAGAAACACAACTTTCATGACTGGAAACAACACTTTTGGTTTTCATATTTTTTAACTCGTATGTATTATTTAATTATAACTGTTAAAACAATCACCTATTAGATCTAATGGCTATAACAATTACTCTACTTAGTATATGCTTCAACTTAACTAAACCCATCTTGCTACCAGAAAAGCACTTTTTCCCCCCTGTTGTGTTCAATTAAAAATCTGCAAATAGCAGATGCAATGTTGCAGCAGTTTTTGTTCTCGTACAGTCAGCCATGTTCTTACATTACTATTGGAAGCATGTGAAGCCATATTAATCTATAATAATTTCTTGAAATTTATACATATGACAGTCAGTAAACCAGTGCTTGAAAGACAATTTCTTCTTATTTATCATGAAATGTTGTGATGCAAGCTGCAAAAGAATACTAATTTTGTTTGTTTATAAATACCAAAAGATCAATTTGTTGCATCTAGTGTATCTGGGGAAGATGAGTGAGCCAAAATTTCAGCTGCTAAAAGTTGTGAGTATGCTTTTAGGCCAAAAAAAACAGATACTCTGGCACCTGAAAGAATATCTTCTCTGCTTAATCAAATGAAATTTTTAGAATTAACCCACATATATTCTGATCAAGATTCTTCCAAAACATGATCTTTTAATTCTTTATGTCCCACCATAACGACTTTAACTGATTAAAAGAAAAAAGAATAAGGATTACAGCTCATGTAGGATCCAAATTTCAACAATTAGACAAGAAAGCAGGAAAGCAAACTAACGTGTTTTTTTCTTGATCATGAATATGATCGTCATTATTAAACTAGAAAACAGCAATTAACTACGTGCCATTATTTTATAAAGTTGTTTCATTTAACCATCCAACTAAGTTATTCTATTTTTATGTTTATGCCTCCGCTCTTCCCTGGCTTGAGCTTGTTTGATTAACAAGTAACCAGTATATGGCTCAAGCAAAAGAAACATGAACAGAGTCAAACAAACAGCTATTGAGAATCCACTGGCAGGTCAAATATGATTGTTCATTTATCATATGATCACTCTTCTTTTACTGCAAAAATTGCAGGCCCCTGTTGGGTCTTCTGAACCTTTTGAGCCAATACATGCTCGCAGCCCATAACTCAATAAGACCCATATTACTATTACTCAACAGTTACCAGATTTGCTGAATTTTGCCGTGTGCGTGATACAAACGCAGAGTCCGCTGGAATCTCTTAACATGCTTAATGAGTTATGGGGCTTTGTTTTCCAGGCAATTTCACAATCCAAAATTTGGTTGTTTTTATTGCCTTGTTGTTGGCTACTGTGAAAGCATTTGGCAAAAACATGGCTGATTCTTGGGTTGCCCACGACATCTTCCATAGTTCCATTGCGTATCAGAGGGACCAAAGAGTGAAGATCGGTCTACTTTCTCTATACAAATGCAGCAGTCCTTGGACCTACTCACCTACAACCTCTGGTACCATTGCACACATTATGGCCAAATAAATAAATAAAAACTGTTTGTGTTCTTCCATTTCTTAGGGTAAATTTTAATTCATGTACATAAAATGATAAATTTTAATTTATTTTTAGGCATTGATGATTTTTTTTTTATTTTCTTAACAATAAATAGAGTAAATTATTATTTTCATCTATTAAAAAATAGATACCAACAAAGTGTTGGCTCATTTGTGATTCATGAAGTTTGGCTTTCAGGTTCAAGAAATTGTTAAAAAATCTACGCTCTCGGTTTGACTTAGTATAGACGAGAAATTACATTTAAGATAAAGATCTATTAATATAAAAAAAAAAATAGATTAAAGGTTATCATTCTAAACAAAAGATAAACTAAAATTTACCCTTTAAACTAGGGTTTGCTGCCAAACAGTAAAAAAATTTTAAAAATAAGATATTACAGTAATGTAGACTAATATTAAAATAAGTAAATATAAAAGCAATGGAATTAAGCGGATGAATAAATAAATTTGGGAAATTTACAAAAATAACCATAAAACTTTTGTTACTTTCACAATTAATCCTCTCAACTTTTTTCTATCAACATTAGCCAAACACACGCTTTTCTCCCCAAATTACCCTTCTTTACAAGCCAAAAGCAACTTTCTTTCTGCTCTTTCGTCAAACCACCGCTTTCCACTCTTGAATCATCAACCAACGGCGATGGTAAAAGGCAACGATAAAAGTGAAATCCGATTATAATTTATCCAGATCCAACACTAATCGGCATCACATAGTGATATGAATTATTTTCTGAACTTGATCGAGAGTTTCGAAACTACGAGTCGTGAGTGAATCGACAGCGAAGGCAGTGCGACCAGTTAAAAACTTAAGCGAGGCGCTGTCGCCGCTTGGTGCGACAAGCAATTTTGGCTTCCACCTCCATTTCGCCTGTCGCACCAAGCTTGGTGCGACAGGCAATTTTGGCTTCCACCTCCATTTCATGAACTCTGTATCCGGTCTGCCAAACTTCATGCAGTTCTGCTGATCAATGATCAGACGGCAACTTTCGTTCGAGTAGTAAGGCCCTTTTGGATTCGGAACCCATTCTCCACTAAAAATGTCAACTTGTTGGTTGCCACAACTGCAATATTAACAACATGACAGCCTTAACCAAGTACCATGCGTACAGGATGGCGTTTCGAACTGCATTTAGAACTCTTGAGAACTTCAAGTATCACATTTTTAAGGACATTTTCTCCGTCTCATTTTGAGAATGGTGATTGGGACAAGGGAGGAAACTGTGGGAGAACAAGGCCATTTACAAGCCAAGAAGTGGAGTTAGATGGGTATACAATGGAGTTTTACTTGACGCAAGTAGAGGAACTAAGAGCAGCAGAGAAGCAAGGGATGGATATGGGGTTGAAATTTTCGTTGCTTGACACTACTGAAATTATGTTGTTAAGGCCATATGGGCATCCTAATCAGTACGGACACTCCATGCATAAGAATAAGACAGTGAATGATTATGTTCACTGGTGCTTGCCAGGCCCCATTGACACATGGAATGAGTTCTTGTTTTATATGTTGAAGATTGAAAGATAGAGAGCAGTTGTGGAGAATCGTAATCACTTTACCGTGATTGTCTACTTGTACATCCAGAGGCCAGATTCTCTTCTGACCAGCCAAATCCTTTTTTATACCCAAATCACCATCGGTTCCAAAAATTTCATGAGACCAAAGCTTTGACACATTCAAATCAGGGAAAAGTTTAATATTGAAGCACTGAGATTGAGTCAAAAAAGATGGAGTATAACTAGAATAAACCAACTGAGATTGTTTGCAAAGCTTGGTTCTTCGGTTTGGGAGAGATGGGAGAAAGAGAGATTGTTGGGGGAGAGATGAGAGAGGGATATTTTGGTCTCAAAGATTTTTTTATGACTAATGTTGATAGAAGTTTGTTTGGGGGGTTAAGATAGAAAAAGTTAAAATTTTTATGGTTATTAATGTAAATTTCCCAATAAATTTTGACGAACCGTAAATTAAAAAAATAAATAAAAATTGTAGCTCGGAGAGAACTCAGAGCTATTGCGTGTTCAGAGATGCACAATTCAGGAGATTAAATCTGATTATATTAGTCTTGTCTTAGCAGCAAAATAATTGATTGATTGATTGATTTGATTGGTCAGGGGAGGCCTGCTGCCCCTGCTACAGCCAGGTCGCCTGTTTCTTTGTACAATTGCAAATTCCTTAGACCCACCCTCACATGCTATGCTCAGTCCTCACTCCTCAACCGCTAATGCAGCTTTTCTGTTTATTAGGGCTTTTAAAAAAAATGTACAAGGAAAGACATGCTTGAAGGGATCATCATGGAGTCGTGCTACAATGTGTCCAAGAAAATATGGTAAAGCACTCACCCCACAAAAACAAACAAACAAACAAACAGTCATTTAAAGCAAAATGGAAACTCGAAAAAGTAAAGCAAGATTAAAGCAGCAGTTGCGGCGGACAGGAACAGGGTAGCCGCCGATTTGTTGCGGTGTGTTTGTCTGTAGCATAATCGAACAAAAAGCTCTATGCCATTGGGTGCGATCTCGGCAGGTCCAAAACATGTTTGTTCGCTTCTTTCTTTCTGAGACACAACTCTGAATAATCATTGAATAATTTGGGCCAATTACTAGTGAAGGGCCCTTTTCATTAAGGATGCAAATTCAATAAGTGGGTTCACTGAGGAGTAGCCCTTTTGGCAATCCCCAAAACTCCTTGGAAAACTCGTTTCTAATTAAAATAACTTAAATAATCATATATTATTTTATTTTTTAAATGAAAATTTGATTAAATATTTAAATAAATTATTATCTTAGCAAAATTTGTACACCCACCCCGTTTCATTATTAAAATTTTAATAAAAATATTTTTTTAGAGAAAATCATAAGATTTTAGGATTATAAAAATATAAATTATATAATAAGAAGAAAATAATTTAAGATTTTAAGATTTAAATATATTTTATAAATAAAAATCTTAATAATAAATTTTTTAGGGTAAAAAATTATGAAAAGATGATTATTTTTAATATATGAATTTGTATTTTATAAATTAAACTAAAAATAGTTTAAGAATAAAATTCAAGAAGTGTGTTATAAGGATTTTTGAGGGGTGTTAAAAGGTTAAAAGCTCCACTCTTGACTAAACTCTTTATTAAAAAGTTTCCATTATTATAATGGTGCGTTTACTAAATGGAAATCAGAATGAGTTGGAATCAGAATGAACAGGAATGAGAATGAGCTGGAATGTGAATAAGAATAAGTTGTTTACTTGAACTATAAAAATCATAATTGGAATTGGAATGTGATTCATTTCCATTGTTGTATTTACTTTATCCTGGAATCTAAATATATTATTATTATTATTATTATTATTATTATTATTATTATTATTATTATTATTATTATTATTATTATTATTAAATGCATCGAGCCATAGTATAATTTCGAGAAGTACTTTTGGGGCCAAATTTTTATTTCAAAAAATTATGAATCAATTCCATAAAGTTAGCGGCTAACCGCTAATCTTTAAGCAACTAACCGGCTATACAATAGTTTTGGAATATTGATTCCAAAGAGTTAGCGGTCAACTGAGTATTCCAAGCGACCAACCGCCTGTGATGCATTTCTAGCTATCAATTCCAAAGAGTTAGCGTCTAACAGGATGCGTGCTAGATTTTGAAAATCTCTCTAACAGTAACATAAGTGGCTAATCGGTAACATAATAATAGTAATAATTAATAATAATAATGACATTAATAGATAAATAAATTGAGGTAAAAACAATAAGAATACTTAAAATGCATATATAAATTCGAAACGATTTTCAATACAATACAAGTTTCAACGATGCTAATAAAAACATAAAAATTAAAAATCCTTACATAATACAACCAGGCAATTTTGGTTTCCAACGTAGCAACACAAGTACAAAAGTTTTGACATTATCATCGGACTACATCCCGCGATGAAGCATTTGGATGACATATCATTTCTTAAGGTGATTAAGCAAGGTAAAGAACACATGTAACAAATCATATTTCGTGGCCAATATACTAGTTGCATTTATATTTCTTCATCACATGATCCTTCAATTTTGCTCATTTCTTCATATAACTTAACTTGCAAATCAATTATATCCTTATTAAAAGTAGAAAACACATTAATCAACCTATCAAACCTAAGTACTATTGCCACCACCAACTCAACCATTGCCCCAATATTTGAGCACACTTGATCAAATGTTTTGTCTTTACTTTTTCTTTTCCTAGATTTGTTTGTCGAACTACTTGGAGTAGAATCTAATTGCTGAAGAACAACATTCGAATCTGGAGTAGTTGACATACCATGAACAAAATCTTTAGTAAAAGGTCCATTAACCGACTCACCTTTTAAATTCACACTAATATTATCACTTTCACGTATCTCTTCTCCATCATCATATACATTGCCAGCATTAACTCTTATTGCTCTATCCTGACCATAAATGTCAAACAAAAGTGTAATAATGAGGAAATAGTTTGTTGAATAAATCAACTGCCTCTTTTTTCTATAAAAATAATAGCAATAATAATGTGTTAATAATACAAATCCAAATTAAGTAATAAAAATAAAACCATACAATTCAAAACTTTACCTTCACATACTCATCAAAAACATCTTTTTTCACATATTATCAGTAGCCCAACCAAACCCGTTAAGAGATAACATATTTGACATAGCACACCATTTTTGCTTGAATCATGTAACTATAGACTCAATGTGAGGAGGGGATGCTTTCAGATGACATCCTGACAATTTTACTTCCAACATATTTTTCAATTGTTGTGAATGTTGGTTAAAAAATCATTTTTTTCAAAACAAAAACTTTTAAGACCGATTTCATACAATACATAAGAATCTGTAATCTAGAAAATCATACATTGACAATCCGACTTTGCTTTTTCACTGAAGTAATCTAGGCTCTCAGATCACAATCTGTCACCACCACTCTTATTTGATCATGATCCATTACCACCAATCTTATTAGATTACGATTCATCACCAATGATCTTTCAGGTTATGACTCAAGTTTGATATGCACTTGACGTGGGCGTCTTTATCACCACTAAAAGCAATTAGCAAGAGAAAAATATTTCTCTCAAAATTAGAGATAAAATATTATTTTTCTCTGATCTGTATATTGTGGCTCTTCACCATTTTAGAGAAAACAAACCCTTTTTATATCTCTATTTGGTGGAAACCCTAGGCTCCATATTTATATATTTTTTAATTCTATTAAATCAAATTTGATTTAAATTAAAAAACAATAAAACCAAAAGTAGTGTTACTTGTTCTTTGTTATAAAGGCCCACCTTGTAAAATAATATAAGGCCTCTTACACACAAGTATATTAAATAGAGCCTCCCATTAAATAATATATTTAGGCTTTTAACCCAAATAACTAGTTATCTTGCTTATTAATCAAGTAGCGGTGCAGTCAATTAAATGAGTTAACCCAGGGATCATACGTGTACATACAATAGTGGCTACAATAATTAGGTCTGTAATTAAACTAGCCCAATTATTTAATTTTAAATATACTCCACTAAAATATTGGAACTGGCCTCCACAATTGTATGCTATTTATGATAGTGTTCTTGAATAATAATTCAACCCATGCCACATTGATTTCTTTACTTCATAATCATTTGTATCACATCGTTAATTAAATCGATATCTCAACTGTCTAATCAATTTAATTACATCTTGTTTCTTGATACTTATTGGTTTTCTTTAATGATAATTTTCAACATACTAAATATGTTGACACTCTCTGGCCAAAGAATTATATGATCAACTGCCGAAAACTCATCAAGAGATGTGTCGTGCAAATTCTATATTGTTAATCTATAACTTCAATACTTATAATTGCTCCCACCAAAATACCGGGTAATCTTGACTACAAGTGTGTCGTGCCCATTGGTAACTCAAATGGAATAACAATTACAATCATGAAATTATAACTAACTCAATATTAAGATTACAGTAAAATCAATGCCTATGAGATTTAATAAGTCTGTCACTTATCACAAAGTTAATTAAATCTCATATGTAATCTTGTTCAATGTAGTCGTACTACATTAATAAATTCATACATGATTAAGACAAATCATTCATGGTGCGTTTACTTGTGTTTGGGGAATGAGAATGAAACTTATGTTTACTTGGCAAAATGTAATTTGGGAATGAGAATAAAATGTGTGGGTCCCACATAATTTGGGAATAAAGAATGAGAATCTCATTCCCATGTGGGGTTTGAGAATGAAAATGTGGGAATGAGAATTAAACATAAATTTACTTTTCTATCCTTCTAATTTTTTCATATTTCCTAAATTACAATTGTTCAAATCACAAATAATTTTATTATTTTAAATGTCATTAATAATAATAATTATTATTTTTATTATTAAATTTTATTAACTTTATTATTTTAGTTATTATTATTATTATTATTATTTTCATTAATATTATCATTATTAACAATAAAAATAGTGATAAAAATAATAATAACAATAATTAATAATAACTAAAATGATAAAGTTAATAAAATTTAATAATAATAATAAATGTTAATAATGATAATATTAATAAAAATAATAATAACAATAATTAATAATAAATAAAATAATAAAGTTAATAAAATTTAATAATACTAATAATAAATGTTAGTAATGATAATATTAAAAATAATTAATAATAACTAAAATAATAAAGTTAATAAAATTTAATAATATTATTAAATTTTATTAATATTATTATTTTAGTTATAATTAATTATTATTATTATTATTTTTAACAACAACAACAACAACAACAACAAAAATAATAATAATGATAATATTGTTAATAATGATAAATTAATTATTTTTATTAATTATTAATACTATAGGTATTTTGGTAAATTGATTCTCATTCCCATTCTTCATTCTCATTTATTTTGTCAAGTAAACACATCAATGACATTCCAGCACATTTCCATTCCCATTTATTTTTGCCAAGTAAACATTGAAATCTCATTCACATTCCAACCCATTCCCATTCCCAACCCATTCTCATTCCACCACATTCTCATTCCCATTAAATAAACGCACCATCAATGAATTTATTACAGTCTATACCTAAATAAAGTACTCAACTTTATCTATCAATTACGAACTTAATTTATTTAATCATAATATAACTTGTATTTATATCTTCTGTGAATCCACATGATGATCATATAAATACATATAATATAATTAAATGAACTTTACTCAAAATATTAATGCAACTAAGATACTTAAATAAAATACCTCATTTATTTTATTAATAAGAAAAATTATTTATTACAATTAAATAAACACATATGCTTTTAAAGAGCATATTTTCCCAACAATAAATACCAATTTTTGAAACCACAATCTACCCGCCACATGGGATTTTGACTCAATTTCGATAATGTTTCAATCAATGCATTATCTTGAGCTATTGTCCAGTAGTGTTTGTTCATAACCTGACCTCCGATAGTTGGAGTTAGAATGGAACTCATCATATTTATTCAAATAATAGTACAATATAAAATGTTAAAGAATAATATAATATCAAATGTTAAAGAACAATACAACATCCAAATTCAAATAATATTATAGTATCTAATGGTAAATAACAATACAATATCCGAATTTAAATAACACTACAATATCAAATGCCAAATAAATATACAACATCCAAATTCAAGTAACAATGCAGAATCCAATGCAAATAACATTACAACAATAAATGTCAAATAATAATACAACATCCAATGTTAAATAAACTGAATTTCAAAAGTGCATAAACAAAGTCTTCATGAATTTCTACTTACTTGCCATGTGTTCCACATATCTTGGGCCAAATTTTGTCTCTAAATATTCCACTCATTTGAAGGCTCAATGATATCAATTACTGCCGAGTCAAAATCAATATCTGGAGTGAGCTCATCAATAATTTCTATTTCTATTTCACCGAAAGGCATTTCCCTTCTTATGAAGTTATGTAGCATGCAACAAACAAATATTATATGCATTTGTGCTTTTATATTAGAAAAGGTAGGACTTCTCAGTATAGCCTGTCTTTCCTTCAATAACCCAAAATATCGTTCAATCACATTGTGAGCACTAGAGTGCTTCATATTAAACAACTCTTCTAGAGTAGTAGGTTGGTGTCCATCCCTAAAATCACCCAAATTGTATCATTGACCTCTAAATGGAGGAAAAAAAACTCATTTCATTGGTGTAGCCACAATCAACCAAGTAATGATAGCATATTGACAAAAAAAATCATAAATAAAAGTCACAAAATCAATTACACAATCTTGAAATCTAAAGATAATTGGTTAAATTATTACCATGGGGGACTTTTAAAAAATTTCTTCTATTTACGACATCTTTTAGTACCCATATATCATGAATTGATCTTGTGTTTTATAAATTAATTGCATATCTTGTGAACAAACCCCCCAGACATTTGTTACAATTTCACTTTTCTTAGTTCTATGTCTTGGTTTATTGGTTTCTGAAACGTGAACCTTTATATATATAAAAAATCTAATGCTCCCAAACAATTCTAAAATATTAGATTTGAAAAAATTTGTGAGTCAATGTATATAACTATATAAATGAACATAGTGTGTCACTGCAATATTATACGTACCTTAAACCATTTCCATGTTGGGTTCGTTAAATTCTCTAACACAGGCTCAAGTTTTTTTCCAAAACTCTTTTTAGCATCTAATTATTGCCTTTAAACACTCATGGAAAACATTTACTAACTATCTAGACGAATCTTTTAAAATTGAAGCTAATCACTCGATTCTTCAAATGGTATGCTAAAATATACAAAAACATTGCAAGCATTTTCTCGGGCGACACATTTCTAGTGCCAACTAAACCCCTTTTCTCACAAAGAAGCATACATAATTTTTAAAAGATTTATCTAACCATTCTTAATTGTGACAAACATTTCATATCACTTTCAAAAACCAAACTATACAAAAAGTTTAGTTGTTGATAAACTCTATAGTATGACTTAGGACTTTTCAATCTTCGTTGATAAGTTAGACAAAGACGGGAACACATAGTAGCACACACAACTATAACCATTTACAACATCAACTCCAAATTGTGTATGACTACCAAGACTTTCCTCTTTCTTGCTAATAAATGAGTAATATCTCAACATCACAAATTAAGTCAATCAGTAATAATCAAATTTCGGAATCGAAAGCAAATTAAGCTCACGGGTTGTAAAATCATAATCTTCACAACTATTATTAAACAACATATAAGCAAACAATGAAGATTATTCAAAAAATCATGCTAAAACATATGTTATAATCATAAAATAGAATACAAATAATGCAAATTATAATCAAACTTTGTCTATCCCAACCTTTTCAAAAATATTTTTTACTTATATTAAAAAAAATATTAGTTCAATTCTTAGAGTTATATATATTTGTTTTAGAAATGAATATATAGTGGTGGGGTTTTGATTGAATGATGTGTGTGTGTGTGTTTTATCAATTAATTACTTCATTTTCTTGTGGGCAATGATTTTGACGAAAGTAGAATCCACGGGGACTTGTGCATTCAAAAAAGGAGAGCTCAAAATTATAACATGACGTGAATTTGGTTAGTATTGAAGAATTATTTTGGGATCAAAAGTTTTAGAAAAAAAAATATATGGTGGTGGAGTTTTGATTTTATGTGCCCTCTACAGATGTGTATATACATGGGCTGTTTTAGTTTGGAAGGAGGTCAAATTTCAAATTGAATTTTTCCATTTAGCAAAGTCCAGCAAAATGACTCAACCAAGAAGCAAAAGCAGAAAGAAACCCCCAGTTTAATGGGTTGCACGAATGAGCATAAATTAAATCAACAGAAAAGTGAAAACATACGTGATGATCGGAGACGCTAGAAGGTGATGACAGAATCGAATGGTAATGGGGTGCAGTCAACAACGAATCCGATCAATGATTGATCCAAGATCGATGATGAGCAGTGAAATCAAGTGGCGAGCTTTTGTTTGTGGGTGGGAGAGATGAGATGGAATGATTGCTTAGATTAGGGATTTTTGTTTTTTTTTTTAATTTATATTTTTCTATAACATAAGGGGCATTTTCAAAAAAAAAATTAATGAGGACATTTTCGTTTTGGGGGAATGGGATTATGATTCCCAGCCCCCCTGGATTCACATCCTAGCATTCATTCCTTAATGCTGTATTTCATTCCCATTCTTAATTTTTAATGTAGCAAGTAAAAAGGTTTTTTTTTTTTAATTTTGATTACTTCATTTTAATTCCTATTTCAGAAATATAAACACACAATAAGTATGGTGTAAATTTGGTGGATCTTTCAACACCCTCCTAGCGCTTTTAAATTTTCTTTCCTAGAATTTAATTTAGAAAACTTAACCTATTGCAGAAAGTGGAGCCGTTGTATTTAAATCCAAAGACCACGGTCCGAATCCTAAACTTTAATTAAACTCAGAGACTATATATAATTGCTAATTTGCTATAGATAATGACTATAGAAATCAAATCTTGCCATTACATGTTCTTTCATCTCAGTACTGGTGGACCAACGCAGGATTCAATGGGATTATTAGTGATTAGTGACAGGTTCCCTATTTTCTCCATTTGAGAACGATTTCAGATCTCTTTCATCATTATTTTACATTTATTTCATCAATTATATATATTATAATTGAGAATTCTCAAGTTTCGACATATGTACATTGTGAATTTTGATTTGATGCGCCTGTATATAAACGTCGTACGCAAATGTTTAGGTAAATTCTGCACTTATTTTCTTGAAAACAAATAAAAATAAAAATCTATTTATGTGAGCTTGTTACTGATATTGGCAATGTAGGGTCAAGGCATATTCTCTTATTATAATTATTATTAATATTTTATGCACAACTTTGTAAAAGTTCATACCAAGAGCAGATGTTGATTCATTTTGTGTAATATATAAATGCAAGCATGCATACTTCGGTTAAAGGACTCTAAATATCATATTAAATTTAATTCCCTCCACTTTGCAAACTCCTCCCATCATTTAGTGCGATTTTATAATATTTTTTAAAAATATGAATTTATTAAAAAAAAACATCATATCATAACATGTGTATCCCTAATCACTAGATGTTTACTATTCTATCTAATAATTTCTTATGAATTGAGTAATAATAATTAAAAATACTTCTTAATTTATTATGTATCTGTAGAGATGCCGCTCTTCGGGCGTCAGCGTTCGCGTCGTCACCATAAAAAAAACTTTTTTTTATTTTTTTATTTTTTTAAGAGTGTATGTCAAGTTGTTGTCTTATTTTTTTTCAAGCTTATTTATTTTTTTTGGATCCATATGCCTTTATTTAATTTTAATAGAATAAAAAATTCAAAACTCAAGTCTATATTCAATAATAATAAATTAATAATAATAAGAGAATGTAATATTAATTGCTAAGTTTGACTTTATGGTATTAGAATTTTTTTTAGCACTTAACAATAACAATAATAATAATTTTTTTAAGGGTTAACGTAATTGTTAACTTGGAATTACGTAGAGTCATATATCATAGTTTATAATAATATTAATACATATTTATAAAATCATTATATTTATAATTTTATTTATTAAAATCATGATATCAATTATTTATTTAATAAATTATAAACATAAATCAATTATAATTTTTTTGAAACTAAGAATTAAATAAATTTAAAAAACTTGAGCCAATAAAAGATATTAAAAGATTCAATTTCAAGTTATTTATAAAATCATAAAATTTTAAGTTTACTTTCATTAAAAAATGAAACGTCTTTATGCTTTTTGCGTCAAATCTCTGTCGTCTTTTTAAAAATCTGCGTAAAGACGTGTGTCGTGCTTTACGGACACGTGTCGTGCCCATGCCGTGCCCGTGCCGTGCCTCGTGCCGTCCGGCCCGTTGGTCACCTTTATGTATCTGTTTATGGGACCAAGATGTAAATTTTTTATCCCAATATGGAGTAGTTTGATGCGTTTAAAACTACTAAAATTGGGTATTGGAGCTATAATTGATAAATTGCTTGGTCCAAACGCCTATTCATGTTCCATTATAAATACCCACTCTCAATTACATTTATTGCTTTTTCTTTGTTTGTGTATCTATAACGCAAAAGCAAGGAGATGCTGTGATTGGAAGTGGAAGTGCAAATTGCTTTTTTATTTTATTTATTTTATTTTTTTCAAAACTTTATACAAGACGACATAGTTTTAAATTTCTAAAAAGAAACACAAATATGAGAATTTTTTAAAATTAAAATAGATTAATGAAGTGCTTTTTTTTTTAATAACAAACTTATATGAGTTATCACGTTGTAAATGGTCCATACCCCACTAAAATTAGTTAATTATAAAAAAACTTGGACCATATGCATCCTTTACTGTTTTTTTTTTTTTTTTGGCAGGTAGCCCTTTCTCTTCTTTCTAAATCGAATTTGGAATGTAGCAAATTGAATCGTTGGATCCAATTGTGAAGGGAAGTGGGCTCAATTGGCTCCTTGTTCAAATGCGCCTATTACTATAAATGTAATTTGCCGTCACTCTCAACTCTATGCTGGATGCAAAAACATTTGTTACATTTGTTGTTTTGGGATAAAATAAAACATTTGTTACATTTGTTGTTTTGGGATAAAATACCACGCTCATATAATTTTAACTTTGATTATTATTTTTTATGATATACCCATATACATTCATTCAATAAGTATCTAACTCAATTTCACATGATTTATCTACATTTTCACAAACGTTGAAGAATTGAACGATCACATTTGATCTTATCCTATGCTTCAGTAACTCACTCACAATTCACATGACATTTCTGCCATGGGCTACTTGCTAACCTCTCTGCATCACACACTCCGAACGATTTGAAAGTTTGAACCTTTGTACAATGACACATAAGTCCATGTCTTAAACATGATGCGGTTTAGTCTAATTTTCATCAAGAATTTTTAAAAGTTTAAAAAGGTAAAATTGAGACGAGATAAAATGAGTCATGGTGCTTGGATTCCCCTCCCCCCAAAAAACAAAAAAAAAAAAAAAAAGGCCTTTTGTTTATATACGCTGATAGTGTACAACTAAGATTTGCTAATTTAGTCATTAAAAAAAGAAAAAGAAAAAGAGAGAGATTCTATTAATTTAAGAAATCACGCATTTATTAATTTTAAACAATACGCATTTTTTTATATATATTTCAGTCACTAAAATGCGCGGGGTGTGCAGCCTCACAATTACCCTATTTTGATACAAATTTTTTTAAGCGATTAAGCGTGATTCATTGTAGATATATACAATCATATGACAAGAGGCCATTACATCGATATTTACAATTAAATATATACATGGGACTTATATTATTACATTTTTATTTTATAAGATACGCCATCCAAATACTGGCCGGAGGAGGATATACTCCACTCATTTCGCATGAGAAAAGACGTTATAAAGTGCCAGCAATTATGTTTAATTGAAGGAGGTTGAGTTATGATTCAACCATCGCCTCATGTTCATACTTAACTTTACGATGGTTACATTTGATTTTGATACAATTAAAAGATTATTTAGAATTTACTATTTTTAAGAAACAGGTAATTTTATTATTAAAAAAAAAAAAAAGGAAAACAGCCAATTTCACATCAGTGTATCAACCATCAACGCGGTCCTGGTGTAATAGAACTGGTTCTTTTTTTAATTTAAAATGAAGAAAGCATTTTACATTTCGATCGACCCCTAGCATGCGCCTAAGGAGAGGGAGTCTCCGATTTTTCCCATTTGGAAAATATATATATTATTTTCAATTTCAGTGAATTGCTAGAATGCGCCTCACGTGCGGCGTCCCACTCTGATTTTGCTCCATTTCGCGCTTCTTGTGACTGTACTCGCCATTACCCCTCCGTTTCCCTTCTCATAAATAAACCACTCCCTACCTCCCTCCCTACCTCCCTCTCTGTCCCTCCATCTCTCTCTCTCTCTCTCTCTCTCTCTCTCGTCTTCATCTTTAATCTCTTTTCATTTGTTTCTATTCACTAAAAACCAAATATATGCACGCACACACGCACAAAATCACAAACACGAAGCAGTCAGTGGCTCACATGAACCGTTTGATTTCATCAGAACGATTTTGATGACTTTGATTCGATCAAGTTCACTGACGACTTAAGATTCTAGACATTCAGTTCATTCGGTGGCGTTAGAAGTTCAAATTGATTCTGCAATGTCGGTTTGCTTTCAACTTTATTGTCATCATCATCTTTCTACTTCGAACTAGCCGTTGTTTGCTTTTATTTTATTACTTAAATCTTTTGTCTCTGTTTTTAATCTCTGAACAGTAATCTTCTTCTTCCTCGAGGGTTTGTTATCATTGTTTTTTGTCATATTTGGTTGGATGATTTTGTGACGGTGTTATTATGCTGCTTGTTTAAATGACATACATTATCTCTTACGGTGTTGTATTTTTATTTTATTTTTAGCTATTATTTCTCTTTTGGTTTGTTAGATGGTAACTGTGAATTTCCCCTTCAGATCTTAGAACTGTAGCTATAAACGTTTATGTGTATGACTATGAGCGTGTTTGTGATTCAATTTTGCTTCTGAAATAACAGTCTGCCATACGTTTGATGTTTGTGTTTATTAACAATGCCTAGTTCTCTAACCCTTTATTTTATCTTCTTGTCTTTCTAATGTTTGCTGTGATACACTGTTATCGTCAATTGAACATGCTTATTTATGAATTTGTTGTTTCTTGTTTATATTGTTTGTTTACTTATTTGCAGTTTTAAGATTTCATTTGAAATTCATGATTATGAAGTTTTATGTAGTTTTTTTCCCCCCATTTTCCGATGACAGAAATGGCTGTGAGTAATAGTCATGTTTCTTCTAGAAACCTGCAAAAGAGCTACCTTGGCGGTGTCATATTTGGTTGCAAGAATAGTACCTTCAAAGAATGTTTGGCTAAACAACTATTTGGTCAGTTATTCGTGTATCCTGTGAATTTGTTTCTAGCAGTGTTTCAATTGCTGGTTTTGCATTTGTTGCTAGTATCTTGACCAATAACTTACTGGTTTTGTGTTGAATTTCAACAGGCTTACCTGCTCAACACTTCTTATACGTGAGGAAAATTGATCCTGGCCTACCGCTTTTTCTATTCAACTACACTGATAGAAAACTTCATGGAATATTTGAAGCTGCTAGCCCCGGCATGATGAACATTAATCCATATGGTTGGACTGATGGTTCAGAGAGAACATCATACCCGGCACAGGTACTACATAAAGTTTTCTTCTCTGATCTTCCTGTTTTAAATTGTATGGTTATTTCTGACTGTCTGAGACGGACTGTTTCATCAAGAGAGGTTCTTGTGCTGATATTATGCTACTTTGTATATAAAGGTTCAGATTCGTGTGCGGATGCAGTGCCAACCTTTGAATGAAGAAAAGTTCAAACCAATAATTGCTGCTAATTATTACACTCCTCATCATTTCTGGTTCGAGCTAGATCATTCTCAAGCAAGCAAGCTGATCTCCCTTTTGTCATCTATGGCCATTGCACCAAGAGCTTGTGTACCACAGAATAGAGAAAACCAGAGACCAATGTTCTTACCTCTTCTGAAAAGGAACAGAATGGAGGAAGATAATAGGTTTAAGCTGCTTGGTTCAGAGGATGAGCTTGCTAAGCTGTCTAGTTGCACTTCAAATTCTTCGGATACTGCTTTATCTGTAGATGGAGAAAGAGAGGAAGATGAATTGCATAGGCCATCTGCTTTGGAAATTGGGCAGTCTAATCATGGGTGTAGTAAGTCAGTTTCTAGAGATTCTGGTAGCTTAGATGGAGACGACCGACCATTGGAATCTCATTTAGATATGAAGGAGGTTGATCAAGATGAGAAAAGCCTCATACTCATGGCACTTAAAGAATTGGGAATTAACCATGAACATCAAGACTTTTCTTCAACTGATGATGAAAATGAACTTGCTACTGGGGGCGATAGGCACTGTAGTTTTATTGGTGAACAGATGAGCTTGGAAGAGAAGATTGAAACTTGTTCGTCATCTCATTGTCAGTCCATCATAAATGAGGTAGTTGAAGATATCCGCCCCTTATATGTTCTTTAACTTCCCATCAAAAGTCTTTTTTCTTTTTTATTAATATTATATATCTGGCCTTAACAACATTGTCTGTTACTTTATCTAGTTGATCAAAGAGGTGGCAGAACTGAAGGCATTTAAAACAGAACAAACTCTGAAGATGAAAGAGTTGGAGCAGAAGCTGGTATTCCTTTGCCATTTCCTCAGACTTTGATCTCTGCGATCCTCCTAACTGTTTCATCTATCTTTTATAAATCATTTAAGCCATCACCAGTTAGCATTTTCTTTTTCACCTCATCTCTTTTTGCTGTATGTAACAGTATGCATTTACCGTATGTTTGGTCATCCTATGGAAATTGAATGGCTATATGTGGCTTTAATTTAAGTTTGAAGGAACAAAACCATTGTATGTTGGCTGTTTAAGTCCTTGGTGTCATCAAATTAAGTTTGGGTACAGATTCAGCTGGCAGACTTATGAAAGATGGCTTTGATTGTCGTTGCAATAGGTGATGATGCCTGGAATTTTTTTTTTATTTTTTAATAATGCCCATTGTATAGACTGATATATTCAAACATATTGGAGCTATATAGTTTCCTCTGTATGTTTAAAGGATTTTGTTTTCATCATTAAAAGATATTCTTGATGTAATCTAGGTTTTTTTTTTTCCCTTTTTTTACCATTGAGAATTGTAAATGGTAGTGTATGATTCTTCAATGATAAATCCCACAAAATAATAAAGAAATATCTACAGGAGTCTGAGTAATGCATAGCAGAACACCTATAGTGATAAGCAATATCGAATTCAGGCCTATGAAAATTTTAGTGAGTCACCATAGGAGTGATGGTCAAAATATCATAGTCATAGATGCTTTGGTAAGGTTGATTATAAGTGGAAAGCAATAGAAACAATTGTCTGAGCAGTTGAATGATCCTTTCTTAATTCCACCCTCCCTTTTTTTCTAGGAAAATGACAAAAGCATGGAGCTTAGGAACAAAATAAAATTCTGTGCTTCTCCATTTTTTATTTAGAGGGTTAAGTGTATGCCATTACTAATTCTTTGAACGCAATCAGTGTCATTGTAAAATCGAAGCTATTATGTATTTCTCTAATGATAAATTACAAAGGTCCTTTGCTCTTTTCTTCATTGAAGATTGATTTATTCGTTTTCTTCAGGGAAGAATTCTGCAGTTAATTACTGTGTAAACAAACCTTTTGTCAATTGCCCTGTGCTTCAGTTTTGCTTTTCATCCTTTGAATATATTTTGGTGCCCCTACAGTTTGTGGGAAACAGTGCATAGATTGTTTTTCATTTCTCTACTCGATGCAATTAAATGAATAAAATTGATCCTGACATTTCAGGTTGATGCAGAAGCTGAAATCCAGCGGTTGAAAGAACATTGTTTGATGGTACAATCTCCAAATAATGATACCAAGGAGTGCATGTATGAAAAGCTTCTTGAGTCCTCAGATGAGCTGCATTTAGATCCTTGTGAGTCAATATATCTGGTAGGTGGATGTGATGGTGAATCATGGCTATCAACATTAGAGTTATATCTTCCCTCATGTGATGTGATAAAACTTTAGCCAATGAGCTCTGCTCGTTCATATGCTTCAGCTGCTATGTTAAATGGTGAGCTTTACATCTTTGGTGGTGGAGATGGGAATTCATGGTATAATACAGGTATTAAGTCTTACTAAACTCCTGAAAAGAGTATGGTTAGCAGAATTAATTAATCACTAATATTTTTATCATATTTTTTGTAAGTTGAATCATACGGCCCAGCGAATGATGAATGGACCTCACGCCCTTCGTTGAATGGGACTAAGGGAAGCTTAGCTGGAGCTACTATAGATAACAAAATATTTGCAATTGGTGGTGGAAATGGATTAGAGTGCTTTTCGGATGTTGAAATGCTTGATTTGGACATTGGTAAATGGATTCGTACACGATCAATGCTTCAAAAGGTAAAATTTTTTGCTTGCTTTGTATCTATCAAGTGAATCCACTTTTAAGGTTACAGTGGCTTAAGGAGGGGAAATTAATTTACATGTTGAGAGCCTCTCTTGAGTTTTTTTTCATAAAGCTGTTCCTGTTTCTGTTGGCTTTTATGTTATGCCACCTTGTGAGGTGTACGTCACATGTGGGGTTACTAACACCAAGTCCATGATGTCCTTCATTTGTCTTTCAGCGATTTGCTCTTGCTGCAGTGGAACTTAATGGCGTGCTTTATGCTACCGGGGGTTATGACGGAAATGAATATATGAAGTAAGATACCTGCCATTTTGTACTCTTATGTATCTTTTCTTTATCTTCTTAGATGCAACATAGTTGCATGCACAATTAAATTTGTATGTGTCATCTGAAGAACTGGAAAAGAATTCAAAATATAGGATTATCACTTATTATAGTTTTTGGCATCTCAATATGCCTAATACATATGATTCTGCTGACATATACATTTTTAATTATACACATGCATACCTATATGAATAAATACGTTTGTTTATGTACAAGGAAAGATTTGACATTTTTAAATACGTTTGTTTATGAATAAATACCTATATGAATAAAAGTATGCACAAGCTCAAACTTTTTCTATGATTTTTAAGGAAATCATAGATCTTGGTGATATTTAAGCCTAGAATGGACTTGGATAGCACTTAATACCTAGACCCAGTGGTGCTGATTTTTTCATCCCTTAAGCTTTTTCGGACAAATGTTAACTTACAGAACATAAGAGTCATCAGCTGATACTAACAGAAGTCAGAAATAGTTGCTGCACGGTTGGTTTGATAGTATAGCTGATTTTACTGGCATGATACTTTTGATGATACCTTTTATTTTTCTGCTACCTCAGTTCTGCGGAAAGATTTGACCCCAGAGAGCATTATTGGACCAAAATTGCAAACATGAACAGAAGACGGGGATGCCACTCTTTGGCTGTTCTTAATGGAAATCTGTAAGTTCATTTATTGATTTGTCTTATTTTCCACTTCAATGTCACTTATATGACATGTGCATGCTATCATAGAATGAGTACGATATGGTCTGTAAATTACATGTCATATATTCATTTTGATACTAGAATATCCAATATTAGGTGCATTTTCAAGTTTTATGTCTAGGAACTTGTATGGATAATTTAAGTTTTTCATGTGAAGACAGTGTTGCAATATGATCAATGTTTAGCATGAGTCACAAGGACCAAAGCACTCTCCCCTACTTTTTCTCCCCTGCACAATATTGGATGTGACCTAAAATTTTTTGCACAAGTAAAGATGAATTTTTTTTTTTAGTGGAGCTCAGATTGACATGGTAATGACCGAGGGACTAGCACAAGATTCCATTTCTTATGCTTCTGTCTAACATCCAGATTCTATGCATTTATGAAGTGCTTAATTTGAATTTACTTTGTAGATATGCGCTGGGTGGTTTTGATGGTAGTAATGGTTCCAAGCATCGAGGTTTATGATCCACGCCTTGGATCGTGGATGAGTGGGGAACCAATGAAACACTCCAGGGCTATTTGGGTGCTGCTGTTGTCAAAGAGGCCATATATGTTATTGGTGGGTGAAAATGGTTCTGAGATTGTAGACACGGTACCTTATCTTTTGCCACAGTTCCTTCTTGGTGTAAAATTTAGGGGCATCAGGCTTACTCATCAATTATATGATAACAGGTGGAACGTTTTAAGGAGGGCCAAGGTTGGAAAGAAATTAACTCAAGAGCGATCGGGAAAAGATGCTTCATGTCGGTGGTGACCGTATAGTCATGGAAAGCGACTTTGATGAAGGTATGTACAGGCTGGGATGTGAATGTTTAATCTTAATCAACTAACAACTGGATAGCGAGCAAGTGAAATTTTGAAAAAAAAGTTTGCTCTTAAATCGCACAGCCTTAACTAGTTATAGCTCTGTATAGAGTACGAGCCATTTTGCAGTACATTTCTGGACAAAACTCACCCTTGCAAATTTTGCTACAAGTTCTTATATTTTGATGTGGAGTGACGGTTGAGTAGGCGATCCTGGAGCAACAGGTTCTTATTTTCTAAGAACACGGCTTTATTTCAGCCATGTATTTAAGCAATTAAACGCACCGTTTTAACTCAAGGGAAGATCTGAGATCAAAATGCTAATTTTTATATTAATTATGCTACATTTTCGATATATTATTATCATAAGTATATTAAAAATTTGCATGCTGTCTTTTGCATCCAAAATCATCGCAAGTAGTTAACTTTTAAATGAGTTTTGCATGATGTAAATCAAAGGTTTACAGGTTTACTTTCATTGCTTTTACGGAAAGTTATTACAATTGCAATTTCTAAAATTTTATTGTACTAAAATCACATGTTTCATATTCTGTCGAGTCTTGATGGTTCAAACCTTGTTCATGGATTTGGTGGAAGCTGGTAATAACAAAATGGATGTGTACAAATTTGTGCTTATTTTTTATTCATATAAAAAAGTATGCACATGATAGAGATATGATAACATATACTTGAATCTTATCATATACAATCGTCATACAAGTTTATTTGAAGAATAATTAGTTAAGGACGGAGGAAGTATTATTAGGCAACTCCACTTGATTAAAAAAAAAACACTAAATTTATATCTATTATTTAAGTTGCCGTCTTGTGAATTTAATTTAAATACTTCTATAGATTCATGAGTTCAAGAGTTTTAGTTCTTATTTTTATAGGCTTAATTAAAATGTCTCTCAAATTAAAGTTGTGATATTTTATTTTGAATTTATTATGAAGTTGTTCCCTCTAAACTTAATTTTGTAACCCCCTCTCTAAGAGTTACAAATAAAGTAATAAGGAAAACAGGAAAAAAAAAACGGAAAGAAGGTTGTAGCAAAACTAACTAGTTCATCCGAAAAGTTTAATAAAGTGGTTGAAAAGTATATTTCCAAGAAAGCTATATTTTACTAACCACTAGGAACTTTAAAAAAAAAAAAAAAAAGAAGTTGAATTTTATTAATTTAAGAACAATAACCATTTAAAAGTGTAGCTACTAACTTAGTGTAATATTATATGGTTAAAACTACTACCAATTCATTAAAATGGTGTTTCTTTTTAATTATAATTGTATTTTTTTTCCAACCTGAAATTTGATTTTTCAGTTGGTGTCTTGGTGATTTAATTTTGTAGCCATAAAAAGATTGGCCCTATTTTGATAATTTACAAAACATCACCAGCTACAGCCAGGCTCCACGTTGTTGTGGAATGAACGTGGGCTGCTGTGGCTGTTTTTTGTTACTTTTTTTTTTTTCCATCGTATTATTATTTGAACAAAAAATATTACGTTATTTGATTTAAACAATGCTTTGATTTTGATCAAATGAGAAACGTAAGCTGAATTCAGAACGGTTGTTTTTTGGCCATTCATGAAAAATTGAAAACATGTCAAATGCGTGTTTTCACACCGTACAAGAAACAAAAAATTGACACGCCAAGAATGATTAAAATACAGCAAAAATTCCCTTTTTTTTTTTTTTTGGCATGTAGTAAATACTTTTAATTTTTAACGTTATTAGGAGGCAAAGTAGTCGTGGCTCTCCTGCAAATCTAGAACGCGTAGTTTTTTATAATCAATATATTAACAGTCAATAATTTTTTTTATACTGCGCGCATATGGCTTTTGGGTTTTGGTTTCATATTTTGCAAAATTGTCAATGTTTGTATTATTCAGGGCTCCCAGCCACCCAGCATTTTAGTGTAATAGATTTTAATTCCTAGTTGTTGTGGAAATATGCCATTATCTGCTAAATAAGTGGATACTTGATTATCATTAGTAGCTTACTGAAGTGGGTATTCTTAAAATAAATAAATAATATATAATTAGCCTTTTTAAGAGTATTAAGGGCCTTAAACGAATTATTTTATAAATTCCAACAAAATGTTTTTTATAAAGAGCTCAAAATTCATTTAATTTTTTATTCTTGAATTCCAACAATAATCAAGAGCATCCTAAAATATTTCAAAAACAGAACCTAAAAGTTAACTTCTATTAGAATTTTTACAAAAGTAAACAAATAAATAATTAAGAACAATATTATTTTTAAATAGAATATTTAATATGGTAATACATAGAAAGTTGAGATAATGAATTGATGATCACATAATAGATATGGATTTTCTATTTTACGAAACTAATTTTTTTCTTTTTTAAAAAAACTAATGCATGTAATAATTTTCTTTATAAAGAAGTGAGAAAGAAAATTTTTCACCTATCATTTTTTACATTATAAGGTTTTTAATACAAATTAAAAGGAATACTCAAATTCAAAGATTTTAACATTAAATAATTAAGTTGTTTTTAAGAAACTAAAAAGGTAAAGAAATTATCTATTTTTCTCCCAAAAACTAATAATGAATGAATCAATTGTTAGACAATATCATTAATTATATCTCTTTAACAATAAGATTACCGGATGTAGATTTTCTTAAAAAAATAACTCTTAATTATATGATAATTATTAATTAAAGAGATGTTTAATAAGTTTTCTTACAATAAATAATTTAAAAAATATTAATTAAATACTAAAAAATGAGACGACAACCTTAAAATGAAGTTTTAAGCGAACGTCTTATTTCAACTATTCTTAAAAGCCACCCTTATTAATCCCCTTAGTTTTAGTCAAACTAAAAGCTAAAAATCTAATTTTAAAGCCTACTTTGATATATCATTGGACCAAAATTGAGATGTTTTCAATATATGTGAAAAATATTTAAGGGGGATTGTTACTTTCCCCTTTACAGTAATCAACATACACTAAGCTTACATCGCTTTTTTTATAACTAAAAACTCCCACGACAAGATAAAGCCATAATACTACTCGTATTTTCAACTACTCTTTTATTTATATTTATTATAAATTACATGAATAGAAACTAAAAAAAAATAAGTATTAAAAATAAGAAATATATGTTTTGATATGAGCAAAAAAATTAATAATAATTTTTTTTTGTAATTATTTATTTTGTGAATATTTTCTTATAATAAACATGGTGTAATATTTTAAAATTAAATGTAAAAAGTATAGGCAAAATGTTTTATTATTTATCTTATAATTTTTATTTGTCATTCAAATTTTCTTATAATAATATTTTTTATTATTTTATAATAATTTTCTTATATATTTATTATAAGAAAATTTTAACAAAATAAATAAGTACAAGAAAAAAAATATTATTAATTTTTTTGCTCATATCAAAACATATATTTTTTATTTTTAATACTTATTTTTTATTTAGTTTCTACTTTCTATTCATGTGGTTTATTTAATTTATAATAAATATAAATAAAATAAATATAATATTAAAAATTTATACTATAAATTTTTTTTTGACTATTATAAAAATAATAAAAAAAAATAATATAGGTTAATTACTGAAGATTTGCAGAGCGCAGACCCACATTTGAAAACGTGTAAGGAAATTGACAATCTCCCGATATCTAATGCGACCTTACGGAAGATTTGCAGAGCGCAGACCGACATTTGAAAACGTGTCGCCGTCAACGGTACAAATTGTCTTGTCGGCCTGTTTTACCATAAAGCTGCGATGATGATGTCATCGACGCCAAATCAAGTTTTTGTTGGATTCGTCCATTACTGCTGGTGCGTTATATAGGCCCATATTTAGGCTCCAAGATTGGCGATACAGCCGCACGCAGCATCTCTATCATTGGCTCATTGCTGCCTTCGAATTGGTTTCCACTACCCACTTCACCTGACCAATTAACATATAGAACCCCCATCAGTTCCTGTCACCACTACTTTTGGCCAAAGCTTTATTGTAACCGTTTCATTTGTATTCCATTAGTGATATTATCGATTCCAGTCATTTGAATTTTGATAAGCAGAACAAAAGAAGAAGAAGAAGAAAGAAGATGCCTTTGCCTTTACATCTCCACAAACGTCAGCCTTTGATGGAGTTGATGTTGATCCCATTTTCGCTGATGCCACCAGAGCTGTTGTGTCGATTATCGGAAGACCTGAACACGCATGTTAATCTTCTTTTCTTTTCTTTTTCCACTTTCTGGTTTTTTTAAAAGTTTTATATTAATTTCCATGTATAAACTTAGTTTTGGAAGTTTAATTTTGATCAAGTCCCATAGACCTTTGTAGATTTGAAGACCGATTTATTGCTTTGTTTTTTTTTTTTTTCTTTTTATGTCCTCTTAAAATCAAAATAAGTATTGTATCATCCATCATGGGAAGATATGAAGGAAATATATGGAATTTGTATATTTTTTTCTTATATAAGAGCATCATTGATTTATGCAAAAAAGATTACTATATGCACTTTTTTTTTATTATTATTATTATTCTTCATGGTAAATGCATAGTAGTTTTGAATTGTCAGATTATCTATTTACTACTAGACAGCAAAGACACCTGGTTGTTTTTTTCTTTTTATAATTTTTTTACTTTTTGAAATTGACATTAGATAGTTACTTTAAATAATATTAAACGCTCCCTTCAACTTGCTCCTCAAAACGTTGTCGCATTCGGTATCCCAAAAATCAGAATCTATTAAATATATTTGTCAAAATCATTCGTACCAAAAAACGTGACTTGAACATGTCGCCATACGTTTGTGATTCTTATCTACAAATAAACATCAGGCTAGCTTTTATTTCAATTCGAACACAAAGACATATGTGTTTATTATATTTTGGCCCCATCAACCGTACAGATTTACATTTACCCCATAATGAATTTCCCTTTGAATTTATGCAGTTAGTGATGGCATTCTTATGATCAGTGGCCATATCTTTCAACGGAAACAAAGAGCCAGCTGCATATTACGCAAGGCGTGAGATCGTGTCGATGGGCGGGATCAACAGAGAAGTGAAGAGAAATTGATTGCCACAATCGGCTCCATTCTACAAGCCCGGCTGTGTATTCGCAAGGAAAGATTCTTCCTCAAAGTGTACGACACGACTGCGTAGGAAGTTAAAAGCCGCTTCCAAACTATGATCACTTGAAATATATATAGTGACAGAACGTGGGCCGGCTTGGTGTTAATAATAAGCGCGCGTTGTTATATTTGATCGAGTCGTAAAAGTCAATAATGTTCATTGTTCGCGCCTTCAACCTGAGGGTTTGATCTACTGCCAAAAACGTGAAACCCATAAGGATTCGAGATCCAATCTTCTTGCACAATTCATATCTTATATCGGGATATTGTCTCGTTTGTTTCAGCATCTATTGTCTTATTATTTGACTGAAATACCAAATCCCCGTATATCCACTATAATTACAACCGTGCCCACTTTCAATTTACCACAGCCACAGGACCTGTTCAAAGTTTAAATAATATGCTTTTTGAACAAACACGTCTCGTCTCCCTAATTGCTTCTCCTAAAATTGTTTTCAACAATTTCTCCTCAGTTTCAATAAATTGATTTCAACTACTTATCTCAAGTTCCAGAGAGGCCAAAGGGTGCAAAAACTTAGGAGTTTTTTTTTTTTACTATATTTGTAGCAATTTAAATTCCATGTAATTTTTTTTTAAGAATCACACAAAGATTTAAATAAATAAACAACAAATGAACAAATTATTTTTTTATTATCTTTTCAATTATTTGGAGAGTTATCTAGAGTAAGATATTTCGAACATGTCTTGATCAAAGTAGGTCAAGAAAAAATATTAACAATAATATTTTATATAAAATTTAGTAATATATGCACCCACTTAGTTTTCAAATTTTTAAAAAACGTAATTTGATAATTATTTAAACACAATTTCAAAGATTATTTTTTAATGCAATGAAAAAAGAGAAAATAACTTAACAAATTGTATAATATAATTATTAAGCAAATACACAACATTAAATAATTTTAAATTTTAAATTAAAATTCACCGGTGTACATAAGTCATGTGATATTGTGAAATATATATTTAATAAAAAAGAGGAAAAAATTAAAAAAATTGGCCTTTTATGAAGAACTTGCAGGATGATATTTTGAAACAAAAAATTTATCCCAAAAAAAAAAAAATGCATTCATTTGGCTTCTCTTAAAGATTGAGGAGAAACAATCCAGTGTTCAAGAAAATTTATAGTTGAATGAAGAGGTAATGTTGTAAAATTAAAATGTTATAGATGCAATTATTGTCAAAGTATTGGGTGATGTTTAAGTCCAACTAAAATAATGATACAAGAGACAAAAATACACAGACATGTGAGTGACAGTGAGGCAGACTTAGGGATGGCAAAATCCCACTTGATTCAAATCATGGGGAAAATTTCAAAATTCCCCAATTTTTAATAATTTTTAGAATGTGAAAGTGGTAAAATAATCCCTAGTTTCCGCGGCCATCTACTGCATGTGCCAGACTTCCACCCCACCTCCACCTAATCCCCATTAAATATAAATATTGCTTAATTTTATTTAATAATTTTTATTTTATCAATTATAACGCTAATTAATAATTTTTTTAAATTTTTACGCATATAAATAAAGATAATGAAAAAAAAAAAAATCCTATAATATTTTTTTAACTCAAATATCATATATTTTCTTTTCTTTGGGCCACACGCTTCTTTAAATATTTTTCACTTTAATATCATTTTAAGACATTGCTTCAAACTTTTATTTTTTAAAAGAATTTAAATACTTATAATATTTAATGCATTTATTTTATTTTAAGCCTCTTCAATTTTTAACTTACTAAACAACGATTCATATATATTATAAAATGTATAAATAATTAATTTTTACTTTTAAATCATTCTCACATGATTCTTCCATCCCCAACTCACTAAATTTATCGTGAACGCTGAGAATTTGAAAAAATTTCTAACGGTGAATTTTTAATGCAGCCTCCCCACCCCACTGCCATCCCTAGGCAGACTCCTCTCTCCTCGTTACTTGCACTGTAGATGAGGCCGTGCTTGCCATGTCTCAAACGCCAAAATTTGAAGGTCGTTTTGATTTTGGTCGCTTCGCATTACTGTATTTTCCCGTCATTTCACCATCACTTTTTCATCGCATAACTAATTGTCTGTCAAAGTGCTCAAAATTTTTGGGTCGGAAGAAATTTGGGCTGAAATTAGTTGGGCCAACATTGGGCTTATTAAATTTTCATTCCAAAGCAAACAAGGGTATTTTGGGAAATTCCTCAATTATTCCGGTTTGACGGACAAGTTATAATCTTTTAACGATTGAATAAGTAATCCTGTGGAGTTGGTGGATAGACGACGACTTTATCAAAAGAAAGAAAGAAAAGAAAGAAGAGGGTTAGGGGGAAGCTGCACAAGAGTAGGGTTTTCCGTCGGAAGTTTCTGAGAGATGCTTGTTTGAACATTTCAACTAACGTCAAACCTGATATGTTGACACGTCATCCATCTCCGAGGCCACCTCCACTGTCGCCAACACCATCGGCAAACCCGAGGCCGTTAGTACACGCAACGCTCTCTATTTCATTTTCTTTTTTTTTTTAATTTCAAATTTTAGGTTAATTATTATATATACCATTAGTTTGCCCAAGCTACTTTTTTTTTTTAAATAATAATCACCAAAATAAGTGATTAGGATTGTTCAATCGTTAACTTTGGTTGTTGTGCTTTCAATAGTTACGAACATATTCTAAGTGATTAATAGCTTTTCAGGTTTGTAAATTGAGGCGTGTCTATACTTAATGGCTATTAGAGGAAGCAACGTGTAACTTACAAGATGATGATAATGTGAGCAAATTAAGAGGATATGTTAGTGCAGAGAATGCTTTATGGATTTTATGAACCTATATGTAGCTGCTGTCAAGTCTTAACCATCACTTGCAGTGAATCTGTAGTTCTATTGTTAAGCTAAAGAGGAAGGAATTGTCTGTAGTTCTGTTTATGTTTTTCACCAGTTAAAGTTGCTGTTGTTTCATTAGTCATTATCTGACTATTTCATGTTTGTTGGTCGACAGCAGTACGTGATGATTGTGTTGAAGGGATCAGTACCTATGTCTTTGCGGAACTGAGGACCCGCAGCTTATGGTGAGTTGCGTCCATTGGTGGCCTTTTAACTGATGTGAACAAGAAGTTGAGTGCTGCAATTTCTGCAATTCTTGAAAAGAAGCTGTCGGTACCCAAGTCAATTTATTCTTCATCAAGTTTTTTATGACACAAAGGCAAGCCATTTCTAACTTCCCTTGTTTGTTCTTGAGGATGATTGTTGCCAAGCGTACTTGTGACTTGTTTCATCTCATTGCATTCTTCCTGTTTGTTTAGCCCATCAAAGTTTCTAGAACATGCACAGTGTTTGCATGCTGTACACCAGCACTAGATCATGTAAATAAATCTTTACTGTTTATAACCGTGAAAATGGCTCTTGGCCAACTTTTCTTGAGAATCAGACTTATGCTTGTTTTCTGTTCATTCGTATACCACTGTCCTTTTGTGGAGTTGTTGCCACTCTAAAAATTGCTTATCCTTTGTTTATTTGGCAGGGTTCAAACTTTGATGGAAATGGATCCACCTTCTAGATATTATTCTCAAAGCATGGCTTGCCAACTCTGACAATTGTCTTATCTATATGGTGATTACAATCTTTAGAACAATGTTAATAATTGGCTGAATATTGTGTAATTTCTCCTAGATGTGCTTTCTTCCTTGTTGGTGCAGCCAACAATATTGTGGAATAGGAACTGTTTGGTTTATGGAGTAATATTACATTTGTTATCTACTGTTTGATTATCCTAGGCCAGCAACTTATTGTCAGGTTAGAAATTTTTAATGCTGCTTCTCTTGGAGGTCAAATAGCTAACAACCATTGAAGTTAATGTAGGGATTTTTTATATACAAGATGTTACAAAAACATCTCTTGCTAAACTCCCTACATCATAACAAGTCAGTCTTATGAGCTACTAGGCACGCCACTCCTCATAGGTTTTGTCCATTTGCATTTTACTTGGTGGTATGTAGAGAAAAATAATGCCATGGGTCATTGGGAGTTAGTGTGACCATATATGGCCACTACTCTATCAAGATTCATTCTGTTTACATTCAGCCCCAGTTTCTCAAAACCCAGTGCATTATACAGAGACTTAAAAGAGGCCTTCACCTCTACATATATCTATTGCACTTGAGAGTTTTTCGGAAACCATGTTCAAACAAACACATTGAGCAGCAAAGTTCTAGAAAGCATTTCTATTACACTTCGCGTCAGATCTCGGTCTGATATTTGTTATTATGCGGTCAGGTTCTTAAATGCAGAGGAAGCAGTACATTATCTATACTCAGTCAGTTTAGTAACCGATAGATACATTATGACATGATCCGGTAGATAATTGGATTAGCTGAACCACATTTCAAAATCTAAAAGTATAACTGGTGTGGTAATCTTGTTTTGCATAATATTATTGTCAAGTGATAGGTTACTTGATCTAGTTACCAAAATGCAACAAGTCTTAAAAAATTTATGGGGCTAAAGAATGTTGAAAATAGTGTTTCTTAGTCCCTGCTTCTTTGCAGAGGCCTTGAACAAGATTAGTTACGTGAAATACACTTTCCCAAGATGCTATTATGTTAAAAATTGTATTCACATTAAAAAAAAAATTAATAGTTGAATAGGTACAAAATAAAGAAAAGGGAAGGATAAATTAAAGCAAATAATAAGAATATAATTATATAATAGAAGCCAAATGTACTTAATAATAGGGTTACTAACGAGAGAGAATATTATTGGCGCCTGTTTTACTATTGTTCTGTAGCCTACCCGTCGTAAGGCTGGAAGGAGGATATTAGAATAGAACTGAATCCAAGAGAAATGCATCACGATTTTAATGGTTATTAGAGGGCACCAGATCCGAGAAGCCAGAAACCTGAGGGCAATATGTTTTGGAGCAAATTAGCTGACAAGTTGGGACTCAATAAGAGTGCCTTGACGTGGAAGAAAATTCATGTGAGTATGATCCCCAAGGAAAAACACAACTGCTGGTTCAAGCAATTTCATCAGAATATGAAGTTGCCGACCAGCCCTGATGAATCAGAAATAATCAAATAGATTTAAGAAACAAGTAATAAAAATTCCACCAACTCCTAGATTGAACAGTCGTCGCTTTAAATCTACTGAGAACCATATCACTCAAGCACTGCTTATTATAAAGAAGTGACATTCGCAGCAGTATAGTAGATATTATTTTATCACCTCGGCTTAGCCAATTAGGCCAGTTAACCAAGTCACCAAGAAAGACATAGCATCAACTAAAACAGGTATCTCATACGGCTAATTTCAATTGGTCAGAACAGCCTATAAATAGCTTCTGAAAACTTTGTATTCAATAAGCAATTTAAAATCAATTCAATTTCTCTTTAACTTGTGCATTAACTTCCAGATTTTCTAGAATAAATATATTACTTACTTGGAGTTGAGTCTTCAATTATTTCCTGTTGACATCCGTAACTAAAAGGAAAAAATTTAAAAAAATAAAAAAGAAGAAGAAGAAAAAAGATGTTCAAAGTATCTCATTTTACGCATAACCTTGACTTTTTATTGACTCCTGGGAATGGCCTGGCTTAATTCACTATTGAATGCTACTTGATTATCCAGAAAAGAAGTTCATCTTTATCAGCGTTTCTTTCATATTTAAAAACTAAAAAATTCTCCCAATGCATCCCATATGATCCTTAATTTATCTTTTATTATCATTTTTATCCCTTTTTCTAAATTATGATTATTTATTTATTTTAAGAAAATTGAGGATTGACATCACTACTAATTAAAACTGAGTAGTAAATATCAACCAATTTAAGTTCTCAAGAAAAGCGATTTAAGAGGTCAGAATCCTTTAAAATCCATAAAGACTAAACAGCTTTATCACTACTAAAATTGAATTTATTAACAAATTCAGGTAAATTTTAAATTAAATATTTTATTTTTCTTTTCAATATCCCAATATAAATGTTGTTTATTTTTTTTTTAAAATGATATGATAATTGATACATATAATTTTATATATATATTATTTAATACTTACATTGATAATTTCCGCAACTTCGACAAATTCTAAATAAATTCATTTTATTATTATGCAAATTGATAACGTATCGTCGAAATAAAGATAAAAAAATAAAATGCGTCCAACACATATTTTTCTACTTTATATGATACCCTTGTAATATTATACAGCAATCTAACACCTAGTATCCATCATTTACGATTAAGACTACTGGTGTATCTAACTCATTCACCCCTTAGCTATCTAATCATTCAATCTTTTTAGCTTTTGTCTCTCAGTTTCAGTGTATTAGGACTACTGGGCTAATCCCATTCACTCCCCTTTTAGCTTTTGTCTCTCAGTGTCAGTGTCGACCAGCAGAATGCCTTTGCTGTTAGGTTTCCGATCTCTACGCATACATATAGCTAGAGTGACCTCACAAATTTGCAAATACTAATTTGTTAAATTAATCGATTGAGGCTATAGCATCATTGTTTCGGAATCGAAATATCTACGAGATCGGGGTCATAATTTGTACTGATTAAACAAATTGTTGATTAAGAAAGAGCTAGCTTGGTTTTATCCTATAATTTGTTTATTCTCATCCCTTAGAATTAGAATATTACCGATTTTTTCTTCTTGTTAATACAAGCCAACAGAGAATTGTTTAATTATTTAAAATTAAAAAATTAATGTATTAAATAATATATAGGTGAGATTTTTAAGTTAATATTGATTCATTGATTCATATAATCCGATTAAAATGATATTCAAAAAATTCATCATAAAATAGTAATCATAAACACAGAGAAATGTATCTAAGATAAACTCATAAATCTGAATCTCTGATCTCTACTATCGCGTTCAGAAACAGCAGACAATCAATTGGAGCTTTCTGGATTTAACTAAAGATAATAGATCCCAATTACTAATTAAATTAGATTATTAACAATCTGGAGAACTTAAAATTCAAACATAAAAGTTCACACCAGACAGATCTAATTACATGTTTTAATATATACAAAATGGGAATTGAGAATAAATCTTCTTCATATATCATCATCTATTGTATAAAGAAAAATATCGATATTTAATATGTATTATGTTAATTTATCTTTAACAAAAAGAACATGATCCATACAAGTTTTCATTGATATCCACGAAGTGACGCAAAATGTCCAAATTGAAATTTATTTCGCTTTCAACAACCCCCCAAAAAAAAAACTAGAAATCATTCAATTAACAACAAACCGCCACCTCAAACTGCGTGCGGTGAAACGGTCAGTGGCGGTGGCGGCGGCATTCGAGGCGGCGCCACCGATGAAGGACAAGAATCCGAAAAGGCAGAAGGCCCTGGTTCGTCCAAGAACAGATCTTCAGGAACCCCAGTAAACGCACCGTGAGCACAACTGACCAGCCCCCACCATCACAGCCGCCGAGATCAAGATCGATCCGACACTGAGAGGAAAAAGACGAAGATGCTCAAAACGATCAAGACACCAAGCGTCTCTGCGCTGAACGTGCGGCCGAATACACCAAGAGCGCTGATCGGAGGGGCGAAGAGGTAGAGGAAGATCCAGAAAGTGAGGAGTCCGACGAGCATGAGGAGAGAGAAAGGATTGCGATGAGAGAGAAAAGCAACCACGACAGCGACGACCGTGGAGGTGTTTGACTCCGAAATAGGGTAGTTCTTGCGGATGCGGAGGTGCTTCGAGAACGACTCCGGTTTGGAGAAGCCGGATCGGTCGGCGAGTTCGGCCGCCCACGGCGGCGCTGGGTTGAAGCCGCCGTAACGGAATGAGTCGGAGATGTGGGCTGCTGATTAGGCGCGAGCTGGGGGTCGCCACTCGGTGGTTGATTGGACCGAGGTGGCGGCGACGCTGTGGCGGGTCGAGCGAGTTGGGATTGGGAGGACTGGCGGCGATGCGGAGGTCATTTTGGGAATTTCTGTTATTGTTACCTTTTCTTATCGTTCTTGGTGGCTAATGAATTGAAAGATATGCGTAGGTGGATGAAGAGGTGAGCGAATATAGATTATAGCGTGTGGAGTGTGGACATGGAGAGAAGGAAAGAGATGGGGAAACGAGAGCGACATTTCACGACAGTTTCTTTTAGCGGGTAATAACATCTGCATCCTGGTTTTAAATATTATTTTACGAACGGATAATACAGTTTGCTCCATTTGCATTAAAATGTCCCTGACCTCTTTAGAAACGATAAAAATATTTGATTACCTTAGGGAGTTTTGAATTTTGACTTTGATAATGTGACTATGTTATTCCACAAGAAGGGAAGTATTTAAAGGTTTAGATAGGTTTAGGGATTTCATTTAATAATAATGAATAATTTCTAATGGTTATAGTTTAATGATAAATTGATATTTCCATTAATGTTAAAGTATATTAATTTGACATCTATAATTTTTTTCCTCGTTGTTTTAAAACTAATTTTATTATTTAAATTATATTTATAAAATATACATATTTAGAGTTCTAGGACTATAAATAAATTATAACAAATTTTCAGTAGATTAGAATTAAGTACAGAATTCCAGTCTATCCAATCAGATAATTGATGAATCAATCCATTCTGACGGATTCATCCAAAATCTTTCTTGAGGCCAGATATTAGATATTTTAAAATATCTAATTTGATATTTGATTTAAATGGAGCATTAAATTGATATCCAAAATCCAATTAATTTATCCATTTCAGTTAAAAAAAATTTATATCATAAACTAAAAATAAAAAAAAAATAACAAAATCTAATATTCTCTTATATTAACTAAATAAAAATTAAATTTCTCTTTATTAGTAAAATTAAAAGTTAAAAACATCTTTAATTTTTAACTTATTTAATATTATTAATAATTATTATTTTATTTTAATAATTTAATATTATAAACGATTCCTGGAAACGTACCACCACCGATTTCGCCGGACCACCGTCGGATATCGCCAATCACTGCCGACCTCGACGGAAGGTCGCCGGACCACTGCCGATTCTCGCTGAAAGGTGCTGACTTCCGCCGGACTTTCAAGGAAAAGTTACCGGACCGCCACCACCAACCACCGGACCGCCATTTTATTATATAATATATATATATATATATATTATTACTAATATAAATAGTTTAATAGCCAACTTTAATATTGTAATTTTAACTATTTTATAATATTACATGTATAATAAAAATAAATATCCATTGATATCCACTATCTCCATAACTATACTGATGCAAAATCAATATCCAGTTCAATATTAATTACCTGAGGCGATACTGACATATCCATTACGATAATTACGGATTATTAAGTTTACTGACAATATCCATCCATCATCGGACATTCGCCATCCCTAATTGTAACCTGTTAAAAAGTGAGGTGCTGTGGTAGAAAGAAGCAGAATCTGGATTAACCTTAGCAATACGTAACTGAACGAAGCACATCAT
>JAUJEN010000336.1:0-40041 GCA_030448925.1 Citrus cavaleriei
ATCAGGCATGCTTCGTTCAGTTACGTATTGCGGGATTAATCCCGATTCTGCTTCTTTCTACCAGCACCCTCCCAGAACTTGTACCCAAAAGGCTAAAGCTTGCACCCGTTTTATGGCCTTTTCGATGGGCGAACTTGGCTCCCGGCATTACGAGGCGGTTTATTTTTCTTCGCGGCTGTCCCGCGGCCTGTTCGCTTTGGAGGCGCGTAAGTCTCGCTTCCATTCGAGGTCGGCCGGAACCCTTAACCCGCACTTTAAGGCTAAAGCCACCGTTTGGCCTTTTCCGGAGTGGGCGAACGCTCCCCGGCATTGGCGGTTGTTTGGTAGCGGCAGTGCCTTGACTTGTGTTGGCACGCAGGCCGCTAAAGAAATCTCGCCCCATTCGAGTCCAGCGGACAATTTGGCCAACCGCCTCAGGCTAAAGCCCACCCGTTTGGTGGCCTTTTTCCGATCGATGAACTTGGCTCCCGGTATTGGGGGTTATTTTTGTGCGGCTGTATGCCCGGCCTATTTAACTGCAGGGCCTTCGCAAAGTCTCGCCCCATTCGAGTCAGTGAGACGAACGGCCTTCCCGCGCTTTAAGGCTAAAGCCCACGTTTTGTAGCCTTTTTTCCGATGGGCGAACTGGCTCCCGGCATTGGTTATTTTTCTCTTGGCGGCTGTCCCTACGGCCTATTTTTGGCACAGGCGCTCGTAAGAGAAGTCTCGCCCCATTCCGAATCTGGCGGAGAAACTTGGCCAGCCCCACCCGCCAAGGCTAAAGCCCGCCCGTTTTTGTGGCCTTTTTCCAATGGACGAACTTGGCTCCCCGGCAATCGGGGGGTTATTTTGGAATGCGGCTGTAGGTGCGGCTGTGTTGGCACCGCAGGCGCTCGCAAAGTCGCGCCCATTCGAGTTAATGACGAGCACGTGGCGAAGCCCGCCTCGAGCTAAAGCCCACGCGTTTTTGTGGCCTTTTTCGATGGGCGAACGGCTCCCGGCATTAGGGCGGATTGTTACAGGCCAACGGCTGCGTGCAGCGGCCCTGGCCTGGCACCACGGAGGCCGCTTTCGCGAAATCTCGCCCCGTTCCGGTCGGCGGACGAACGTAGCCCGCTGGCTAAAGTACCCGGTTTTTGTGGCCTTTTCGATGGGCCGGCAGCTCGGCGTGGTGTTGCAGCGGCTGTGCGGCGTGGCCCTATTTTACCCCACCACGGAGGCGTTCGCGAAGTCGCTGAGTCAAAATCCAGCGGATGAACTTGTAGCCTTTAGTACCCGTTTTGTGGCCTTTTCCGATGGGTGAACTTCGCTCGGCATTGGACTGTTATTTTAGGCGGCTGTGCCTGCGGCCTATTTTTGACACACAGAGGCCCCTCGCACAGTCTGGCCCCATTCCGAGTCCGGCCCAGACGAGGCAGCCCAGCCCTTTGGCTCGCCCACCCGTTTTGTGGCCTTTTCGATGGGCCGAACTTGGCTTCGGCATTGGTGGCGGTTATTTTAGGCGGCTGTCTTGGCAGCCTATTTTAACTGCAGGCCGCTCGCCAAGTCGCCCCGACCAGTCCGGCGGACGAACCGTAATACCCAAGGCTAAAAGCCCACGGGTTTTGTGGCCTTTTCCGATGGGCGAACTTGGCTCCCAGCATTGGCTGATTTATTTTTGAGTGCGGCTGTCCCCGGCCTATTTTCACACCGCAGGCTGCTCGCAAATTCTGCCCATTCAAAGTCCGGTGGGCGAACTTAGTAACCCACCCCAAAGTTAAATCCCGCCCCGTTTTGTAGCCTTTCCGATGGGCGAACTTGGCTCCCGGCATTGATCGGTTATTTTGTTGTGGCTGTGCCCATGACCTATTTTTAACACGGAGGCCGCTCCAAAGTCTCGACCCATTCCGTGTCCCGTGGACGAACTTGGCAGAACCACCCCCAAGGCTAGAAATCGCCCGTTTTGTACAGCCTTTTTCCGATGGGCGAACTTGGCTCCCCGGCATTGAAGTTGTTTTAGGCGCGGCTGTACATGTGTGTTAACTGGAGCGCTGTAAAGTCTCGCCCATTCGAGTTATTGGGGCCAGGCGTGGCGAACCCCGCCCTCCAGGCTAAAGCCACTTTTTGTGGCCTTTTTCGTGAACTTGGCTCCCGGCATTGGGTAAGTTGTTTGGGCGGCAATGCAGCGGCCTATTTTAACACCACAGAGGCCTTTCGCAAAGTCTCGCCCATTCGAGTCCGGCCGGACGAACTTGGCCAACCCACCCCAGGCTAAAGCCCACCGTTTTGTGCCCTTTTTCCGATGGGCAGACAGCCTGTGGCATTGAGGCGGTTATTTTTGTGCGCGGCTGTGCCAGCGGCTTATTTTAGCACCGGGGCTTTTTCCGAAAGTCGCCCATTCGAGTCCGGCGGACCCGAACTTGTATCCCGCCCCGAAAGTGACCCGCTGGTTTTTGTGGCCTATATCCGATGGACGAACTTGGCTCCCCGTCATTCGGATGGTTATTTTGGGCGTAGCGGTTGTGCCTTGGCCTATTTCGGCACCACAGTCCGCTCCAGTCTACATACATTCAGATCCGTGACGAACAACCAACCCACCACCCAGGCTAAAGCCACCGTTTTTGTGGCCTTTTTCAGATGGAATGAGCTTGGCTCCCCCACGGCATTTGGCGGTTATTTTGAAGCAGCTGTGTCATGACTATTTTTTGGCACCACGAAGGCCTCGCGAAAGTCGCCACATTCCGAGTCGGCGGACGAACCCAGCCAGCGCCACCCCGAAGCTAAGCCCACCCGTCTTTGGCCTTTTTCGATGAGGCGAACTTGGCTCCCGGCATTCGTTGGTTATTTCGCAGCAGCTGTGCCAGCGGCTTCTATTTAACACCGCGGAGGCGCTCCGAAGTCGCCCAGGCCGAGTCCGGCGGACGAACTTGGCCAACCCGCCCCAGCTGGCCACCCGTTTTTACGGCCTTTCCGATGGGCCGAACATACCCAGCATTGGCTGTTATTTTTTGGCGGCTGTGCCCGCGGCCTATTTTTTGCACACGGAGGTCTCTCGCAAAGTTCGCCTATTCAGTCCGGGCGGATCTAACTTGGCGAAGCTTCCACCCCCAAAGGCTAAAGCCCACCTACCAGGCCTTTTTCCTGATGGACGAACTTAATTCTTTACTGGCTGTTACTTTATGCTGCTCAAGGCCTATTTTGGCACTACCTAAGGACGCACGCAGTCTCTCACGCCTGACCATCTGGCGACCTAACTTGGCCAGCCCCACCCCCAAGGCTAAAGCCCTGCTGGCCTTTTTCCGCTGGATCTAATCTTGGCTCCCCGGCATTCAAGGAAGAGCTATGCTGCTGCGCCAAGGCCTATTTTTTACACACGGAGGCCGCCAAGAAAGTTCACGATTCCCGAGTCCCAAGCAGACGGAACTTGGGCGGCCTCACCCCCAAAGGCTAAAGCCCACCTGCTTTGTGCCCTTTTTCCCGATGGATCTAACTTTGGCTCCCTCAAGATTCGGGCGGAAGAGCTAGGGCGCTGGTTGTGCTCAAGGCCTATTTTTTGCCACACGAGACCGCCTCCTGAAAGTCTTGCCCCATTTCAAGTCCGTCGGACGAACTTGGCCAGCCCCACCCCCCCGAAGTTGCCTCCACCCGCTTTTCCTCGGGCCTTTCCGATGGGATCTATTTACTTGGCTACCCAGCATCTGGCTGTTATTGGGCTGCTGTACCTGCTGCCTATTTTGGTATCACACAGTTAAAGGCCCTCGCCAAGTCTCGCTCTATTCTGAGTCCGTGGACGATTTTAACTTCTATGGCGACCCCCAAAGGCTGTGCAGCCCACCTGCTTTTGTGGCCTTTTTTCCGATGGGCGATCTAACTTTGGCTTCCCGGCATTCGGGCGGTTATTTTTCTCGCTGGCTGTCCCTGGGCGTCATTTTTAGCACACGGAGGCCGCCGCAAAGTCTCAATCACTCATCCCAGTCCGGCGGATTCGAACTGGCCAGCCTCCACTTCTCTGCCAAGGCTAAAGCCCACCTGCTTGCGGGCCTTTTTCCCGCTTGATTCAGCTTGGCTCCGGCATTTGGGCAGTTATTTTTGGTGTAGCGGCTGGGCAAGCTGCGTGCTGCCTATTTTTTGCACACGGGAGGCCGCTCGCAGAAAGTCTCTCGGCCTCATTCCAGTGTCCTGGATTGGACGAACTCTGGGCGCCCCACCCCCCTGCTGTGCCTTCTCCACCCTGCTTTTGTGGCTTTTTCCCCATGGATCTAATGGCTCCCGGCATTCGGTGGTTATTTTTAGGCTGTGTCTGCTGTGCCGCTCATGGCCTATTTTGGCACATTGCGAGGCCGCTGCAATGTCTCTATTCCGGGAGTCCGCGGCTGGACGGGTCGGCCAGCCCACCCAATTCTGCTGCTCCACCATTAGTATGGCCTTTTCCTCGATGGATCTAACTTGGCTCCCTGGCATTCCGGTCAGTTTTTTAGCATGCTGCTGTCCCCACGGCCTATTTTGGCGCGGAGGCTCGCCAATCTCGCTCATCTGAGTCCGGCTGGATTAACTCTGCCAGCCCCACCCCCAAGGCTTTGCTTCCACCCATTTTGGCTTTTTCCCGATGGATTGAACTTGGATCCTGCATTCTGGCGGTTGGCGCTGTTCCATGACCTATTTGGCACACCTGGAGGTCAGCTGAATGTCTCTGCTTAATCCTGAACTGGATCGAGTCCGATGCTAAGGGGCGAAAGCACCACTCTGGTGGCTTCCACCCACCGCTTTTCTCGGCCTTTTTCAATAGACTTAACGTGGCTCCCCGGCATTCGGGAGCTGTTATTTTTAGCGGCCATGCCATGGCCTTCATTTGGCACGGAGACTGCCCTCTAGCTGTCGCCCCATCTCGAGTCCGGGCGGACAAACCGCCTCCCCGCCCCACACCTATATGTGCCCAATCGTTTTTGGCAATATTTTTCCGCTAGGGGTTTTAACGGGACTTATCTTCGTCTTATTTTGACACGGCTGTGCTCAGGGCCTATTTTTGCACACGGGAGGCCTCTCGCAAAGTCTTCGCCCCATTCCGAGTCCGGCGGGATCTAATCCGCTGCCTCTAATTTCTCTAAGCGCCACCCCAAAGGCTAAAAGCCCAATTCGTTGTCAGGCCTTTTTCCGATGAGCGATCTAACTTGCTCCCCGGCATTGGCTGTTATTTTTGTAGCGGCTCACGCCCGCTATTTACCGCTTTTTCGCACACGGAGCCCTTCGCAAAGTCTCGCCCATTCCGATTCCAACGATCTAACTTGGCCAGTCATATTCTGGGCGTTAAAGCCTTCACATCGTGCGTTGTTGTTGCCTTTTTTTCCGATGGGCGATCTAATCTTGGCTCCCGCATTGGCGTTATTTTTGCGGCTGCCAGTTCGCTGCCTGGCCCTATTTTACACAAGGAGGGCCAGAATGTCTCGCCCATTCCGAACCGGCGGACGAACAGCCGAGCCCACTTCTAAGGCTAAAGCCCACCCACAGCTTTTGTATTTTGGCGATGGATTTAATCCCTCCCGGCATCTGGTGAGTTATTTTTTGGCTGGGTTGTGCCCAGCATTCATGCCTATTTTTTTGGCACACGGCTGCAGAAAGCCTTCGCAAAGTCTCTCCCATTCCCGAGCCCGGGCGTGATTAACTCCCACAGCCCCCCATCACCTGCTAAAGCCCACCCGCTTTTTGTGTCCTTTTTCCGATGGGACGAACTTGGCTCCCCCGGGCTCATGGTTATTTTTAATGCTGCTGTGCCCACGGCCTATTGGCAACCACGGGCCGCAGAAGTCTCACCCATTATTCGAGTTCTGGGGCGATTAACTTGGCTAGCCCTATCACCCAAGGCTAAAGCTCCAATTGCCAGGTTCTTTTTCCGATGGATAATCCTGGCTCCCGCATTCAAGGGCGGGTTATTTTTAAGGGCGCCGGGCAGCCCACGGCCTATTTTTGCTATTACCGGATCCTGCCAGCCGCAAAGTCTCGCTCATTCCGAGTCCGGTGGACGACCCCACTTGTTCTTCGCCAGCCCCACTCCCCCAAGCTTAAGCCCAAAACCAAGCTGGTATTTTGGCCTGGATTCCGATGCGGACGAACTTGATCCCGGCATTCAAGGTTATTTTACGCCACTGACAGTTCAAGGGCCCATTTTGGCACACGGAGGCCACTCGCACTGTCTCGCCCCATTCCGAGTCCGCGGACGGGTTTACGTATCAGCACCACCCCCAAAGCTAAAGCCCACCTTTTTTCCGGCCTTTTTCCAATACGAAGCGTGGCTCCCCGCATTCGGCTGTTATATTTGAAGCGCCGTTTCAAGCTGCGCCTGCGTCCAATTTACACACCAGGCCCTCGCAAAGTCTCGCCCTATTCGAGTCCGGCATACTTTGTGACCTCGCACCTAAGCCTTTATAGCTCCACTTTGGCCATTTTTCCTTGGGAGTTTTGGGACGCGTGGCTCGCTTATTTTTGACACTGCAGGTTGTGCCCAAGGCCTCGTGCTTTTTGCACACGGAGGTCAGCTCGCAAGTCTCGCCTCTATTCTGAGTCCTCGCTAATAACTTGACTATCTTTAGCCCCACCCCACAAGCTTAAGCCACCCACCTTTGCCAAGGGCCTTTTTCCGATGGGCGATCTAATCCTGGCTCCCGGCATTCGGGCGCAGTGTTTTTTGCTGGCTGTGCCAGCTGGCTATTTTTTGGGATGGAGGTTGCTGCTGTCTCGTCATTCCATTCTAGTAGCGGAGGCCGAACTGCCTCCTGCCCCCCAGCCAAGCTATAGCCCACCGGTTTTTCGCAATTTTTCCGTCAGGGGTTTTTGGGACGTGAGAGGCCTTCGGGGCTTATTTTTGGACCTGTGCCAGCTCATGACCTGCCCAGTTTTGCTTTGTACACGGAGGCTGCAGTCCAAGAAAGTCTTCGCCTCTATCTGAGTCCGGCATGATTAGAATCCTGCCAACTTAGCCACTCAGCTAGCTTAAAGCCACCTGGCCACAGGCCACAAGCATTTTTCGATGGGACGAATCTTGGCTCTCCGGCATTTGGCGAGTTATTTTGGCGGAAGAGCTACGGCTGTGCCTGCTGCGCCTATTTTTTTGGGACACGGAGGCTGCCTTGTGTCTCTCTCCCATTCCTAGTAATGCGAATCCGCCTCCGCTTCCCCACCAAGGCTATAGCCCACTGGTTTTTGGCACCAGCTTTTTTGGGAATGGCCTCTTGGGGCTTATTTTTGGTTGGCTGTGCCAGCGGGGTCTCCTAGTTTTTGGCATGTACATTTGAGCCAGCCAAAGTCTCGCCCCATTCTGAGTCCGGGCGGATCTAATCTTGGCCAGCCTTACTCCCCCAAAGCTAAAGCCCACCCATTGTCAAGTGGCTCTTTTTTCCGATGGGCCGACGAACTTGGCTCCCCCTGCATTCGGCTGTTATTTTTGGGCGCTGGCCACCCTGCTGGGCCTATTTTTCAAGACACGGAGGACGCTTCGCACGTCTGCGCTTCATTCCGAGTCCGGCGGACGAACTTGTAGCCCACCCCCAAGGCTAAAGCCTACGGCCAGGCTCTTTTTCCGATGGATCTAACTTGGTTCCCGGCATTCGGGCGGTTATTTTAGGCGGCGGCTGCCAGCATGGGCCTATTTTGCAGCACGGAGGACGCTTCGCAATGTCTCGCCTCATTCCCGAGTCCGCGGACGAACCTGGGCCAGCCCCACCCCCCCCGGCAAAAGCCCACCTGCTTTTGTTCCCTTTTTTCCGATGGGCGATCTAATCTGGCTCCCCGGCATTTGGCGGTTATTTTAAGCGGCCAGGCTGTGCCCGGGCTCATTTTTGGCACACGGAGGACGCCTGCAATGTCTCTTCGCCCCATTCGTCCCGGCTCAGGCCAGCCCTACCCCCAGGCTAAAGCCCAATTGCCAGGGTTTTTTTCCGATGGATCGAACTTGGCTCCCGGCATTCGGGATCGCGCTGTGCCGCTTCAAGGCCTATTTTTGGGACACGGAGGCGCTCAGAAAGTCTCTGCCCCATTCCTAGTCCATGACGAACCTCGCCGGGCCCACCAAGGCTATAGTAAATTTCCCACCGGGTGTTTTTGGCCATTTTTCGGCTGGGGTTTTTTTGGGACGAGGCCTTCGGGGCTTATTTTGTGGAATGCTGCGCTATATCATGCCTATTTTGATCACACGGAGGCCGCTCGCAAAGTCTCGCCCCATTCCGAGTCCGGCGGACGAACTTGGCCAGCCCCACCCCCCAAGGCTAAAGCCCACCCGTTTTTGTGGCCATTTTCCGATGGACGAACTTGGCTCCCCGGCATTCGGGCGGTTATTGTTGCTGCTGTACAAGGCCTATTTTTTTGGCACGCTGAGGACGCCAGAATGTCTCGGCCCATTCCGAGTCCGGGGCGGATCCTGGCCAGCCCCACCCCCAAGGCTAAAGCCCACCTGCTGTGGGTTTTTTCCTATGGACGATCTTGGCTACCCCGCCTTCGGGAGGTTATTTTTGGGCGCGGGTGTGCCTATTTTGGCACACGGAGGACGCCGCAATGTTCGCCTCTATTCCGAGTCCGCGGATTTAACTTGGCCTGCTCCCACCCCAAGGCTAAAGCTCACCTGCCAGGGCTTTTTCCGATGGATTTAACTTTCCCCGCATTCGGCGAAGATTATTTTTAAGGTGCCCTGCCCTATTTTAAGGCACACGGAGGACGCCGCAATGTTTCGCCCCATTCCAGTCCGCGGACAAACTGGCTTTCAGCCCCACAAGGCTGTGCCCACCTGCTAGGTTTTTTTCCGATGGATGCAACTTGGCTCGCATTCAAGGGATTAAGATTTTAAGGCGTGACTCACCTATTTTTGCACGATGAGGACGCTTTCGCAATGTCTCGCCCATTCTGAGTCCTATGCGATCTAACTTTGGCCAGCCCACCCCCCAAGGCTAAAGCCCACCTGCTTTTGGCCTTTTTCGATGGATCTAACTTGGCTCCCCAAGGCATTCGGGCGACGTTGGATCGCGGCTGTGCTCAAGGCCTATTTTTGGGACACGGAGGCCGCTCGCAAAGTCTCGGCCCATCCTAGTCCGGGATTAATCCGCCGCCCCCCCACCAAGCCTATAGCCCACCGGGTTTTGGCCATTTTCGGCTGGGGGTTTTTGGGACTTAGGCTATTTGGTGCTGCTGCGCTCATATTTTTCAAGAGACACGGAGGTCAGCAAAGTTCTCGCATTCCGAACCCATGGATTAACTTGGCCAGCCCTTTACCCCAAAGCTAGCCCACCTGTCGGGTTTTTTCCGATGGATCTAACTTACCCTGCATTCTGATAAGTTATTTTTATGCTGCTGCGGCCTATTTTTACGCCGGAGATCGCCGCAATGTCTCGCCCATTCGAGTCCCATGGATTTAGAACCCCCAGCCACCCCCCAAGGCTAAAGCCCCACCGTTGCAGGGGTTTTTCCGATGGACGAATCTTGGCTCCCGGCATTCGGGATTTTTGGGCTGTGCCTGCCTATTTTGGCACACGAGGACGCTGCAATGTCTCGCCTTTCATTCCGAGTCCGGGCGGATCTCCGCCTGCCCCTAATAAAGCCCACCACAGGGGTTTTTTCCCGATGGATTAACTTTCCGGCATCTGGCGTTGTTATTTTGGGCTGCTGTGGACACCTATTTTTGGCACATTTGAGGACGCCAATGTCTCGCCCATTCTGAGTCCGGCGGACAAACTTGGCCAGTCCCACCTCAAGGCTAAAGCCCACCAGGTGGCCTTTTTTCCGATGGGATCTAACTTGGCTCCCCCGGCATTGGCTGTTATTTTTGGGCTGGCTTGCCTGGCCCTATTTTTGTCAGACGGAGGCGCTTCGCAGTCTCGCCCCATTCCGAGTCCCAGATTGGGGAATTGGCCAGCCCCAAGGCTTATAAAATGCCCACCTTTTTGGCCATTTTTCCGCTGGGGTTCCTTGACGACCCAGGGCTTGGGCTTATTTTTGGCGCTGGCTGTGCCCGCTGGGCCTATTTTTGGCACACGGAGGTCAGCTTCTCAAAGTCTCGCCTCCCATTCCGAGTCCAAGGACGAATCCCACAGCCCCCGGCACTCCCCCAAGTGCTAAAGCCCACCTGTTTTTTACAGCTAAAGGTCTTTTTTCCATGGATCTAACTTGGCCCCCGGCATTCGGGCAGTTATTTTGGCCCAGCTTTGCACCAAGGCCTATTTTTTGCACACGGAGGCCGCCGCAAAGTCTCGCCTATCTGAGTCCCATGGACTCCTGCCCAGCCCCACCCCTGTTTAAAGCCCACCCGTGTCAGGGCCTTTTTCCGTTGGACGAACTTGGCACGAGGGCTTGGGGCTTATTTTTGGCGCATGTGCCTCAAGCCTATTTTGGCACACGGAGGCCCACGCAAAGTCTCGCCCATCTCCGAACCGTTGACGAACTTGGCCAGCTCCCCACTAAAGCCCACCTGCTACAGTTGGCCTTTTTCCCGATGGAAGAACTTGGCTCTCCGGCATTCGGTTATTTTTGGCGGCTACAGTTCAAGCCCGCCTATTTTTGGCACACTGAGGGCCCTCGCAATGTCTCGCACCCTCCTGAGTCCGGCGGACTAACTTGGCCAGCCCCACCCCCCAAGACTAAAGCCCACCCACAGGGCCTTTTTTCCCATGGATTAACTTGGCTCCCCGGCATTCTGGCGTTTTGGCTGCCAGTTCAAGGCCTATTTTTGGCACACGGAGGACGCTCGCAATGTCTCGCCCCATTCCGAGTCCGGCGGACGAACTTGGCCAGCCCCACCCCGAAGGCCAAAGCCCCACCACAGGGCCTTTTTCCGATGGATCTAATCTAGGCTCCCTGCATTCAAGGTTTTACAGTGGCGCTGCTTTGGTCAAGGCCCTATTTTTGGCAGACGGTGGCCGTCGCAAAGTCTCGCCCCATTCGAGTCCAAGGATCTAACATGGCCAGCCCACTCTCAAGGCTATAGCCCAATCTGCTTTTGGCCATTTTTCCGCTTGGGGTTCTTTGGACGCAGGCCTTTTATTTTTGCTGGCTGTACCATGGCCTATTTTTACACACGGACGCCGCTCGCAAAGTCTCACCCCATTCCGAGCCCGGATTTAACTTGGCCAGCCCCAAGGGCTAAAGCCCACCGGGCTTTTTCCGATGGATTTAAATTGGCTCCCTGCATTCGGTGGAAGAGTTTTACGGCCTGGCTTTGCCCGGCCTATTTTTAACACACGAGCCTGCAAAGTCTCGGCCCATTCCCGAGTCCGGGCGGACGAATTTGCCCCACTCCCCCAAAGCTAAAGCCCACCTGTCAGTGCCTTTTTTCCCGATGGACTTGGCTCCCCGGCATTCGGCGGTTATTTTAAGCTGGCTGTGCAATGCCTGTTTTTGGCACTCGGAGGCCGCTCGCTAAGTCTCGGCCTATTCCGAGTCCGGGATTTGAATTTGGCCAGCTTCCCACCCATGCTAAAGCCCACCTGCTTGCGGGCCTTTTTCCGCTGGACAAACTTGGCGCCCCGGGTTTCGGGCGGTTATTTTTGGACGCGGCTTTGCCCGCGGCCTATTTTTGGGACACAGACGCCGCTCGCAAAGTCTCCCCCCATTCCGAGCCCGGCGGACGAACATGGCCAGCCCCACCCCCCAAGGCTATAGCCCACCCGTTTTTGTGGCCTTTTTCCGCTGGATCCATCCTGGTTCTGGCATTCGGCGGTTATTTTTGGCGCCACAGCTGTGCCCACGGCCTATTTTGGCACACGAGGTTGGCCAGAATGTCTCGCCCATTCCGAGTCCCATGACGAACTTGGCCAGCCCCAATTCCCTCAAGGCTATAGCCTTCACCTGCTTTTTTGGCCATTTTCCATTGCTTGGGGGTTCTCGACGAGGCCTGGGCTGATTTTGGCGCTGGCTGTACCATGGCCTATTTTTGGCACACGGACGCCGCTTTAAAGTCTCACCCCATCTGAAGCTCGGATCGAATCCCACAGCCCCATCTCTTGCTATTAAAGCTCCACCCAGGGCCTTTTTTCCGATGGACGAAATTTGCTCCCTGCATTCGGTGGTTATTTTTAAGGCTTTGCTCATGTCTATTTTGGCACACGGAGGTCGCCTTCGCAGTCTCGCCTCATTCTGAGTCCGGCGGATTAACTATGACAGCCCCATTTTAATTTAAAGCTAAAGCCCACCCGTTGTCAGGCTCTTTTTCCGTTGGATTTAACTGGCACGCAGAGGGGGGCTTATTTTGCTGTGCTCAAGGCTGCCTTTTTTGCTAATACGGAGGCCGCTGCAAAGTCTCTCGCCCCCATTCGAAGTCCGGCGGATTAACTTGGCCCTCTAATTTCAAGCTAAAGCCCACCTGCTGGCCTTTTTTCCGATGGACGAACTTGCTCCTCGCATTCGGCGGTTATTTTGGGCTGCTACCCACGGCCCATTTTTGGCACACGGACGCTTCAAGAAAGTTCTTCGCCCCATTCCGAGCCGCGGCGGGACGAACTTGCCAGCTACCCCCACTTTCAAAGCTAAAGCCCACCCGCTGTTGTCTGGCCTTTTCCCGATTAACGAACTGGGGTCCCCGGCATTCGGGCGGTTATTTTTGGGCGCGGCTGTGCCCGCAGCCTATTTTTGGCACACGGAGGCGCCTCGCAATGTCTCGCGCCATTCCGAGTCTGGCGGATGAGATGGCCAGCCCCACTTCCCTGCTAAAGCCCACCCACAGCTGTGGCCTTTTTTCCGATGGACGAACTTGGCTCCCCGGCATTCGGCGGTTATTTTTGGGCGCGGCTGTACCCACGGCCTATTTTTGGCACACGGACGCCGCTCGCAAAGTCTCGCCCCATTCCGAGCCCGGGGCGGATCGAATCAGCCAGCCCCACCCCCAAAAGCCCACCCGTTGTGGCCTTTTTCCGATGGACGAAATTGGCTCGGCATTCGGCGCGCTTTGCTTGGCCGGGCCATTCCTATTTTTGTCAGACGGAGGCCGCTCGCAAAGTGTCGCCCCATTCCGAGTCCGGCGGACGAACTTGGCCAGCCCCACCCCCCAAGGCTATAGCCCACCCGTTTTTTGGCCATTTTTCCGCTGGGGGGTTCTCGGACGCAGGCCTTCGGGGGCTTATTTTTGGACGCGGCAGTGCCCGCGGCCTATTTTTGGCACACGGACGCCGCTCGCAAAGTCTCGCCCCATTCCGAGCCCGGCGGAAGAATTTTGATCAGCCCCACCCCCCAAGGCTAAAGCCCACCCGTTTTTGTGGCCTTTTTCCGATGGACGAAATTGGCTCCCCGGCATTCGGGTGGTTATTTTGGCGGCTTTGCTCATGGCTCTATTTTTGCACACGGACGGGCCGAAAGTCTCGTCCCATTCCGACGATTTAACTTGGCCAGCCCCACCACCCAAAGGCTATTTAGCCAACCCACAGGGTATTTTTCCGATGGATTTAAATTTACTCCCCCGGCATTGGTGGCGGGCGGCTTTGCCCGCCCCTATTTTTTGGCAGACGGAGGACGCCGCAATGTCTCGGCCCCCATTTCTGAGTCCGGACGGATTAACATGACCAGCCCCACTCCCCAAGGCTAAAAGCCCACCTTGCTTTTATGGCCTTTTTCCCGATGGGATCGAACTTGGCTCCCGGGCATTCGGCGCGGTTATTTTACGTAGCTGGCTGTCATGCTCAAGGCCTATTTTTGGCATTGGAGGCCGCCGCAATGTCGCGCCTCATTCCGAGTCCGGCGGATTTAACTTGGCCAGCCCCACTCCTGCCAAGTTAAAGCCCACCTGCTTGTGGCCTTTTTCCGATGGATCTAACTTGGCTCACCGGCATTCCGGGCGGTTATTTTTTGGGCGGGGTGTGCCCATTGCCTATTTTAGCACACGGAGGCTGTCAAAAGTCTCGCCCCCATTCGAGTCCGGGCATGGACGAACTTCGCCAGCCCCACCCCCAGGCCAAAGCCCCACCTGCTAAAAGGCCTTTTTCCGATGGATCTTAACTTGGCTCCCCGGCATTCATGGTTATTTTGGCCAAGCAGCTCCACCCTGGCCTATTTTTGCACACGGAGGTCAGTCAATGTCTCTCCCCATCTGAAGTCCGTGGATCGGCCAGCTCCACCCCCCATGCTAAAGCCCACCTGCCAGGCCTTTTTCCATGGATCTTAACCTTGGCTCCCGGCATTCTGGGCTGTTATTTTGGTAGCTGTGCCCGGCCTATTTTTTTACACACGGAGGCCGCTTGCAAAGTCTCTTTCATCTGAGTCCCATGGATCTAATCCTCGCCCCCCACCCCCAATGCTAAAGTCCAACCTGCTTTTTTTTTCCGATTGATTAATCCTGCCCCGGCATTCGGGCGGTTATTTCTTGGCATGGCTGTGTCCGCGGCCTATTTTTGGCACACTAGGCCGCCAAGAAGTCTCGCCCCATTTGGAGTCCCGGATTTAATCTTGGCCAGCCCCTACTGCCTAAAAGCACAGCAGTGGCCTTTTTTCCGACGGATTAGCTGGTAATGGGAGAGTTATTTTTTGGGGCGACTGTGCCCAGCTGGCCTATTTTGGCACACAGAGGCCGCCGCAGTCTCGCCCATTCCTAGTCCCATGGATGAACTTGGCCAGCTCCACCCCTGCGCTTCCAAAGCCCACAGGCCTTTTTCGATGGATGAACTTGGCCCCCTAAGATTCGGCCAAGATTTTTATGCTGCTGCGCTACCAAGAGTCTTTTTTACCGCACGCAATGTCTCACCCTATTCCGAGTCCGGCGGACGAACTTTGCCAGCCCCACCACCCAAGGCTAAGCCCACCCTCAAGAAATGTCAGTGGCCTTTTTTCGGATGGGCGAACTTGGCCCCCACAAGCAGTTATTTTTGAGTAAGCAACCTTGCGGCTTCAGCCCGCTGCCTATTTTTTACACACGGGACCGTCAGAAGTTCGCCCCATTCGAGTCCGGCGGACTAAGTTCGCCAGCCCCACCCCCCAAGGCTATAGCCCACCCGTTTTTGGGGCATTTTTCCCCTGGGTTTTTTGACGCCAGGCCTGGTGCTTATTTTTACAGCTGGCTGTGCCCATTTTTGGCACACGGAGGACGCCGCAAAAGTCTCACCCCATTCCCGAGTCCGGACGAACTTGGCCAGCCCCATTCTCAGCCTTAAAGCTCCACCATAACAGGGCCTTTTTTCCGATGGACGAATTTGGCTCCCCGGCATTCTGGCGGTTATTTTTTAGCGCGGCTGTGCCCGCGGCCTATTTTTTACACACGGGGGCCGCCCGCAAAGTCTCGCCCCATTCCGAGTCCATGGATCTAATCCCTGGCCAGCTCCCACAGGCCTAAAGCCCACCTGTTTTGGCCTTTTTTCCGATGGGCTAATTTGGCCCCCGGCATTCTGGCGGTTATTTTTTAGCCAGCGGCTGTGCTCATGCCTATTTTTACACACGGGGTCACCAGAAAGTCTCGGGGCCATTCGAGTCCTTCAAGTTGGCTGCCCGCCTCACCCCCAAGGCTAAAGCCCACCCATTTTCAGGCCTTTTTCCGATGGATGAACTTGGCTACCCGCATTTGATCTTATTTTTTGGGCGCTGCTGTGCCCGTGATCGAGGCCGCCTGCAGTCTCGCCCCATTCCGAGTCCGCGGACGAACTTGGCCAGCCCCACCCCCAGTTTCACACCTGCCAGGCCTTTTTTCCGACGGGACGAACTTGGCTCCCCTGCATTCAAGGGCAGTTATTTTGGTGAGGCTGTGTCCAAGCTCCTATTTTTTGGCACACAGAGGCCGGGCCGCAGTCTCGCCTATCTGAGTCCGGACGAATCTAACTTGACAGCCCCACCACCTGCAAGGAAACCCCACCTCTTTTTTCCAATGGATTTAACTTCCTCGGCATTCGGGCAGTTATTTTTGGGCGCTGGGCTACAGTGCCCACGCCTTTTTTGGTACATTTGAGGTCCATGCAGTCTCTCGGCTCATTCCGAGTCCGGGCGAACTTGGCCAGCCCCACCCCCACTAAAGCCCACCTGCCAGGTGGCCTTTTTTCCTCGATGGGACGAACTTGGCTCCCGGCATTCGGGCCGTTATTTTTAAGGGCGTGGCTCAAGGCCTATTTTGGCACACGGAGGCCGCTTTCAGAAGTCTCACACCATTCGAGTCCGCGACCTTTTAATCCTGGCCTGCCCCACCACCCAAGGCTAAAGCCCACCACAGGGCTTTTTTCCGATGGACTAACATGGCTTCCTGCATTCAGGCGGTTATTTTTGGGCCAGCCTGGTGGCCTATGTTTCACATGGAGGCCGCCACAAAGTCTCGCCCATCTCGAGTCCGGGGATTACTTTGGCCAGCCCCACTTCCCCAGGCTAAAGCCCACCTGCTTTCATGGCCTTTTTCCCGATGGATCAACATGGCTCCTCGAATTGGCGGTTATTTTGTGCTGTATTTGTGGCACACGGAGGTCAGCAGTCTCGCCCCATCTAAGTCCGGGCGGATCTTAACTTGACAGCCCCACCACCCAAGTGCTAAACCCCACCTTTTTTTTTTCCGATGGATTTTAACTTGGCTCCCGGCATTCAAGAAGATGGCAGTTTTTTGCTCAAGGTTTTTGGCACACGGAGGCCGCTTGCAAAGTTTCTACGCCTCATTATCTGAAGTCCGGACGAACTTGGCCAGCCCCACCCCCCGCTATAGCCAATCTGTGGCCTTTTTCCGATGGACGAACTTGGCTCCCGGCATTCAGGCGGTGAGTTTTTGGCTGCAGCTGGGCCCGCCTATTTTCGTCACATGAGGCCAGAAGTCTCGCCTATTCCCGAGTCCGGGCGGACGAACTTGACTGCCCCACCACCCAAGGCTAAACTCCACCTGCAGGCCTTTTTTCCGTTGATCTAACTTGGCTCCTGGCATTCAAGGCGTTGGCGCGCTGTGCCTGCTGCCTATGTTTCGATCACGGATGCCGCTAAGTCACGCCCCATCGAGTCCGGGGATTACTCCAGCCCCACCCCCCTGCTAAAAGCCCACCATTACAGCATTTTTCCTGATGGATCAACCTTGGCTCCCTCGGCATTCATGGTTATTTTTGGCGCCTGTGCCTGGCCTATTTTTTGGCACATTGAGGCCGGTCGCAGTCTCACCCCATTCGAGTCCGATTTAACTTGGCCAGCCCCACTCCCCAAGGCTATAGCCCACCCGTGTTTGTGGCTTTTTTCCGATGGACGAACTTGGCTCCCCGACGGGTGGTTATTTTTGCGGGTTGTACCCAAGGGGTATTGCACACGGAGGTCAGCCGGTGAAAGTCTCGGCCCATTCCGAGTCCGGCAGACGAACTAGGACAGCCCCACCACCCAAGGCTAAACCCCACCCGTTTTTGTGGCCTTTTTCCGATGGAGGAACTTGGCTCCCCGGCATTCGGGCGGTTATTTTTGGGCGTGGCTGTGCCCGAGGCCTATTTTTGGCACATGGAGGCTGTTTTGCAAATTTTAATGTACTCGCAAGCGCACGAATCTATTGTAGTATAGATCAATGACGATTTATGTCGATCCCACGGCAGAGTGGATTTTAATTGCGTATAGAATTAATTTTTTCAAATGGTTGATTGGATCTGGTGGAAATGATTTGAATATGCTAAAACTTAATTTAAATGGCGTAGAATAAATTCTGAAATTGGAATTGAAATGGCGAATAAATTGAAGGGAATTCTATCAAATGACGACGCATTGGGTATCTCGGATCCGTATCAACATGCATCATGGGCTAAATAATCCTTATTAATGCCGCTTAAATCAGCTTAGGGAATCCACATCGCCACGAACCACGCCTAATCAATATGCTAGTTAGATTATCGTAGCAATAATAATAACCTTTATACTAGTAGAGCTGGAATAACCCCAGGCTGTATCTGACAAGATCGATTATTTGTCGACAATATAAGTCAAATCATCCACAAAAACTAGAGGGGAAAAGAAAATAATTTACATCAAATAAAGCAGCCCATGACGTTGAGGCTTCACCTTCAACCCAAGCTTGAAAGCGAAATTAGCTACTCATAATTGAACTAGGCAAAATGGGAATTTATTAAAATACAAAGAAAATACAAGATGGAGAAGGAATTACAGAAAACGGATCCCAAAAATGGATTCAGATATCAAATTGGGGGAGGCCCCTTTTATAGATATATGAAATCATGGACAAAATAGTTCGATTGTGATCGCGCCACGCCATCAACAACAGTCCACGTTTGACGGATGAACGTAACGCGTTTGCTGTTAAATAATCCCGTGTGATGCATGCACCGCGATTTTTTTCGTCTAATCGATATGTCTGCCACGCCACCATCAACGACATAAGAAGTTTAGTCCAACAGATCGCACACCTCATCGCTCATCGCCACATCATCGGTCAACCACGCCATCGATCCGTTGTGAACAAGTGTCGCGGAATAAAGAACGACAAGACAGCATAGACACGTGAATAAAGACACATACGCCGAATAGTGCCATTTTTCCTTTATGCTCCTCCTAAGGTTTTCGACCGTTCAAAAGCGATGTCCGCTTTGTCGCCTGATCTCTCCTTTATCGAAATGACTATAATGCCCCTAAAATACATAAATACTTAATTAAAATAACACACACGCGTAATTACATCATGGTTAAATACATAAAAGTAAGGGTTGTTAGTAAGACATGAAATGTAAAATGACGGTTTTCTCCTTTATAAATATGCATTTTCTAACACTCAACAGAGGTCATTGCAAAGTTCTGCTTCATCATGTAGTCCGTCAAGGATCAAATTGGCCAGCCCCACTTCTAAGGCTTAAAGCTTTTGCTATGGGTTTTTTCCGATGGATTTAACATGTCTCCCCTATTCGGGGTTATTTTGGCGCTGGTGCTCATGCCTATTTTGGCACACGGAGGCCGCCGCGTCTCGCCTATTAGTCCGCATGGAACGAATTGGCCAGCACCACTTCAAGTGCTGCTAAAGCCCACCCGTTTGGTGGCCTTTTTCCGATGGACGAACTTGGCACCCCGGCATTCGGGCGGTTATTTTTGGGCGCGGCTGTGTCCGCGGCCTATTTTTGGCACACGGAGGCCGCTCGCAAAGTCTCGCCCCATTCCGAGTCCGGCGGACGAACTTGGCCAGCCCCACCACCCAAGGCTAAAGCCCACCCGTTTTTGTGGCCTTTTTCCGATGGACGAACATGGCTCCCCGGCATTCGGGCGGTTATTTTTGGGCGCGGCTGTGCCCGCGGCCTATTTTTGGCACACGGAGGCCGCTCGCAAAGTCTCGCCCCATTCCGAGTCCGGCGGACCCTTGGCCAGCTGCACTCAAGTCTAAAGCCCACCTGCTGGGCCTTTTTCCGATGGGATCTAACTTGGCTCCCGGCATTCGGCGGTTATTTTTGATCGCTGGCTGTGCCCATGCTGCCTATTTTGGCACACGGAGGCCGCCATCTCGCCCCATTCCGAGTCCGGCGGACGAACTTGGCCAGCCCCACCCCCCAAGGCTATAGCCCACCCGTTTTTTGGCCATTTTTCCGCTGGGGGGTTTTGGGACGCAGGCCTTCGGGGGCTTATTTTTGGGTGCGGCTGTGCCCGCGGCCTATTTTTGGCACACGGAGGCCGCTCGCAAAGTCTCGCCCCATTCCGAGTCCCATGGGATCGGTAATCTTTCTCAGCCCCACCCCAAGGCTATAGCCCACAATCTGCTTTTTCATTTTTCCGCTTGGGGGTTTTGGGACGATCTCCTGGGGTTGCTTGGCGCCAGCCTGTGCTCAAGCATATTTTTGGTTCACGGAGGTCGCTTGTGTCTCGCCCCATTCTGAGTCCTGGGATTACTTTGGCCAGGCCCAATCAAGGCGCCAGTTTCATCCGCTTGTGGGCCTTTTTCCGATGGATCTAACTTGGCTCCCGGCATTTGGGAAGATTGCTGGTGCCACAGTTCAAGGACTATTTTTTGCACACGGAGGTCAGCAGCAGTGTCGCCCCATTTGGAGTCCGGGCGGATTTGTTGGCCAGCCCCACCCCCAAGGCGATAGCCCACCTGCTGGCCATTTTTCCGCTTGGGGTTTTGGGACGCAGGCCTGGGCTTATTTTTCAGCGGCTTTTGCTGCCTATTTTTGGCACACGGAGGTCGCTTTAAAATCTGCCCATTCCGAGTCCGGCGGATTTAATAGCCCCATCTACCAAGGCTAAAGCCCACCCATGGGTTTGACATAACTTTACCCCCGGCATTCTGGCATTTATTTTAGCGGCTTTGCCTGCTATTTTTGGCTTCACGGAGGTCGCTTTCGAAAGTGCCCATTACGAGTCCGGCGGACGAATTCGGCCAGCCCCACCCACAAGGCTATAGCCCACCCGGCCATTTTTCATTAGGGGTTTTGGGACACAGGCCACGGGGCTTTATTTTTGGCTGGCTGGCTCATGCCCATATTTTTGGCTCACGGAGACCGCTCAGTGTTCGCCTAATCTTCGAAGTCCGCGGATTTAACCCCCACGGCCCACCCCAAGCTAAAGCCCACCACAGGGCCTTTTTCCGATGGATTGAATCTAGGCTGCCCCGCATTCGGTTATTTGGCTGCTGTGCTCAAGGCCTATTTTTGGCCAAGGAGGCTGGCCAAATGTCTCGCCCCCACCCGAGTCCGGGCGGATGAGCTTGGCCAGCCCACCCTGCCACCACCTGCCAGGTTTTTCCGATGGACTAATCCTTGGCTCCCCGGGTATCTGGGCATTTATTTTTGGGGCGGCTTTTACCCATGGGCCTATTTTGGCTCAAGGAGGCTCAGCCAAGCAAAGTCTCCCTCATCTGAAGTCCGGGCGGATTAATCCTTGGCCAGCCCCACCCCCCAAGGCTATAGCCCACTCGTTTTTTGGCCATTTTTCCGCTGGGGGGTTTTGGGATGCAGGCCAAGCTGGGCTTATTTTTGCTGCCAGCCCGGGCCTATTTTTGGCTCAAGGAGACCGGCCAGAAGTCTCGCCCCCAATCCAGTCCCAAGGATCGAACTCACGGGTCCACCTCTGGCTAAAGCCCACCTGCTGTGGCCTTTTTCCGATGGATTAACCAGGCTCCCCCGGCATTCGGGCGGTTGTTTTTGGCACAAGCTATGCCAGCTGCCTATTTTGGCACACTGAGGTCAGCCTGTCTCGCAAGTCTCGTCCATTCCGAGTCCTCAAGGTTTACTTTAGGCCAGCACCACCCCCACCAAGGCATAGTCCACCTGCTTTTTGGCCATTTTTCCGCTTGGGGTTTTTTGGGACTTAGGCCTTCATGGCCAGGTTTGCGCGGCTGTGCTCATGGCCTATTTTGCAGACCACGGAGGCCCATCGAAAGTCTCGCCTTCTAATCGAGTCCGGGCGGATTTGAATCCTCGCCCGCCCCCCACCAACGTTATAGCCCACCAGTTTTTTGGCCTTTTTCCGATGGACGAACATGGCTCCCCCCTCTAAGCATTCTGGCGGTTATTTTGGCTGGGTTTATCGGCCTATGTTTCAGCACACACGGAGGTCAGCTGCAGTCTCACCCATCCGAGTCCGGGATTGGCAAGCCCCACCCCTGGCATGTCAAACCCCACCTGCCAGGTGGGTTTTTCCATGGACGAACTTGGCTCTGCATTCGGGCGGTTATTTTATGGTGTGCCCGCTGGCCTATTTTTTGACATTATCGAACCGTTCGCAATGTGTCGCCCCCCATTCAGTCCGACGGGACGATCCTTGGCCAGCTGCAGACTCTGCTAAAGCCCAATTGCCAGGGTCTTTTTCCCGATGGATCTAACTTGGCTCCCTCGGCATCTGGTGAGCTATTTTTGCGGGGTGCTGCCTGCTGCTGCCCATTTTTGGCACACGGAGGTCAGCTTGCAGTCTCACCCCATTTGAGTCCCGGCTGACGAATCCCTGGCCAGCTTCCCACTTCTCCAAGGCTATAGCCCACCTGCTTTTTGGCCATATTTTTCCGCTTGGGGTTTTGGACTATGAGGCCTACGGGCTTTATTTGCGTGGCTGTGCCTGCTGGCCCATGTTTACACACGGAGGTCAGCCGCAGTCTCGCTCACATTGGGAGTCCGGCGGATATTCTGGCCAGCCCCCACCCCCTGTGCTATAGACAACCCTTTTTTTGGTCATTTTTCCGCTGGGGGTTTTGGTAGGCCTCGGGGCTTATTTTTGGTACGCTTTGCCTCATGTGCCTATTTTTACCACATGGAGGCTGAAAGTCTCTATCTCCTTGAGTCCGGGATTACTTTCACAGCCCCACCCCCAAGTGCTAAAGCCCCTGCTTTTGTGGCTTTTTCCGCTGATTTAACCTTGGCTCCTCGCATTTGGCATTTATTTTAGCTGCCAATATGCTTATTTTTGACACCTGGAAAATGGTCAGCTTCAGAAGTCTCCCCATCTGAGTCCTGGATTTAACCTTGGCCAGCCCCACTTCCCCCAAGGCTATAGCCCACCTGCTTGACCATTTTCCATTGGTTTGGGACACAGCTGTCAATGATTATTTTTATGCCACAGTTCAAGGGCCTATTTTTTGAACACGGAGGCGCTGAAAGTCTCGGGCCCCATCTGAAGTCCATGGATCTAACTTGGCCCACCCCCCAAGGCTAAAGCCCACCCATGCTTTTTCAAGCCTTTTTCCGATGGATGAACTTGGCTCCTGCATTCAAGTTATTTTGCTGCCGTGCGTCTGCCTATTTTTAGACACGAGGTCAGCCAGCAGTCTCGCTTCCATTCCAGTCCTCATGGACAAATTTTGGCCAGCCCCACCCCCCGAGGCTATAGACCACCGGTTTTTTGGCCATTTTTCCGCTGGGGGGTTTTGGGACACAGGCAGTCGGGGGCTTCTTTTGGGCGCTGGCTGCCCCTCTGCCTATTTTTACACGTTAATGAGGTCAGCAGCCGGCAGTCTCTCACTCCCATCTCCGGGCGGGCGATTTGAATCCCACAGCCCCTCCACCCAAGGGTAAAGCCCACCGGTTTTTGTGGCCTTTTTCCGATGGTTGAACTTGGCTACCCAGCACTGGCGTTATTTTTAAGGCTGTGCTCATGGGCTCATTTTTTGGCACACGGAGGCGCTGCAAAGTCTCGCCTATCTGAGTCCTGGGCGGATTAATCTCCGCCATAGGCTAGAATGTGCCACCGGTTTTTTGGTCAATTTTCCGCAGGGGGGTTTTGGGACGAGGCCTGGGGTTGTTATTTTTACGCCACAGTCATGTCTATTTTTTATAATAATGGAGGAGGCCGTAAAGTATCTCAGAAGTGATCACAGATTCTCGAGTCGGGCGGATGAACTGGCCAGCCCTCCGCCCGCGGTAAAGCCCACCGTTTTTGGCCTTTTTCCGATGGTTGAACTTGGCTACCCAGCATCTCGTTATTTTAAGGCCACAGGGTTATTTTTGGCACTTGAGGTCAGCTGCAAAGTCTCGGCCCTCATTCCCGAGTCCCGAAGTGGATTTGATCTGGTTACAGCCCCACTCCCCAAGGCTATAGCCCAGTCGTTTTTTTGGCCATTTTACGCAGGGGTTTTTTAGGGACGCAGGCCTCGGGCTTATTTTTAAGGCATGCTTCAAGGCCTCATTTTTTTGGCACACGATGAGGCGCTCAGAAAGTCTCACCTCCATCTGAGTCCGGGCGGATCGCCTCCGCCAAGGCTATAGCCCACCGTTTTTACCTCCGTAGGGGTTTGGGACGAGGCCTGGGTTGTTATTTTTGGGCACCTGTGCCCACGGCCTATTTTTTGGCACACGGAGGTCGCCAGTGTCGCCCATTCGAAGTCATGGATTGTCTAATCCCACAGCCCCTCCACCTAAGTGGTAAAGCCCACCGTTTTGTGGGCTCTTTTTCCGATGGAGCCATTGAACTTGGCTACCCAGCATTGGCTATTTTAAGGCCAAGCCCGGGTTATTTTTTATGACACGGAGGCCGTGCAAACTCTCGGCCCATTTGAGTCCCATGCGAACTTGGCCAGCCCACTCCCCCAAGGCTGTGCCCACCCGCTTTTTGTGGCCTCTTTCCTCCTCGATGGACGATCTAACTTGGCTCCCCGCATTCTGGCCAAGTATTTTGGCAAGGCTTGCCTCAAGGCCTATTTCACACACTGAGGCGCCGCAATGTCTCTGCCCCATTCCGAGTCCATGGACGCAATCCTCATGGCCAGCCCCCAATTCCCCCATGGCTATAATCCACCCGTTTTTTGGCCATTTTTCCGCTGGGGGGTTTTGGGAGGCAGGCCTTCGGGGGTTTATTTTTGGTGCAGCTTATCGCATGCTCATTTTTTGGCACACGGAGACCGGGTCGCCTTCAGCTTTAAAGTCTCGCCTCTATCTCCGAGTCCCATGGACGACTTGGCCATTCCCACCTACCTACAAGCCCACCCGCTCAAGTGCCTCTTTTCCGATGATTTAACTTGGCCCCCGCATTCGGCAGTTTTTTTTTAGCAAGAGTTTGCTCAAGGCCTCATTTTTGGCACACGAGGCTGCCGAATGTCTCATTCTATCTGAGTCCGGGCGGATTTCTCAGCCAGCCCCACTCTAAGGCTATAGACCACCGGTTTTTCGGCCATTTTTCCTGGGGGTTTTGGGACGAGGCCTGGGCTATTTTGGCTGTGCCTGGGCCTATTTTCGGCACACGGAGGCACCTCCTGCAGTCTCGGCCTCTATCTGAGTCCCAAGGATTAACACCGCCTCAGCTTCTGCCACGCCAAGGCTATAGCCAACCCATGCCTTTTTGGCCACACCTTCCGGTAGGGGTTTTGGGACTAGCCTCGGTTGTTATTTTGCTGTGGCCAGCCTCATGGCCCATTTTTACACACGGAGGTCAGCTGTGAAGTCTACCCCATTCCGAGTCGGGCGGACGAACTTGGCCAGCCCCTCCACCCAAGGGTAAAGCCCACCGGTTTTTGTGGCCTTTTTCCGATGGTTGAACTTGGCTACCCAGCATTCGGGCGGTTATTTTTGGGCGCTGGCCAGCCTGCTGTTGTTTTACACAATGGGCCGCTGCAGTCCGCCCATTTACTTGCGTAGTCCCATGGATTTAACTCCTGCCCTACCCCGACTTCTGAGGCTTAAAGTTTCCCACTCTGTAGCCAGGGTTTTTCCTGGGCGGAATTCTTGGCTCCTAGACTATGTTATTTTTACGCTGGCTTGTCTTCCATGTCATTTTTTTTGGCACATCGAGGTCGGCCATAGTACTGTCTCGCCTCTATCTGAGTAATCGTATGGATCTAATCTGGCCAGCCCCACCCCCCAAGGCTATAGACCACCGGGTTTTTGGCCATTTTTCCGCTGGGGGGTTTTGGGAGGCAGGCCTCGGGGTGAGTTTTTATTTTGGCGCGCGGCTGCGGGCCTATTTTTTGTTGAGACTGCCTCAGCATCGCCCATTCCCGAGTCCGATGATCGAATTTGGCTAGCCCTCACCCTCACTGTAAAGCCCACCTGCTTTCAGGGCTTTTTCCGATGGATTCAACCTAATCTTGGTTCTCCCCGCATTCAAGAAGAGTGAGCGGCTGCTTTGCTCATGGCCTATTTTTATGGTACACACAAGGTTTCTGCAGAATGTCTCGCCCATCTGAGTCCGGCGGACGAACTTGGGCGCTCCCCTCACTCCCCAGGTATAGACCACCGGTTTTGGCCATTTTTCCGCAGGTTTTGGGACGAGGCCTGGCTTATTTTTGCTGGCCAGTTCAAGGGCCTATTTTTGCACGGAGGCGCAGAAGTCTCGCCCTATCTCGAGTCCCATGGACGGTCGATCGGCCTGGCTACTTCATGCCAAGGCTATAGCCCACCGGTTTTTTGGCCACCTTCCAGCAGGGGTTTTAGACCGAGGCCTGGGCTACACACTTTGGCTCAAGCAAACCCCACGTTTTCCATTTTTTGGCAACACTGAGGTCGCCAAAGTCTCTATCTGAAAAGTCCATGGACTTAACTTGGCCAGCCCCTCCACCTATGGAAAACCACCGTTTCTTGTATTTGGTTCCCATGGTTGAACTTTGGCTACCCACCATTCGGCGGATTTTGGCACATGGGCGCTGCCTGGTGCCTAAGAGTTTTGGCACACAGGAGGCCGCCGCAGTCTCGCCCCATCATGAGTCCAAGTGACGAACTTGGCCAGCCCCACCCCCAAGGCTAAAGCTCAATCTGCTTTTTGCAGGGCCTATTTTTCCGATGGATTTAATCTTGGCATCTCAGATTCATTGCTGTTGAGTTTTTGGGCGCTGCTTGCCTGGCCTATTTTTCGTAGACGGAGGTGGGCCAAGAATGTCTCGCCCATTCCCGAGTCCCATGGACGCATCTTGGCCAGCCACCCCCAATTTCAAGGCTATAGACCACCGGTTTTTTGGCCATTTTTCCCATTGGGGGTTTAGCAGGCCTGGGTTATTTTTACGCTGGCTTTCATGCTAAGGCCAATTTTGGCATTACACACGAGATCGCTGCAGTCTCGCCCCATTCCGAGTCCGGGCGGATTTAATTGGCCAGCCCCCACTCCACCAAGGCTAAAGCCTGCCCACCTGCTTTTTGTAGGGCTTTTTCCGATGGATTTAACTGGCCTCTTCGGGCACTAAGTTATTTTGCGCTGCTTTCACCTGGTGCCCTATTTTTGCAAACAGAGGTCAGCAAAGTCTCGCCTCATTCTCGAGTCCGGCGGATCAACTTGGCCAGCCTCCCCACTCTGCAAGGCTATAGCCCACCTGCTTGTGTGGCCTTTTTCCGATGGATTTGAACTTGCTCTCGGCATTCGGTGTTATTTTACGCTATTGTTCGCCAGTGGGCCTATTTTTTGGCACACGGAGGCCGGCCGCAATGTCTCGGCCTCATTCCTGAAGTCCTGGGCGGATTTAACTTGCAGCTAGCCCCACCCCTTCAAGGCTATAACCACCGGTTTTTGGCCATTTTTCCGGGGGTTTTAGAGGTAGGCCTTCGGGTTTCATTTTTGCTGGCTCATGGCCTATTTTGGCACATGGAGAGGTCAGAAAGTCTCACTTCTTCCGACCAAGGACGAATCTATTAATAGCCCTTAATTTTACTCATACGCTTAAAGCCCACCCTTTTTTGTATTCTTTTTCCGATGGATCTAACTGGTCCCTGCATTCAAGATTTATTTACGTATGCTGCTTTGCTCATGGCTTATTTTTTTGCATTATCGGAGGCTCAGCTGCAGTCTCGCCCATCTGAACCGCGGACGAACTGGCCAGCCCCACCCCCAAGGCTATAGTCCCACCTGCTTATTACTTTTCACTGGGCTTGGGGACGCAGGCCTTGGGCGATTTTGGTCATGGCCAGTTCAAGGCTGCCCATTCTTGGCATTGAGAGTGCCTCGCAGTCTCGGCCCCCATCTGAGAGTCCGGCGATCTAACCTCACTTCTGGCCTCAGCCTCCAAGTGCTATAGCCCACTGGCTGGCCAACATTTTTCCGCCAGGGGGTTTTGGGACCAGGCCTCGGGGCTTATTTTGGCGCAAACCAGGCTGTGCCCGGTGGCCCATTTATTGCACACACTGAGGTCCGCTTAAGTCTCGCACATTCCTGAGTCCATGGATTGAACTGGCCAGCTTGCCCCCACTTCCCCATAAGTGCCAAAGCCCACCTGTACCAGGGCTCTTTTTCCTGATGGACGAATCTTGGCTCCCGGTATTCAGGCTTAGATGAAAGAAGAAGTATTTTTGCGCCATTGGCACGAGATAGTCAGCGGGCTGTAAAGTCTCACCATTCCGAGTCGGATTTATCTTGCACAGCCCTATTACTTCACCCAAGGCTAAAGTCCACCCTGGTTTTTGTATTTTTTCCTGGACGATGGGACTAACTTGGCTACCAAGCATTCTAAGGCGTGTTGTTTTTGCCAAGCTGTGTGCCAAGTGGTTATTTTTACACACTGAGGTCAAGCCGCAGTCTCAGCCTCACATGGTAGTCCCATGGATCTAATTTGGCCAGCCCCAATTTCCCCAAGGCTAAAGTGCTTCCACCTATGGCTTTTCCCGATGGATTTAATCTTGGCTCTCATGCTTTCTCGCGGTGTTTTTTTCGCTACAGTTCTGCCTCATTTTTATGCTTGGAGGTCAGCTTGCAGAAAGTCTCGTCTCCATTTGAGTCCATGGATTTACCTATTGGCCTCACTACTTCAAGCCTATATCCCACCTGATGAACATTTTTCCATTTTTCCGCTTGGTGGTTTTAGACGAGACTGGGGTTATTTTTATGCTGGCCAGTTGTACTCATGGCTCTATTTTTACATCGGAGGTCAGCAAAGTCTCACTCCATCTGAGTCCAAGGATTCATACCTAATCCTGGCCAGCCCCACCCCCTAAGGCTATAAACCGGGTTTTTGGCCATTTTTCTCCTGGGGTTTGGGACGAGGGCCTCTGGGCGAGTTATTTTTGGAGCGGCTGTGCCGCAGCCCATTTTTGGTACCACAGCATTATTGTCAGCCGCAGTAAGTCTCGCCTCATTCCGAGTCCGGCTGGATCTAACTTGGCTGTTCACCCCCATTTCCCCAAGTGCAAAGCCAACCCGCTTTTTTGTGGGTCTTTTTCCGATGGGATTTAATTGGCTCGCCATCTGCTTTTTATATTTGGCAAGACGGCTGTACTGTATGTGGCTCTATTTTTGGGTACACGGAGGCTGCTGTCGATTCTGCGTCTACCTGCAGTCCGACGAACCTTGACCAGCCCCACTCTGCTAAGGCTAAATCCCACCCGTTTTGGGCCTTTTTCCGATGGATGAACTTGGCTCCCAAGCATTCAAGGTTTTTGCATGGGCTGCACCAAGGCCTATTTTGGCCACTGCAAAGTCTCGCCTCATTCCGAGTCCCATGGATTTGGCCAGCCCCACCCCCCAAGGCAAAGCCCACCCATTTTCATAGGACCTTTTTCATGGATGGACTGTCCTTATTGCCCCTCTGGCATCTGGCAGTTATTTTAGTGCTGCCGCCCGCTGTTCAAGCCTATTTTTGGCACACTTGAGGTCGCTCGCCTTGCAAGTCTCGCCTCATTCCGAGTCCCATGACTAATCCTGGCCAGCCCCACCCCAAGGCTAGCCCACCTGCTTTGTGGCCATTTTCTCGATGGATTGGAACTGGCCCCGCATTCAGGTGGTTATTTTTGGGCACGGCTTGTCAGGGGTTTTTTGCAGACATCGAGGTCAGCCAGAAGTCTCGCTTCATCTCGAGTCCCAAGGGATGGATCTAACTGGCCAGCCCCACCCCCAAGGCTATAGCTGCACCTGCTTTTTTTGGCCATTTTTCCCGCTGGGGTTTTGGGACGAGGCCTGGGCTTATTTTTGGGAGCTGTGCCCACGGCCTCATTTTTGGGACACACACGAGGTCAGCCGCAAAGTCTCAGGCGATTCTAATGCACGGCGGACGAACTAGCCCCACCTCCTAAGTTTCTGAAGCTATAGCCCGCCTGCTTTTTGGCCATTTTCCCATTGGGGTTTGGGATCCAGGCCTGGTGTTTTTTGCTGCTGTGCTCCAAGGGCTCATTTTTTTGGCACACACGGAGGCCACTCATGAAAGTCTCACCCCCATATCCGAGTCCCGATCAACTTGGCCAGCCCCACTCCCCAAGGCTAAAGCCCACCTACAGGGTTTTTTCCAAGTGGACGATCCTAACTTGGCTCCTGACATTCTATGGCGGTTATTTTTAGCGCTGCTGTGCTCAAGGCCTTATTTTTTTGCACATCGTGAGGTCAGCCGCGAAAGTCTCGGTCGTCCATCTCCGAGTCCGGCGAACTTTAACTTGGCCAGCCCACCCCCAAGGCTAAAGCCCACCTGCTTGGTGGGCCTTTTTCCGATGGACGAACCTAGCTCCTGACATTCTGGCGGAAGAGTTTTAGCTGCTGTGCCTCAAGGCCTATTTTTTTTTTTTTTTGCACACACGTAGAAGGCGAAAGTCTCGTCCCATTCCGGAAGTCCGGCGGATTTAACTTGGCTAGCCCTCAATTCCCCCTCAAGGCTAAAGCCCACCTGCAGGCTTTTTCCGACGGATCTAACTTGGCTCCCGGCATTTGGCAGTTATTTTATGCTGCTGTGCTCATGGCTTATTTTTGGCACACGGAGGTTGCCGCAAAGTCTCGCCCCATCTCCACCATGATTCCATCTCTGCCAGCCCCCACCCCCCTGCTATAGCCCACCTGCTTTTTCGGGGCCATTTTTCCCGAGGGGGTTTTGGGACGAGGCCTGGGCTTGAGAGCATGCTGGCTGTGCTCAAGGGCCTGTTAAACGGAGGTTCAGAAGTCTCGCCATTCGAAGTACGGCGGATCTAACTTGGCCAGCCCCTACCTCCCCAAGCTTAAAGCCCAATTTTGGTGGCCTTTTTCCATTGATCTAATTTGGCTCCTCAGCTTTCGGCTGTTATTTTTATGCATATGGCTCATTTTTGGCAATATCGGAGGTCGCCGTGCAAGTCTCGCCTCTGTCCGAGTCCCATGGACGAAATTGGCCAGCCCTCGCTTCAAGTGCTAAAGCCCACCGGTTTTTGTATGGGGTTCTTTTTCCGACATTGACTAACTTGGCCCTGCATTCGCAAGAGCGGGTTATTTTTGGGCGCTGTTGTTTGAAGGTTTTGGCCCGCAGCCTCGGTTTTTGCACACGGAGGCCGCTCGCAAAGACTTCCCCCATTCCGAGTCCGGCGGACGAACTTGGCCAGCCCCACCCCTCATACAGTTAAAGTTTCCCACCTGCTGGTGGCCTTTTTTCCGATGGATCTAACTTTTGGCCTCGGCATTCGGCGGAAGAGCTTTTAAAGTTATTTTTGTGCTGGCTGTGCCGCTGGCTCATTTTTATAACACGGAGGCCACTCGCAAAGTTCCGCCCATTCTGAGTCCCATGGACGATCCTGGCCAGCCCCACTTCCGCCAAGTGCTAAAGCCCACCTGTTGCTGGGCTCTTTTCCTGATGGATTTAACTTGGCTCCTCGCATTCTGGGTGGAAAGTTTTTGGGCGCTGCAGTGCCCAGGCCTTTTTTTTTTGGCACACGGAGGTCAGCCAGCTTTCGAAAGTTCGCCCCATTCCTCGAGTCCCAAGGGACGTCCTTGGCCAGTTCTCACCACACAAGGCTAAAGCCCACCTGCTTGCCTTTTTCCGATGGACTAACTTGGCTTCCGACCACAAGGCGGTTATTTTGGTTGTGCTGGGTTCCCCATTTTTTAGTAACACGGAGGCTCTGCTCAGAAAGTCTCACTCCATTCTAAGTCCGTTGTGATTATCTTGGCCAGCCCCACTGGGCCCCTCAGCGATAAAGCCACCTGCCAGGGCCTTTTTCCAGATGGATCGAACTTGGCTCCTCTGCATTCTGGCGTTATTTTGGGCTGCCGGGTTGTACCAAGGCTCATTTTCTGCATACGAGGCTGCAAAGTCTCGCCTATTCGAATCAAGGATCGAACTTGGCTAGCCTCATCCCCCAAGGCTGTAAAGCCCACCCCTCAAGGGGTTTTTCTTTCGACTAACTTGGCTCCCCGGCATTCGAAGGGAAGAGTTATTTTGGGCGCTATGCAAGGCCTTCTTTTGCACACGGAGGTGCTTGCAGTCTCGCTTCTTATTCGAGTCCGCGGATTTAATCTTGGCCGGCCCTCACCACCAAGGCTAAAGCTCACCTGCTTTGGGCTCTTTTCCTCACGGGATTGACCTTGGCTCCCCGCATCTGGTGGTTATTTTAGGCGCTGGCTGTGCTGCTACAAGGCTTATTTTTGGCACACAGAGGCCGCCGCAAAGTCTTCGCCCATCTCGAGTCCGCGGACGATCTACCCTGGCCAGCCCTAACGCCCAAGGCTAAAGCCCACCTGCCAGGCTCTTTTTCCCATGGTCAACTTGGCTCCCTCGCATCTGGAGTGTTATTTTGTCGCGGCTGTGTCTCATGGGCCTATTTTTATGCACACGAGGTTGCCAGAAAGTCTCACTTCCATTCCACTCCAAGGATGGTCTCATGACTCCCAAGGCTATAGCCCACCATGCTTTTATTTTTTCCAGGGGGTGGTTTTCGGACGCAGGCCTTCGGGGGCTTATTTTTGGGAGCGGCTGTGCCCGCTGCCTAAGTTTTGGCACACGGAGGCTGCCCGCAGTTCGCCCCATCTCGAGTCCCAAGTGGATTTTTATCCTTGGCCAGCCCCACCTCAAGGCTATAGCCCACCTGCTTTTTGCATATTTTTCAGGGCCATTTTCCTGCACGGGGTTTTGGGACTAGGACTGGGGCTTATTTTTAGCGGCCAGCTGCTGCCCGGCCTATTTTGGCACACGGAGGTCGCCGCAGAAGTCTCGCCTGCTCCCGAGTCCTATGGGCGAAAATTCACAGCCCCGCCTCCTGCTCAAAGCTAAAGCCCAATCGTTTGTGGGCCTTTTTCTTCCGGCTGGATCTAACTTGGCTCCCCGCATTCAGTGGTTATTTTTGCTGTTTGTCTGCAGCCTATGGCACACGAGTCAGCTGCAAAGACTTCCTCATTCCGAGTCCCATGGACTAACCTGGCCAGCCCCACTTCTAATTTCAAGGCTAAAGCCCACCTGCTGTGTGGCCTTTTTCCCGATGGACTAATCCCTCCCCGCATTCACAAAGAAGGCTGTGCTGGCCAGTTCACGCCTATTTTTTAAGCACACGGAGGTCAGCCGCAGAAAGTCTCGCCCATTCCCGGTCCCGCGATCTAACTTTACCAGCCCCACCCCAAGTGCTAAAGCCCACCTGTTTTTGTGGCCTTTTGTGGGTTTTTTCTGATGGACGAACTCATTGGCCCCCGCATTCGGTGGAAAGAGCTTTTTTTTAATGCGGCCAAGGGTGTTCACATGCCTATTTTGGCACACGGAGGTCAGCCGCAAAGTCTCGCCCATTCGAACCGTCCAAGTGGACGAATCCTGGCCAGCCCCACCACACAAGTGCTAAAGCCCACCGTTGGTGGCCTTTTTCCGATGGACGAATCCTGGCTCTCTGGGTATTGGCAAGGAAGCTTGCTTTTGGCTGCTGTGCCTCTGTCCTATTTTTGAGCACACGGAGGCCGCTCGCAGTCTCGACCCATTCCAAGTCCTGGACCACGATTCTTGGCCAGCCCCACCCCCAAGCGACAGTGCCTCACCCGCTTTTTAGGTCTTTTTTCCGATGACGAATTGGCCCCTCAAGACTGGCGAAAGATGATGGCTGTACCCGCTGCCTATTTTTGTGGGAGGTCACCAAAGTTCCGCCTCCCCATCTCGAAGTCCGGGCGGACTTAACTTGGCCAGCCCCACCCCTGCTGTAAAGCCCACCTCAGGGCCTTTTCGATCTTAATCCTCCTCGGCATTCGAAGGAAGGTTTTGGGCGGCTGCTGTGCACATGCCCTATTTTTTACATGGCACACGGAGGTCAGCCGCAGTCTCGCTTCCCATTCTGAGTCCCAAGGGCGGATTTAACTTGGCCGGCCCCGGCCCACTGGCCAGCTCACCCGCTTTAGGCCTTTTTCTAATGGACGACTATTCCCTGCATCTGGCGGTTTTGGCTGGGCTACAGTCACGCCTATTTTTTTGAACACTGACGGAGGTCAGCCGATAGTCTCGTTCCCCATTCTGAGTCCGGCGCGACTCCATCTTGGCCAGCCCCACCACCTAAGGCCAAAGCCCACCCACAGGGTTTTTCCGATGGATCTAACTTGGCTCCCGGGCATTCGATCGGAGTGAAGGAAGAACCATACTTTTTTTTCGGAGGCAGAAAGTCTCGCCCCATCTAGTCCATCTCGAAGTCTCAAGGGCTCTCACTTCTGCTGGCCAGCCCACCTCAGGGCCGATGACTGAATCTTGGCCTCCTGCATTCAAGATTTTGCGGCCTGCTGGCACACGAGGCCGCCTCGCAGCCTCGCCCGAACTCCAGTCCCATGGATCTAACTTGGCCGGCCCTCGCCAATTGGCTGCTCACCCACAGCTAGGCCTTTTTCTAATGGATTTAATTGGCCCCTGCATTCTGGCGAAGGCGTTATTTTTGGGCTGTGCCCATGCCTGGTCTATTTTTGAACACGAGGTCAGCCGCATAGTCTCGGCCCATTCTCCTGAGTCCCATGGACTAACTTGGCCAAGCAGTCCACAAAATGCCCACCACCAAGGCTGTTCGCACCAATTGCTGCGCGGGCCACCCGCTTTTGTGGCCACGGATGACGAACTTGGCCCCCGCATTCGGCGTGCTTTTTAGCGCTGGCAGTTGCCCATACCTATTTTTGGCTCACCGAGGCTGCTCGCACAGTCTCGCGCGATTCCGAGTCCAAGGAAGAACTTGGCCAGCCCCCTTATGGCTAAAGCTCCACCTGCCAGGCCTTTTTTCCCGATGGACGAACTTGGATCCCCGGCATTCGGGCGGTTATTTTTCGCACGACTATGCCCGCCTTTCGGCCATGAGTCGCCTTCAAAGTCTCACCCCATTCCAACCGCGGATCTAATCTGGTTAGCCCCATCCGCCAAGTGCTGCTAAAGCCCACCTTCGCTGTGGGCCTTTTTCCCTGATGGGATTAATCTGGTTCTGGAAAGATTCGGGCGGTTATTTTTTACGCCGCTTTGCTGTCTTCAAGCCTATTTTTGGCACACGAGGTCAAGCTCAAAAGTCTCTGCCTAATCCGAGTCCATTTGATTCTGCCAGTTCCCCTCAAGGCTATAGCCCACCTGCTTGGCCATTTTTCCGCCCGCTGGGGTTGGGACGAGGCCTGCTTGATTTTGCGCTGGCCCGCCTGGCTCTATTTTTTATATTAACGGCCACGAGGCCCTTCGAAAAGTCTCCTACCTGGAGTCCGGGGATCGAATCTCACTCAAGACATTCCCACTGTATATAGCCCACCGCCATTTTTCACGGGTTTGGGACGAGGCCTTTGGGCTTATTTTGCTACGTACAGTTCACGGGCTCTATTTTTTGGCACACGAGGTCAGCTGACAAAGACTCGCCCCACCGAGTCTGGCGGATCTTAACTTGTCCAGCCTCCACCCCAGTTAAGCGCACCATAGGTGCCAGGGCTCTTTAACCAAATCGGATCTAACTTGATCGTATTCGGAACGAAGTGTTATACTTTTTGGGCTGTTGTGCATCGCGCTCATTTTTACACATTTGAGGACGCCAGCAGAGTCTCTCGGCCTATCTCGAACCGGGCGGATCAGTCCTGGCCAGCCCCACTCTGCCCAGCAAGCCCAATCTGCTATGGGCCTTTTTCCGACACGGGATTTGGTCCTGGCTCCCGCACTGGCGGTTGCTTTTTGGCTGGCCAAGGGGCTATTTTTGCACACGGAGGCCGGGCGCAAGCATAGTTCGCCCCCATTCCGAGTCCGGGCGGATCATCCTAGCCAGCCCCACCCCAAGGCTAAAGCCCACCTCACAGAGGCCTTTTTTCCGATGGATCTAACCCGGCCTCCTGCACTGGAGGTTATTTTGGCACGGCTGTTTCCGCTGCCTATTTTTGCACACGGAGGTCGCTCGCAAAGTCTTGCTCCCATTCCCGAGTCCCGGCTGGATCTAATCTCCCACAGCCCCATCACCAAGGCTAAACCGCGACCTGCTAGGGCCTTTTTCCGATTGGACGAACTCGGCCCCTATTCGGCTGTTAGAGCTACAGTATGGGTTGTGCCTGCTGCCTATTTTTTACATCATCAGGTTGCCTGCAGTTCCCGCCTCATTCGAAGTCCGGGCGGACGGTCTCGGCTCGCCCCACCACCGGCTATAGCCCACCGGTTTTTCGCCATTTTTCCGCTAGTTTTGGGACGCAGGCTTTCAAGCGATTACGCCGCTGTGCCCGCTGCCCATTTTGCATTAACGGAGGTCAGCTGACAAAGACTTCCGCCTCATTCGAGTCCATGACAATCTCGAACCAGCCCCAATTCTGCTAGCTAAAGCTTAACTGCCAGGGCCTTTAACCAATGGACGAACTTGATCCCTCGCATTCGGTTGTTATTTTGGCCGGGTTGTGCACGCTGCCTATTTTACACGACGGAGGACGCCGCAGAAGTCTCTACCATTCCGGTCCGCGACAAACTGGCCAGCCCCCAATCTTCATGTCTAAAGCCCAATTGCTTTTGTGGCCTTTTTCCCGATGGACGGTTCTGTCTCGCATTCTAAGCAGTTATTTTTTACGCTACACCATGGCTATTTTTTTTGACACACGGAGGTCGCCAGCATAGTCTCACCTCATTCAGTCCCAAGTGGATCGAATCCTGGCTGCTCCTACCCCCAAAGCCCACCTGCTTTTTGTGGCCTTTTTCCCGATGGATTAAACTTGGCTCCCTGCACTGGGCGAAGAGCTTATGAGGTTGTTCCATGCCTATTTTACACACAGAGGTTGCTCGCAGTTCGGGCCCATTCCGAGTCCGGGCGGACGAATCTCGCTCTCGCTCACCACCTCGGCTATAGCCCACCGGTTTTGGCCATTTTTCCACTGGGGTTTTGGGACACAGGCCTGGGCTTATTTTGGCTGTGCCCACGGCCTGCTTTTACACATCTAGGTCAGCTGGACAGTCTCGCTCATTCGAACCTGGGCGGATCTAACTTGGTCAGTCTCCCACTCTCATACAATCGAGACCTGCTTTTGTGGCCTTTTTCCCGATGGATGAACTTGGCTCGGGACTGGCTGGAGTGAGTACAGTTCAAGGCCTATTTTACATTGACGGAGGCCAGAGAGTTCGGGCTTCTATCTAGTCCGGGCGAGCAACTCAAGCCAGCCTGGTTCAGTGCCCAGTGCCTCCACCTGCTTAGGTCTTTTTCCCGATGGATCTAACTTGGGCTCCCCGGCATTCGGCGGGTTATTTCATGCTGGGTCAGCACCAGGCTATTTTGGGACACGGAGGGCGCTCGCATAGTCTCGCCCCTTTCGGAGTCCGGCGGATTGAACGCTAACCCCACCTCTGCTAAAGCCCACCCGCTTTGTAGCCTTTTTCCGATGGATCTAACTTGTCTCGGCATTCGGGAGGTTATTTTGGGCAACGGCTGTTTCCATGCCTGGCTTTGGCACACGGAGGCCGCTCGCAAAGCCTTGCTCTATTCCTCGAGTCCGGGCGGATCTATCTTGGCTAGCCCCACTCCGCTTCAGGCTAAACCGTCAAGACCTGCTTTTAGGCCTTTTTCCGATGGATCAACTTGGCTCCCTGCAGACTGGCTATATATGGTTGTGTTCTCAACATGCCTATTTTTTACACACAGAGGCTGCCTGCAGTGCCTTCGGCCAGGCCCCATTCAGTCCCGGCGGACGAACTCGCCTCCCGCCACCACCAGGGCTATGTTCAATCGGGTTTTGGCCATTTTTCCGCTTGGGGTTTGGGACGAGGCCTTCGCTTATTTGCTGCCCACGCTCATTTTTTGGCACACGGAGGTCGCTGACAAAGTTCTCCATCTCGAGTCCCAAGGATCGAACTTGGCCGGGCCCCACCCCAAGGCTAAATCGCACCCGCTTTTGTGGTTTTTCCCGATGGATGAACTTGGCTCCCGCATTCTGGCGGTTATTTTGCGCGGCCAGCCAAGGCCCATTTTTAACACACGGAGGCCGCCTCGGCAGAGTCTCGCCCATCTGGAAGTCCGGGCGACAACCACAGCCCCATCTCAGTCTAAAGCCCACCCGCTTTTTTGTGGCTCTTTTTCCCATGGATCGAATCCTATCTCCGGCATTCGGCTACATTTTTGCTGCTTTTGCCCAAGGGGTTATTTTTGGTAACACGGAGTTTCAGCATGTCTCGCTCTATCTGAAATCATGGATCTAACTTGGCCAGCTCCCACCCCCTGCTGCTGTGCTTCACCTGCTTTGTAGCTCTTTTTCCGATGGATCTAATCCTGGCTCCTCGCACTGGGAGGTTATTTTGGGCACGGTTGCTTCAAGGGCCCATTTTTTGCACACGGAGGCCGCCGCAGTCTTGCTCCATTCTCGAAGTCCCAAGGACGATCTGGCCAGCCCCACCGCCTGCCAAGGCTAAAGCCCACCAAGTAGCCTTTTTTTCCGATGGACCAATCTTGCCTCGGCATTGGCTGCAGCTATTTTCAGGCGCTGGCTGTGTCCTACGCCTGCTTGGCACACGGAGGTTGCCTCGCAGTTCCCGCCTCCCATTCTCGAGTCCCGCGGATCTAACTTGCCACAGCCTCCCAATTTCAAGGCTGTAAGCCCACCCTGGCTAGGCTTTCTTCCCGATGGATCTATCCTTTGGTTCTCGCACCTGGCGAAATATTTTTATAATGCTTTGTTCATGTCTATTTTTAGCATCGGAGGCCCCTGCAGTCTCGTCTCCCATCTGAATCATGATCGCATCCTCGGCCCCGCCCACCACCAAGGCTATAGCCCAACCGTTTTTGGCCATTTTTCCGCCAGTTTTAACGAGGCCTGGGCTTTATTTTTTACGCTGCTGTGCCCGCGGCTCATTTTTTGGCACACGGAGGTCGCCGCAGAGTCTCTCGGCCCCATCTCGAAGTCCCGCGATCAAACTTGCCCAGCCCCACCCCCAAGCTCCAAAGCCCAATCTGCTTAGGGCCTTTTTCCGATGGATTTAACTTTGGCTCCCCGGCACTGGCTGTTATTTTACGCTGCTTGCTCATATTATTTTTCAAGACACGGAGGTCAAAGTAGCATAGTCTCCCCATCTGGTCCCAAGTGGATCTAATTTGGCCAGCCCCACTCCCCAAGGCTAAAGTTTCTCCACCTGCTTTTGTAGCCTTTTTCCCGATGATCTAACTCAATTCTCGGCATTCGAGGTTATTTTTACGCCGGTTGTTTCCATACTATTTTTATAATGGAGGTCAGCCGAAAGTCTGCTCATCTGAGTCCCGCGATTGGCCAGCCCCACTTCAGTTAAACCAGACCTCGCTTGTGGCTCTTCCCATGGACGAACTTTGGCTCCTGGGCATTCTCGGTTTTTATGCTGCCAGCCCCGCGGCCTTTGGCACACGGAGTGCTCGCAGCAGTCTCGCCTCTCATTCCAGTCCCGCGGACGGATCCCACAGCCCCACCCCTGTTAAACCCCACCAAGCAGGCCTTCCATGGATCTGAATCCTGGCCCCCGGCAATCGGGCGTTTGCACGCTGCTTGCCCGCGCTCATTTTTGTTACACGGAGGCCTCGGCAGTTCCCGCCCATCTGAACTGCATGATCTGTCTCGCCTCGGCCCACCACTGCTATAGCCCACCGGTTTGGCCATTTTCCCGCTGGGGGTTTAGACCAGGCTCAAGCTGATGGGTTGCCACCATGCCTATTTTGGCACACGGAGGCCGCCGCAGAGTCTCGCCTCACCTGAGTCTCAAGGATTTGAACTCATGTAGCCCCACTTCTGCTGGCTAAAAGCCCACCCGCTTGTAGCCTTTTTTCCCATGGACGAATTCTTGCCCCCGCATTCGGATATTTTACGCTGCTGCTTCCGCCTATTTTGAGCTGCTTGCAAGTCTTGCCCCCATCTTGAAGTCCGGTGGACGAACTTGGCCAGCCCCACCGCCTGGTGCTAAACCGCACCTGCTTTGTCTTTTTTCCGATGGATCTAATTGGCCCCTGCATTCGATGTTATTTTTATGCTGCTGTGCCTGGGCTCTATTTTTGCTAACACGGAGGCTGCTCTCGCAGTCTCATTTCCATTCGAGTCCCGTGATCTAACTTGGCCAGCCCCACTCTGCTACAAACCCACCGCTTTTTAGCCTTTTTCCATAGATGAACTTGGTCTCCTGCACTGGCGGAAGATGAGATTGCTTGCCCTGCTGCCTATTTTTTGTTACATCGAGGCCCCTCGTAAAGTCTCGCCTCATTCGAATCCGGTGATCAATCTCGCCCGCCCACCACCTCCTCGTGGCTAGCCCACTGTTTTTTGGCCATTTTTCCGCTTGGGGGTTTTAGACGAGGCTCAAGCTTATTTTTGCTGCCAGCCTGCTGCCTATCACGGAGGCCGCCGAGTCTCTACTCTATCTCGAGTCCCATGGATCTAACTTGGCCAGCCCCCACTCCCCCTCAAGGCCAAAGCCCAATTGCTGTGGCCTTTTCCCGATGGGATGAACTTGGCCTCGGCAATCGGCAGCTTTGCACGCTGCTTGCCCGCGGCCTATTTTTGTTACACGGAGGCCTCGCAAAGTCTCGCCCCATTCGAACTGGGCGGACTCACCGCCCGCCTCACCACTCGAAGTGCTATAGCCCACCGGTTTTTTCGCCATTTTTCCGTTGGGGTTTTGGGATCTAGGCCTTCGAGGTGTTGCAGAAAGAATCGGATTAACCTAGCAATACGTAACTGAACGAAGTTATTGAT